>CM057099.1:857965-890465 GCA_029959045.1 Taenioides sp. WSHXM2023
GGACACTGGCCCCACGAACCACAGCGGGAACCATGTGGAAACGGGCGCGATCGGAGCCGCGAAGATCGCGTTTTACGTGGGGCTGAAGAACCCGCACGAGGGCTACGAGGTGCTGCGCTTTGACGACGTGGTCACGAACCTGGGCAACCATTATGACGCCACTACCGGAAAGTTCACGTGCCAGGTGTCCGGGATTTACTACTTCACCTACCACGTGCTGATGCGCGGGGGCGACGGCACGAGCATGTGGGCGGACCTGTGCAAGAACGGACAGGTACGTACCGGAGCAGGTAACACCGGGTCCATCAGTTAATGATAACGCACCGGACGGTCCAGCATGTGCCAGTGGACCGTGCGTAAAGGAACGCTGGACCGTGCGTAAAGGAACACTGGACCGTGCGTAAAGGAACAATTACGCACAGACCGGAGCTCAGCGCGCGGTGACACCAGGGAAATAAAGATTTAAAATACTCCGTTTTCAACGTAACGTTAATTGTTTGCCTGAAAGCACTTACAGGAATAATAAGAATATTCTAAAGTTTGATTCGATTAATCAGAACAAGAACAAGGCGTAAAGACAAAGTTAAAAAAAAAAAAAAAAACTTGCTGGAAATCTCTCACTTTTTCTATGTTATTATTTTTTTGTAACAAACATTTACAAAACTAAACATTTACTTGTATCCACGTTAAATGTTTAATGTTAGTGGCTCTGTAGTTTGGTTTATAATAATAATAATAATAATAATAATAATAATAATAATAAAATATTTTTATTATTTTAAATGTTCTTGTTCAAATTACATCTCTAAAGCTCAGTGAGTTTAGGTGAGGGAAGAACAGAACATTTCACTGCTAATACCAGTGTGTGTGTGTGTGTGTTTTGCATGTGTGTGTGTGTGTGTGTGTGTCATTCACAGTTTGTCGTCAGTGTGTCAGACGTGTGGTTTTACACACACTCTGTGAGCCCCCCCCACCCAGACACTTAAGGCGTCCTCACACCAAACCCCTAAACCCGTAAACCCGTAAACCCGTAACCCCTAAACCCGTAACCCCTAAACCCGTAAACCCGTAAACCCTTAAACCCGTAAACCCTTAAACCCTTAAACCCGTAACGAGACCGGGGAGGTTTGTGTGTGAAAAGCACAACTGGACACTGAAGAATACAGTTAGTATACGTCCTGTGTTATATTAGTATAATTCTGCTATTAAATTAATATAATTCCGGTATTAAATTCTTGAATTATATTCATATAATTCTAGTATTATATGAATATAATTCCGGTATTATACGAATGACTCCCGGTGATTCCTCCGGGGAGCACGTCTCACACTGCCGCGCTCTGATGAACCTTTTCCTGTTTTCACAATTATCCCGAATCCATTTATGAGAAGAACTTTCAGTATTTGGCTGCACTGAGTTTAGTCACAGGATTTTGCACTACGTCACTTTTCTGCTTGTTTCCATGGAGATGTTATGGATTTGACTAGAACAGGCATGTCCAAGCTATGGCCTGGGGCCCAAATGTGGCCCTCAGACCAATTTTGCTTGGCCCTGTTGCTTCCTGGAGACTTGAGTATTTTATTCCCCGTTTTAAAATAAATAAAGTCGGTATTAAACTGTGTTTGCCTGAATAAAGACGCGCTCTAGTTTGTCCTGTAATGTTTGTCTGAATAAAGGTTTTGTGGCTCAGTTTAACCTGCACTAAATTCACCCGTCGGAAATGGAAATGTCCTAAACTGGACCAAAAACTGAACCAAAAACTGAACCAAAGGAACAGTCCCTGAACATCACCCTGACCGTAATGTGATAATGAAATCATAGTGAAAAATGAACATTCTTAAAGTGGATTTGTGCTCTGCTGGTGACGGCAGCTGCATTAAAACAGACCTATTCTGTAAAATCATCTTTTCAGAGCTTTTACCCCTGTTATAGTTGTTTTCTCTTCTCTTTTGCCCTCTCCAAGTTGTTTTTGCAATGATTCATGTTTGAATAATCTTTAATCATGTATTTTCAAGACGCCATATTGCCGATCAGCCCCTATTTTCTTCCATTTTATTTTCTTAATCGGTGATAAACGTAGGAATGACAAAAAATCTGATCCTCGGCAAGTTGTTTAAGATGAATATTGTGATTTAAAATGTACAAATAGAATCATAAGTAAACAGCAGACAAAAGCACAAAAGGTCTTCTTAAAACGGGTCAAATGCAGAGGCACATTCACCCACGTAAGGGTCAAATGAAACCATCCAGTCACCTTCTAACCTGTCCTGTTTGGTCTCAGGTTCGGGCCAGTGCCATAGCCCAGGACGCGGACCAGAACTACGACTACGCCAGTAACAGCGTCGTGCTCCACCTGGACTCTGGAGACGAGATTTACATCAAACTGGACGGAGGCAAAGCCCACGGGGGCAACAACAACAAATACAGCACCTTCTCCGGGTTCCTGCTCTACCCGGACTGACCGCCTGAGGGTCCGGCACGCTCCAGACTGATTCTGTTCATGTCACTCCTCATGGAATTTACCCCCGTCCACCAGTGTCCCTCCGCACTATCGTCTCTCGGTAAAGACAGTGAAGAAGTGCCTGGGGACGTGTCATTCAAGGACCGCAGGAAAACAGAGCGTCACACTGGTCATTCATCCACACGTCAGTACACAGGCCTCTGCAGTGAGGGAAAAGTCTGATCAAAGTGACACGTACGAGTTTGTACCAGGTTTACTCGTCTAAAATACACCCGCGTTGTGTTTTGTTTCATCTGTTCATGTTTCAGTGATTAAAGAGTTTCGATCAGTGTGGCCACGACAGAGGAAACGGTTACAGAGGTTTGAGTGAAGGCAGATCACTGCATTCTGCTCAAACCCACTGCATTCTGTTCAAACCCACTGCATTCTGCTCAAACCCACTGCATTCTGTTCAAACCCACTGCATTCTGCTCAAACCCACTGCATTCTGCTCAAACCCACTGCATTCTGTTCAAACCCACTGCATTCTGCTCAAACCCACTGCATTCTACTCAAACCCACTGCATTCTGCTCAAACCCACTGCATTCTGTTTGTGGGCGCTTGAAACAGGAAGTGCTCCAGTTTGAATGCTCGGAGTTTTGTTTCCAAGTGTTCAGGACACTTCACTGATCCTTAAATCCACACCTGTGTGTTCAGGACAAACATACTGAGGTCCAAATTAAAAATACATTTTGAGGCTGAAAATGAGCAGTTCCTGAGAGTTTGTGAGGACCACAGACCGGTGCTCGGTGCATCGTTAAGGTGAAGACCTTTAACACTCCCCCGTCCCTTTAATAAGGCCAAGATGGAGTCATGTGATGTTACTGCATCACATGACTCATGACATCTGCAGATGATCATTTGGACCAACTGAGCAGGAAGACAAAGGGCCAACAGAACCGGTCTGAGGGCCACATTTGGCCCCCGGACCATAGTTTGGACCCCTGCTGTATATTAAAGGTCAAAGTGTTTTTAGGGAATGAAAAGTGACTTCTGCAGTTCACAGAATATTATTATTCTACAGTGTCCAGTTATAATAAAGTTACATCTGAAACACAGAGTCTGTCCAACGGGGACACTGAACACAGCTGGGACACTGTCAGAACTGTATCTGTGAGTGACGCACCTGACCGCACCTGCGACACACCTGTAGCACCTGCGACGCACCTGTAGCACCTGTAGCACCTGTAGCACCTGTGGGACGTGTTTCTGTAGACGGCAAAGCTCATGTTTCACTTCTGCTGTTTATCATATTTATATTTGTTATTTTCCAAACATTCGTATAAATCCTTTACCGAACATCTGAAGGACAGAGGGGACACATCTGCAGAGGACAGAGGGGACACATCTGCAGAGGACATGTGTGAGGGACAGAGGGGACACATCTGCAGAGGACAGAGGGGACACATCTGCAGAGGACATGTGTGAGGGACAGAGGGGACACATCTGCAGAGGACAGAGGGGACACATCTGCAGAGGACATGTGTGAGGGACAGAGGGGACACATCTGCAGAGGACATGTGTGAGGGACAGAGGGGACACATCTGAAGGACAGAGGGGACACATCTGCAGAGGACATGTGTGAGGGACAGAGGGGACACATCTGAAGGACAGAGGGGACACGTCTGAAGGACAGAGGGGACACATCTGCAGAGGACAGAGGGGACACATCTGCAGAGGACATGTGTGAGGGACAGAGGGGACACATCTGAAGGACAGAGGGGACACGTCTGAAGGACAGAGGGGACACGTCTGCAGAGGACATGTGTGAGGGACAGAGGGGACACATCTGAAGGACAGAGGGGACACATCTGCAGAGGACAGAGGGGACACGTCTGAAGGACAGAGGGGACACATCTGCAGAGGACATGTGTGAGGGACAGAGGGGACACATCTGCAGAGGACATGTGTGAGGGACAGAGGGGACACATCTGCAGAGGACACGTCTGAAGGACAGAGGGGACACATCTGCAGAGGACAGAGGGGACACGTCTGAAGGACAGAGGGGACACGTCTGAAGGACAGAGGGGACACATCTGCAGAGGACATGTGGAGGACAGAGTTCATTCTGTCTAAAAATGTTTTCAGTGTAAATCTGTTTGGGGCTGAAAACCAAAAGAACAAAAGTTTATGGGACATATTCAGTATTTTTAAGTTTATTTTCTGATTTTTGTTCCTTCAGTAAAATTGTTCCTTTGCTCTTTTGATTCTCGGCTCTTGGTTCATAAATTAGAATCTGTCCAAATGTCTCCACGTGTATCAGTAAAACATGAATAAATAATTATGTTTTATAGAAAAACTGATTTTTTATTTAACCAGTCGATTCCCACTGAGACAGAGAAGAAGAGAAACCCAGAAAACCTCCTCAGACACAGGGAGAACATGCAAACTCCACACACAAAAGCCCCACGTCGTCCGGGAGTCAAACCGAGGACCCTGTTTGTTTTGTCATTGCTTTGTCTGGAATATTCCACACTAGGGCATTAAATTCTCTACACAAATCTGACCTGGAGCTTGTCCTGATGAGGTCACCTGCTCTTCTCCATGGAAACAGAAGTTTAAAGCTGCATTGTGTAACTTTCCCAGTGGAGGGTCACGGCAGTAAACCTTTAAATCTTCACGGAGACAAAACCAGACCAGGTTCCAGGTCAGATCTGTGGAGAGGCGACCCCGCTCACAGTCAGAATGTCTGTTTTTCTAGGTATTTTTGAGCTCTAAAACCACCTGTGATTGAATAAATGTAAAGTAGAGCTGTTTAATGTCACACTGTGGAACATTCCAGACAGAGCAGTGACGTATCCATAGAAACAAGCAGATGATGGACCCCCAACAGAAAAGTTACACAGTGCAGCTTTATTACCCCACAGTGTAGTCGCTTTGTCCCATTCACACGACTCCTCCCCCATAATGGGATCGGCGTGGGGTGGATCGGCGGAGGGGGTCAGCGGGGGGGTCAGTGTTGGGCGTTGCGGACGGGGGGGGTCGGCGGGGGGGTCAGCGGAGGGGTCAGCGGGGGGGTCAGCGTTGGGCGTTGCGGGCGGGGGGGTCGGCGGGGGGGTCAGCGTTGGGCGTTGCGGGCGGGGGGGGTCGGCGGGGGGGTCAGCGGGGGGTCAGCGGAGGGGTCAGCGGGGGGGTCAGCGTTGGGCGTTGCGGGCGGGGGGGGTCAGCGGGGGGGTCAGCGTTGGGCGTTGCGGGCGGGGGGGTCAGCGGGGGGGTCAGCGTTGGGCGTTGCAGGCGGGGGGGTCGGCGGGGGGGTCAGCGTTGGGCGTTGCGGGCGGGGGGGTCGGCGGGGGGGTCAGCGTTGGGCGTTGCGGGCGGGGGGGTCGGCGGGGGGGTCAGCGTTGGGCGTTACGGGCGGGGGGGTCGGCGGGGGGGTCAGCGTTGGGCGTTGCAGGCGGGGGGGTCGGCGGGGGGGTCAGCGTTGGGCGTTGCGGGCGGGGGTCACACCGGAGCAGCGCAGAGATTGTCGCGGTGACAGATGGCCACTCTCTGGGCCGAGGACGGAGAGGAGTGTTTGTGTTTGATAAATGTTACCGTGACGACGCGTGTGTTTAATGAGAGGACTCCACGGGACACACGGGGGCAGCTGGAGCACCCGCCGCATCATAACGGCAGGATTAGGAGCAGAGGAGCGCCCGTCACCTGCTCCGCTCCTGCCGCTGCTCCTGCCAAAGACAACAGGAGAGGAGGGGACAGTAAATACCACAGAATCAGGATTCATTACCTGCAGAATGGATTTATACGGCTGGGGACATACCACTATATCACAAACATACTTACTGTAATTTCTGAGTTTTTTATGGGAATAATACTCCTCCAGTTGATTTTTACATGTTTTTATAATTGTGTCTAATTCTAGCCGTGTAATTGTAGTTTATTACATTTTAAAGGTCCAATATTTTGCAAAAAATTGACTCAAGCTTTAAGTCGTGATAAAATGTTGTTTCTCCTCAAAATCAGACCTGGAGTTGTGTTTGTTTCATTCACATGTTTGAGGAACTCTTTATTATTAGTCTGTCTACATCTCCAAAGCTCCAAACGCTCTGTTCCACCTTGTGATGTCATCAAGTGGTAGTTTTCAAGTGAACAGCTCCTTTTACCTTTAGTTCAGTAGAGATCGGCAATTCCAGGACTGAAATGATCCAAATGATTCTAGTGAAGGTGTGTGGAGTTTAAAAACACAGTGGAGCACTTCCTGTATCACCACATGATGACATCACAAGGTGGAACAGAGTGTTTTCAGTTCGAGACAAGCACTCCTTTGCTTTAATTAAATAATGTCACATAATAATTTTCCCACAATATAAAAAACATTGAAAAATTGTAAATCTACTTGTAAAAATACACCAATATAATTAACAGGAAAAGTGGAACATTTATTTCAAATCCTGCAAAACCCACAAATACAAAAAGTAATGCCAAGAAAAGAACCTGCTGGAAAAGGACTCTTTATAGTTCTCATTTTGGGAAAAACAAAACAAAACAAAATGAAAAGTGACAGGAGTTCCTAACCCTTTGGCTCCATCAGAATACCCAGAATTCCACAGTCCGCCTCTTCAAATCCTCCTGCAGAAACACAAAACAAATGAAACACTAAAGCCGCATCTCTCGGGTCATTTTCTCCACAATCGTCGAGCAGAAAACCGAGCGTTCGGTGGCAGGGTCCATCAGGCTGACAGGGTAGCACCGTCCTCAGGTTTACGCTGGTTTATAGCCCGGGTCCAGGCAGGTGTCAGTATTTGTGTTTGTGATGTAGAGAGGCGACAGGTGCAGTTACGGTGACTGACAGGGGAGGAGATTCGATAATAAAACAAGATGGCGGGTGTCGGGCGGAGGGGACGACCTGCTAACGCCGAGTGACGTGAAGAAGAAAGACGAGCTGAGATGGAAAGTTCTTCTCTCAAAAACAAAACACTCTGTTCCACCTTGTGATGTCATCATGTGGTGATACAGGAAGTGCTCCACTGTGTTTTTAAACTCCACACACCTTCACTAGAATCATTTGGATCATTTCAGTCCTGGAATTGCCGATCTCGACTGAACTAAAGGTAAAAGGAGCTGTTCACTTGAAAACTACCACTTGATGACATCACAAGGTGGAACAGAGCGTTTGGAGCTTTGGAGATGTAGACAGACTAATAATAAAGAGTTCCTCAAACATGTGAATGAAACAAACACAACTCCAGGTCTGATTTTGAGGAGGAAACAACAATATAACATGATGTAAAACTCAGAAGAGTCAATTTTGCGTAATATAGAACTTTTAAAGTGTAACTAACTACAATTACACGGCTAAAATTACACAGTTACAAAATCAGGTTTAAAAATCGACTGAAAAAGAACAATTCCCACAAAAAAAACTACCAAATTACAGACAAGAGTCCATTTATTACAATGTAGGACCTTATTTTCTGGTGGAGGGTCCATCAAACGCTTGTCTCCATGGAGATGTTATTGCTTTGTCCAGAATGTTCCACAGTATAGATTTAACCTAGAGACAAGCAGGTTACAGCAGTACACTACAAATTACAGATCAGATCAGTGGAGAGGCGCCCCTGTTCACAGATGTAATTATTGTATTTTTGAGCAACACAAACACCTGTGATGAATAAATACTACATGGATATGTTTAATGTCGTACCATGGAACATTCCAGACCCTCCACCAGAAAAGTTGTGCAGTGCAGCTTTAAGGCTGGACATGTACGATTCTGTGGAGATAGAAAGTTAAAGACATACTTTGGAACATTCTCCATGGAGATAGATAAGATTTAAGCCACTCCGTATGTGTGAGCCAAGGGAAAAGCACGTTTAAAATAAAAATAACAGTACAAATAAACAAATAAAGCAGAATATGTGTCCTTTAAACATGAATAAACCTTTACATAAGACATAAGACACTACATCCTGATCTGACCAAATACTGAACTCTGTGGATTTGAAACTGATTCAAACACGGCACAAACTTTCTTGATTTACATTTATCTGTCCTGTCACCATGGCAACACACCAGCCCCTGCCCCTCCTCTCCCCTGCCCCTGTCCTGCCCCTGTCCTGCCCCTGTCCTGCCCCTGTCTGGGGGTGTAGCTGTGAGTCCTGTGAGTTAGAGTCGTGTAAATCTGCTCACACTGACACGGGCCCATCAGCCTGAGGGAAACAGATGAGACGAGGGACACGAGGACGAGACTTAAACATGTCCACAGCTGCTCCGAGGGACAAAAGAGTGTTACTTAAACAGAAAGTTAAAACCATACTTCGGAACATTCTCCATGGAGACAGATGCGGTTTATGCCATGAACAAATCCATGGAAACAAAAAAAGAGTCAGGTTTGTGGAGTTGCGAGCCTGAGGACCAGAGTTACACACAGCCGCACACAAACACACAGACACACTGAAAAATAAAAACAAAAAAGACAAACTAAAAACATAAACCAGGAGTTTTGGGATTTGAAAACAAAGATGATTTAAATGAATTAAAGATGTTAAAGTTCTTCAGGGTGTGGGTCTGTTCCATCTGAAGGGACTTTTACTGAAATGATCTGAGTATCTGTAGATTCAGGGAACAGAAAAAGTGACACACTGGAGCTTCTGTGTGAAAATGACGATGTTACTGGGACTAAATATTCATGTGGATAATGGGGACAGTTCAAGTCAATACATTTAAAAACGAGTTGATTCCAATGAACTAAACCAGGCATGTCCAAACTATGGCCCGTGGGCCAAATGTGGCCCTCAGACAGATTTTTCTTGACTCTCAGGCTTCCAGGTAAATTGGCCCAAATTACCTTGAGCAGTTTTGGCTGCAAGTTTTTTAAAACTCTACCTTGATAAGAGAATATTTAATATTTATTGTGTGGTTTTGTGGATCTTCGCATGAATAAAGGACTGATCGCTCATTCTAACGTGTTAAACATGAATATTTCAATTATTCACTGCACTGAGCCCCAGTCTGTGGCCCTCGATCGGCCCTCTGCTTCATCTGTGTGTAGATATGTGGCCCTTGATGAAAAAAACGTTTGGACACCACTGAACTAGACGTCTGTTGTTTGGTTGTCGCCAGGTGAGTTTCCCAAATAAAACACAGTGAAGGGTTTGGTCTGGGCAGATTTAAGAACAAATCATTTTGATATTTGGAGATGGAGACAGACTTACAGTACAGAGTTACTCAAACATCATCTGTCCATTTTCTTCTGCGTATCCGGGTCCAGGTCGCAGGGACAAAAGTCTAAGCAGGAACTCCCAGACGTCCTTCACCCCGGACACTTCCTCCAGCTCCTCCAGGGACATGTTTCATTCACATGTTTTACTCAAACATGTGACTGGAACAACAACTCCAGGTGTGTTTTTGAGGAGGAACATCAACATTATACAACATTATAACACGGCTTAAACCTCACGAGTCAATTTTGCGGAATACACAAATTTCCAAAGTCTGCCTCATATTCAGAATCTCCTTTACGACCACTTGTTTCTCGTGGATCACATTGCCAAACCGGCGTCCAGGTTGGATTGTCTCTCTGTCTGTGTGAAGAGGCGTCGTGTTCCATTTGTCGAGCTCTTAAACCTTTAGAATGAGTCTCAGAGGCAGATAAATAATGTGGACAGGAGGGTTCTGGGAGCCGGAGCCGTGATAGAAGGTTTAAACGCTCCGTCTGGACTGAATACGATTATGGATTCATGTCTGAGTCACTGTCTCATTAGATTACACTCTGCTGTTTTATGAATGTATGAGGTTTAGTAACTGCAGATTAAAGTCAAACATGTCTTGAGTTAGAATCAGCTTTGTGTCTGAGAGATTAAAGGTGCACTGTGTAACTTTCCTGGTGGAGGGTGTGCCACCTGCTTGTCTTCATGGAGATGTTATTGCGTAGCCTGGAATGTTCCACAGTATGGCATTAAATTTATCTATGTTGCAGTTGTTCCATCACAGGTGTTTTTATTGTCTTGAAAAACACGTTTCGCCTCTACACAAATCCAGCGTTAGAGCTTGACTCAAACACGAGTCCGTGGACGGAGGTAAGTGATTCTCCATACAGGGGAATAATTCAGAGAAAACTATAACATCTCCATGACACAGCCAGGTGGCTCCAGCTGAAAAGTGACATCGTGCTTGAAGATCACCACCTCTTCTCCTGGTCTCAGGTCAAACTCACACAGAACCATCGGGGGTTTGATTTTTTCAGTGCTGCGTGTGTCCTGAGTTTATTAAACCTACATGTTTCTGGAGCCTTCACCTGCAGAGACACAGAGACACGTCCACGTTTGTCTCAGTCTCAGTCTCAAACTTATTGACAAACTTTATTGAGTTTTTTTTTCAAATAATTTCCCTTGTGGATCAATAAAGTTTGTCTAAGTTTGTCTACGTCTAAGTCTCAGTTTCTGGACAGGCTCATGTGAAGCTCAGAACCTCCAGAATTCCCTCCCTGAGCTGCAGAGGCTGCACTAGCACTGACTCTGGGGTTTAGGGAGTGACCGTTCAGATCAGAGACATTTTAGGTTTAAACACACTGGATTTCAGCTTTGAACCAGCAACCCACATGAGAGAGTCATGTGACGCTCATTCTGTTCTCTGATTAGATGATCCTGAGAATTTAAACATTAAAATTATAACATAAACAGCACAGGGGCGGAGTGGTTTGTTGCCCAGTTGCATGTTCTCCCTGTGTCCAGGTGGTTTCCTCCGGTTTCCTCCATCGACCCAAAACACACACAGCAGGTCAGATTCTCCAGCTGAGGGGGTCCTGACCAAGATCTGGAGGTGGATCCTTGAGCCCTGCGCTGTGGTGCTCACTGCTCCTGAGGAGGTGACCCAGCGGTGCTGAAGGACAAACGCAGAGGACACATTTAAACAACTTCACCATCTTGTCCAATGTTTTTTGTAATCAAGACTAAATAAACATCACAGTTGTTACCAGAAAGAGTTCGATATTTGCTTTGCACATGTCTACCTCATCTCTGCAGACACAGACAGGTCATGTTTAAGGATTTTAAAATAAAAATCTTTCACTCGGTTCATATTTGTGTCGCTCTGGTCTGTGGTCCTGGAGCAGAGCAGCTGAGGCCGGACCTGACCTCTGACCTCTGCGCACCGCCCCAGGACCAGATCATGTTTAACTCTCGTCTGAGAGTCAAAAGCATTCTGTCATCCACTCACTTCAGCTGAGCAGCCCCCCCCGCTGAGCCCTGCTTATGTAACAGAGACTCTATCACTGTTCAAGTCGTCACTCCCAGTGAGTCATCAGCTCTTCTGTTTCAGAAACTCTATTCTCTTTAGATTTATTTCATCCCTGGCTTCACTGTGAGAAAACAAAAAGACTGTGTTATTGTCTTGCTCCTTTGCAGGTGTTGGTCCTGTCGTGGACAAACCTGCACCTGTAGCTGCAGCGACGTACAGATGAAATTATGTTTTGGCAAAGCTTTATATTTTCACAGTGAATTTTGGCCAACATCTAAAAGTATCTGTTCTTCATAAAACATGGTTAAAGAGGCAACAATATTCCAGCAGGTTTTTGATTATCGGACCTGTATAGTTCCGGTCATAAACTTGGTCATTTCTGTCCCAGTCTCTACGGGGATTTTGACGAAATTCCGAAAATGCTGATGTTGGATGTTAAAAATGGAGTTTAAAAAAAGATTAATCTCTATATGGTAAAAATTAGATTAGCTGTGAATTTACGGTACATAAAATTCCTTCAAGCAAACAAAGGAAAGTGTTATGTTAACTGAACTAACACTTTTCCATCCAAATTACATTAATTACATAAATTACATTAAGTGAAATCGACTCTTGTGAGCTTTAAGTCGTGTTTTAATGATGTTCTTCCTCACAAACAGACCTGGAGTTGTGTTTGTTTCATTCACATGTTTGAGGAACTCTTTATTATTAGTCTGTCTACATCTCCAAAGCTCCAAACGCTCTGTTCCACCTTGTGATGTCATCAAGTGGTAGATTTCAAGTGAACAGCAAACACAAAACATAACTCCAGGTCTGTTTGTGATGAGGAAACAATATTATAACACAAATCAGAAAATAGTGTGATGAGTCTGTTAAACATCACGACGGACTCCAGCTGTCTAAGATTTTACATTTATTGAAGTCTTGAATAAAAAAATGGGAAAAAAGTCCACCCACACTCACAAATCATGAATCCTAATGCCATTTTAATGCTCTAAGAATAAACCAGGGCTCAATTCCTTTTCCATATGATCAAATCGACTCCTCCACAGATGTTCACTCACACACTCATAACGTCCTGACAATTCACTTCACAACAACTGTAAACAAGTCACTTCACAATCAAGATTATCTGCCCAACTGGGATCTCTTTGCCTGGAATGTTCCACAGTAGGGCATTAAACATATCTCATCTGCATTTGTTCAATTACAGGTGTTTTTTAGCTCAAAAATATCTTAAAAAAACATGAATTCGTACCATGCGCAGGCTTGTTTCTCCATAGATCTGACCATTAACCTGTCTCCATTGTGATTACCAAGTTTTATTTTCCATACTGTGGAATAATCAAAGGAAACAGTAATGGAGACAGGAAACCAGAAAAGCTACACAGTGCACCTTTAAATCTTGTGTGTTTAAATCTGTTCTGCCTTTGGGTTCTACTCCCGTGTTTTACGACAGGATTACACAGATATAAGGACACGTGGGAATAGAAAAGAAAGTTCTACTATTTACTACTGAAAAATAAGCTGGATCAGGTATCGGTTACATGATATCGGTTAATTGGATGTATTAACTTTCTGTAGGCTGATTAAAGTGAACTTTTATTCATTCGAAGTTGTTTCGTAGTTATGTGAAGTAAACATAACAGTTGTACAACACAACTGGACTTCTTGTTTAATGAAGTAACTGTTTTAAGGAGATAAGTGACATTTTCAGTCCCGACACTGATATAGGTTCATATCGATATCGGTATCAGAACTTAAAACGCTGCATTGGTGCATTCTTATGTTTTATGTTGAAAATGACGTTCTACCGTCTAAATAAAGTGTGTTTTTTATGGTATCGGAATCAGGTCTGAGTATCGAGACTATTCCATCGTACCAAAATGGAGTTTAACATTTAAAAACACTGAAACGGTCACATTTGTCTGCAGCGTTTTTCCATCTTCATGACGCTGAAAAGCACTTTACAACAAGAAACCACAAACCCATTCACACACGCACACACGCACACACACACACACACACACACGCACACACACACACACACACACACACACACACACACACACACACACACACACACCAGTGTACGCACACACTGGGGAGTGAGGTGGATTAGGTGTCTTGCCCAAGGACTCAATGACGCATTCCTCTGTGTGAGCTGAAATCGCACCGTCAGTGGATCTGAGTACTGTCGATATTGTTGACTGGATAAAGTTGTCTGTCCCTAGCAGCTGCTTCCTTATGGTTCTCATTCAACAAAATACATTTTAGAAAATTAAAGCAAAATCATTCAGTTTAGTTTTTCCCACAAACAGCTGTTTTTACAAAATAAAACTCAGGAACTGGTTGGATTTAAGCTCAACCAATGATGTTTGCGTCGAGAGTGGGTTTCAAACTGTCAACCTTCTGATCAGTGGGCAAACGCTCAACCAACTGAGCTACTGAAAGAAATACAGTTCTTCCAGCTGTAGTTTGGAAAGTATCTAAAAATCCTGGGATCAGTCCTGGAGCTGCTGTGATGTCCTTTCTCGCTGATGTCTCATTGTCTCGTTGGTCGTGAACCTCAGAGGTCCTGTCTCCGTTTAAGCCTCTTAGCTGCTCCTGCCGGTTTCCTCTGCGCCGGGATTAAACTCCGTCGTGATGAGATGGAGATGAGATCTGCCAACACCAACACTCACCGGGGACTGGGCTCCGCTGCTCAGAGCTTAACTGATTTTGAGACAGTTTTGACGTGAGGTTGGTGCACCAGATCAGGAGAACTGAAGTCTTTCTCCAAATTACTCATTGTAACTTCTATGGAAATGTCATTGTTGAACCTGGAATGTTCCACAGTATGACTTTAACCAGCTCTGCTTTTATTTTATTTGATTACAGGTGGTTTTAGAGCTCAAAAATAGAGTATGTAGAAAAACAGGCTTTTATCTTCATGGAGAAAAGTGTTTGATGGACACTCAAAATGTAGTGATGAAAAATCAGACACATGGAGGACACTGGACAAACTGCTCTCCATCATGGACACTCCTGCTCCCCCAGACTATAGAGGGACAGATAATACTCCCTACAACTGTACAACAACTCACCCACTGCACCAGACTATAGAGGGACAGAGGAGATAATACTCCCTACAACTGTACAACACCTTAATCTTAAGTAACAGATAACCTTATGCCCTGTCAATCAGCAGAGTATTTACACTGTCGTTCTTGTCTCTTGTTTATAGCTGTGCCTTTATAGTTTATTTTATATTTTATTACTTATTTTTCTATTTTATTTTGACTTGTACATTTACATTTATTTTTATAATTTTGTCTCATTTGACACGTGTCTCTTGCTCTTTTTGCTACACCATCTATTTTTGTTCCTCTCTGTTATTATATTATATTGTGATGTTTGAGCGACTGTGTCCAAATAATTTCCCCTGTGGATCAAGTTTGTCTAAGTCTAAGTCATTTTAGACCTAAGTATTTTTTTGTTTGCTCAACACCTGGACTTGAACTCAAAACCTTTTGTCAGAATGTTACATGAAAGTGCTCAAAAAAACACTCAAATCATATAAAAAGTACTTTTTACTTTTCAGTCCAGTTAGAAAATGTAGTGAAGTAAGTACAGATACCTGCTCTGAAATGTAAAAGCAAAAAGTGTCTGGAAAATGTACTGAAGTAAAGTACAGAAACCTAAAAATTGTACTTTTACTTTAGTATTTTGTTACTTTCCACCACTGCTCGAACACGTGAATGAAAAAACACAACTCGGGGTGTGTTTTTGTCGAGGTAATGAGATTAGAAACTCACAGAGTCAGTTTTTGTGTAATATAAAAGTTTGAATCTATTTTTCTCTCTGTATTAGCGTGAAGGTTCTAGAAAAACACACCTCTGCACAGACATTTGTCAGTCTTCGTTCCTCCGCTCCCGTCACCTCTCCTGTCCTCCTGACCCTCCGGACGCTCGCTCCTCCATCGCTCACTCTGACTTATGTCTCTTCTCCCGGCTCGGATTTAAAGATGGCCGCCGTGATTCACCCGCGCGCCCCGGTTTGTCACGTCTCTATTCTCCGTAATGAGACGCGCCGGACGATCCATCACGCCGTACGACCGGCCCGAGGCGCTCTAACCGGACGAATCGTGGACCCTGAACGCACCGTGGCGGGAGACGGAGGGAGGGGGCGCCATCACTCTCCTCCAGGGGGGGCTCATCTCTATGCTAAACGTCGTCACGCCGAAGACAGAAGAGAAGAGCGAGAGATCGAAGAGAAATACTGCTTTTATAAAAGTACAAAATGGCCTGAAAAGACAAAATGGAGATGTTTGTTTAACTTTGTGGATTATTTTTGTTTATTTATTTTCATTACTTTTCAGAAATCAGATGAAAAAACACATTTCTACCTTTGTACCTTTCTTTAAAGGTACAAATTCCTAATCTTTTTCTTTCAGGTGATAAAGCCAAATACTAGTACCTACCTGTACCTGAGATTATGTTGTAATAAAATCTGTTTGTCGGAAAAAATAAACTGAATAATTTTGCCTTAAAGCTGCATTGTGTAACTTTTCTGGTGGAGGGTCCGTCAAAAGCTTTTCTTCATGGAGATTTTTCTTCTTATTTTTTTTGTTTTTGCTTTTTTTTTGTTTTTGCTTTGTCTGGAATGTTCCACAGTATGGCATTAAACCTTTCTATCTTCATGGAGACCAAACCAGACCAAGTTCCAGGTCAGATCTGTGGAGAGGCGACCCCGCTCACAGTCAGAATGTCTGTTTTTCTAGGTATTTTTGAGCTCTAAAACCACCTGTGATTGAATAAATGTAAAGTAGAGCTGTTTAATGTCACACTGTGGAACATTCCAGGCAGAACAGTGACGTCTCCATAGAAACAAGCAGGTGATGAACCCCAGAACCATGTGGACAGTTGTTTCTCTGTCATAGTTCAACACCAGAGAGAGAACTTAAAGCCTCATTTCTTCTCCACTTTCGTACGTACAGACCAGCGCGTTCCAAGCGCAGTAACTCTCACTGTTTTTATACTTACAGACGTTCCAATGTGAAGACTGTTCTGCAAAACAACCACCAGAAAAGTTACAGAGTGCACCTTTAAATTGAGATATTTACTCAAAACTGACTCTTGTGAGCTTTAAGTCATGTTAAAATGTTGTTCTCTCCTCAGAAACAGACCTGGAGTTTGTGTTATTCACATGTTTGAGTAACTCTTTATTATTAGTCTGTCTACATCTCCAAAGCTCCAAACGCTCTGTTCCACCTTGTGATGTCATCAAGTGGTAGTTTTCAAGTGAACAGCTCCTTTTACCTTTAGTTCAGTCGAGATCGACAATTTCAGGACTGAAATGATCCAAATGATTCTAGTGAAGGTGTGTGGAGTTTAAAAACACAGTGGAGCACTTCTTGTATTACCACATGATGACATCACAAGGTGGAACAGAGTGTTGAAAAAAAGTAAAAAAGTTATAATTTTCATTGTAACTCATCTCTAGATCCCATTTCAGTTTGAATCCTTCATAAGTTGAGTTTAACCTGAAGCGTCGGTCAGCAGTAACAGTTCTCCGTTAGCTCTGCGCTGTTAGCTTGGCCTTTAGCACGGCGGCTAACATGCGGCGTATACAAATGAGCGTGCACTTTTCCCCGAGTACAGTCTGAAAGGTTAAGAGCGACGGCGCACTGATGAGAGTTCTAATGAGGGGAGCGGTACGAGCGGTGCAGCGGGTCAGACAGGAGCCACCTGTGGACGAGATAATGAGACTCGACAGGATTCGTGAGTCTGAGCAGATCCAAACGCTCGGCGACGGGAGAATTTAACGGCACCAAATGAAGTTTTTATGTTTTTATAATTATTACTTCATTTGTGGGACGGCAGGAACGTGTGGTCAATATAAAGATTTACGTTTGTGAAGAAAAGATGAGAAAAACAGCGAGAGATACAGAACTACATTCAGATAATACTCCCTACAACTGTGTAACAACTCACCCTTATGGAACAGATAATACTCCCTACAACTGTACAACAACTCACCCTTATGTAACAGATAATACTCCCTACAACTGTACAACAACTCACCTTTATGAAACAGATAATACTCCCTACAACTGTACAACAACCCGAGGTTGCAAAAGCATTAAAATACCTGTTTAAAAACTTAAAGAGTAAAAAGTATTTTGCAGAGATTTTTTGAACAATTAAAGGATGAAATTTTGTACTTTTGGTTAAAAAAAAAAATTGAAGATTTTTAAGTGACTGAATTGACTTCTTATTTTTACAGCTGTTTTTGTGTTTTGTGTTGCTCAAACTTGGGACGGAAACTCAAATTAAATGTGCTAAAAAAATAAAGTCTGCGCCGTTTCAGCAGGTCTTAAACCATAAAGAAAAATACTTTTGACTTTTCAGTCCAGATCTAAACTGTAGTGGAGTAGAAAGTAAAAAGTATCTACTGTAAAATGTACTTCAGTGAAGTACAGATACCTAAAATTTTTACTTATAGGTGCATTGTGTCTGGAATGTTCCACAGTATGGCATTAAACCTTTTTATCGTCATGGAGACCAAACCAGACCAAGTTCCAGGTCAGATCTGTGGAGAGGCGACCCCGCTCACAGTCAGAATGTCTGTTTTTCTAGGTATTTTTGAGCTGTAACCACCTGTGATTGAATAAATGTAAAGTAGAGCTGTTTAAAGTCACACTGTGGAACATTCCAGGCAGAGCAATGACATAACGGAGCCCCAACCGAAATGTTTCCCAGTGCATCTTTAAGTACTGTACTGCTGAAGTCTATGGGAGCGTCATAATGAACAAAATAAAGTCAGTTTCCGTGCGTCTGCAGGTTAAAGAGAACAGGACACAAAAGAACAGATGAATTCTAATAAATGTCAGCGCTCTGTGTCGGGGACAAAGACGAGGAGACACCGAGGGCCCCGCGGTTCCACACAGCCCTGATCTGGGACGCACACTTCACTTCGGACAAAAGACTGGCTCGTTTACGTATGAATGACTCTTATCGGTTTGTGTATTTTAGATTTTAAATGTCAAAGAGTAAGAGGTTAACGTTTTATAGTAACGCAAAACTGACTCGGCTTGAGGTTCAAACCCGTTTTACGTTTCTCCATCGTACCTGCAGTTGTGTAATTTAGATGTTGTTACTGTGCTACGTCAGACTGCAGTGTGGAAGGTAACGAAGTACAAAAGTAAAAGTACAATACTTAAGAACAATTTTTATTTCACTTAAGTCAGTTTTATGTGGATACTTTTTACTTTTACTTCACTACATTTGAGAGCAGGTATCTGTACTTTCTACTCCAACTACAGTTTAGATTTGGACTGAAAAGTAAAAAGTACTTTTCTTTAGGTTTTGAGACCTGCTGAAATGGTTGTAAATTATTTTTTAACACATTTAATTTGAGTGAACGTCCCAACCAAACACACAAAAACATCAAAACAGCTGGAAAAATGAAGAAATCAGTTGAATCGCTTAAAAACAGCTGAAATCTTGATTAAAATCACTACATTTGATGCTTAATTGTTCTAAAAACTCTCAGCAAAATACTTTTACTTTTTACTCTTTAAGTACATTTTCAAACAGGTACTTCAAGAGTTTTACTGAATTTGATTTTTTCTTGTGATTAAGGCTGCGTCTCAATTCTCCCCTTAGCCCTCTGTCTTAGCCCTACCCCTCTGTTGTGCGCGTTCACGAGAGACAGAGGGGTGTCCCAATACTCTTTTCTGTAAGGGCGAGGGCTAAGGGGAAGGGCTGTTCACCCCTCTGAGCAGAGCGTTTTCAGATGCACCCTTTGTGCAAAGGGGATGGGCGTGGCTTAACGCAAGTCGGAGCAAAAAGCAACGTGGAAATCGGGAAGTGTCGAGCAATCGGGAAGAAATTGGACAAATGTGAGTATTTTGCACTCAAGAACCTCATAAAAAGTTGTATAAAACTGTAGTAACTTTTGAAAAGTTGTAGGTATACTCATGGCGCCTGCATTTACGCTTTCTGACATATACGGCTTATCATAACATGCCCGGTTAGAACTATACGCTTGTTACGGTAGAATGTGTAAAGTATTACGAACATGCATGGCCTAAAATATTATTGTTTCGTTTCACCTTGTAAATTATCCCCTATTTATATTAAAAACGACATGTTGTTAATCACATTTGTATTTTGTTTAGAAATTTCTTGTAGGAGGCTGGACTTGTTGGAGTTGTGTCAGCCTAACAAGCTTCAAAAAAGTGGGAGAATTTGAAAATAAAATATAAGGTATATTACATTCTATAATATTTGTAGGTACCAGAACAACTATATATGTTTATGACTATGTATTCATTTTGTTTTCTTTTTTGTGTGTACCAGGCATCCTCTACAACTCCGTCCACCTCTGCAGCATTTTAATTTTGTGTTACAGTTGATTAAAATTTGATTTACATATGTTGTACAGAGTATAGTAATTTTAACAAATAAAAAAATTAAAAAAACATTTGACTTTTTGCAAAGTTCATTTAAAACAAACTCAAAAGGAGCACAATACTTCAAAACTTTAAAAATAATGTCATATTGT
Source organism: Taenioides sp. WSHXM2023 (assembly GCA_029959045.1). NCBI lineage: Eukaryota > Metazoa > Chordata > Actinopteri > Gobiiformes > Gobiidae > Taenioides > Taenioides sp. WSHXM2023. The sequence continues at coordinate 878,192 of CM057099.1, forward strand.
TGCGACTGCAAAGGGGTGTCCCATTTCTAAGGGTTAAAACACACCCCTTAGCCCTACCCCTCTGTTTAAAGACAGAGGGGTAGGGCTAAGGGGCAGGGCTAAGACAAAGACAGAGGGCTAAGGGGGAGAATTGAGATTGGGCCTTACTTTTACTTGAATCTTTTGCCTTTGCTTTGTATCTGAACTTTCACTTAAATAACAAAACTGACCACTATCCCACCGCCTGTCCAACACTGCCAGCTCAGTCCTTGTTATCTTGGCCTGCATCATCAGAAATACAGAGATATAATACTCCCTACAACAGAAGAATAGCCAGGCTTGAGTCTCTGTCCTGTACTGATGGAAACAAACCCAAACTCTCAGGCTGATTCACTTTGACAGTTGTAATCCAGAAAACTGTTCCCATTCAGTATTTTGTCTTCATTTAAAGCTGCACTGTGTAACTTTTTGGTTGGAGGTCCGTCACCTGCTTGTTTCTATGGAGACATCATTATCTGCCTGGAATGTTCCACAGTGTGACATTAAACAGCTCTACTTTACATTTATTCAATCACAGGTGGTTTTAGAGCTCAAAAATACCTGGAAAAACAGACATTCTGACTGTGAGCGGGGTCGCCTCTCCACAGATCTGACCTGGAACTTGGTCTGGTTTGGTCTCCATGAAGATAGAAAAGGTTTAATGCCATACTGTGGAACATTCCAGATATACTTAATTTTGTTTCTTGAGTAAAAATACAGATACACGAGCAAGAAGTTACTCAAGTAGAAGTAAAAGTATCACATGAGAAAATCTACTTGAGTAAAAGTATTAAAATACCTGTTTAAAAATGGACTTAAAGAGTAAAAAAGTAAAAGTATTTTGCAGAGAGAACAATGATGAACTGTGGAAAAAATGGCTGATTTTAAGTGACTGAATTGATTTCTTATTTTTTCCAGCTGTTTTTGTGTTGCTCAAAGTTGGAACGGAAACACAAATTAAAAGTGATAAAAAAAAAAAATCTCAGGCATTTCAGCAGGTCTCAAACCATAAAGAAAAAAGAGAACGCTTTAATACCACACTGTGAAACATTCCAGACAAAACAATAACAATATGTGATGGACCGTCGATCAGAACAGTTACGCAACGCGCCTTTAACGTCTCACAAGCCTCAGAAAGAGCAGTGCCTACAGTTAGCATCACCATCTCCAGATAATGTTGATGATGATGGGATCAGCTGCTAAGGATTTGTATAAAAAACATCTCTATCTATATATATTTTATATTTATATTACGATATTTGTGTTTTACTTGTACATACATTTATATCATTTGTCCTATTGATATTAAATATATTTTTTACTGCTACTTATTAAGTTTATTACCATTTTTATATATTTTTTTAATTGCTAAGTTTATTACCATTTTTGATATATTTTTTACTCTTTGTTGTTCTAAAACATTGTGATGTTTGAGCTCCTCGTTTCCCTCGTGGATCAAGTGTGTCTAAGTTTCAGTCTAAACGCACATCTGTTCACATTCACGACTTACTCTAATCTTCCTTCCAAAGCGTTTTCCATTTGACACGTCCGTCGTTTCCGTTTCAATCAAAAGTCCCGTGTCCGTGATCGGGTGAGGGTCACACAGGAGCCACAGCTGACCGCGATACTGCCTTTTATATAAATGCCGTGGGTTTGTATAGGCCGTAAATGTGATTCACCTGTCACCGCCGCACGCGCTCACATCGGCCCTGATTCACTTAGAGCGTCGCGCAGACGGAGCGCGGCCCTGGATTCGGAAACGAGAGGGGACCTTATTTACGGTCGCACCATCACTCCACCGTACACTCGCGCTGAACTCTGAAACGTCTAAGACTGACACTTAAAGAAGACGTATGCTTATTTTATATATAAATATATTAAAGGTGCACTGTGCTGGGGGTCCATCACCTGCTTGTTTCTATGGAGACGTCACTGCTCTGCCTGGAATGTTCCACAGTGTGACATTAAACAGCTCTACTTTACATTTATTCAATTACAGGTGGTTTTAGAGCTCAAAAATACCTAGAAAAACAGACATTCTGACTGTGAGCGGGGTCGCCTCTCCACAGATCTGACCTGGAACTTGGTCTGGTTTGGTCTCCATGAAGATAGGAAGGTTTAATACCATACTGTGGAACATTCCAGACAAAGCAATAACATCTGCATGGAGAAAAGTGTTTGATGGACCTTCTGCCATAAATGTTACACAATGTTTCCCTCATCAAACACGTGTGAAGAGGTTTTATATGTCATCACATGTTTGAGTAATCTAGTGATCTCTCCCAGGCCCTGAAAGACTGACGGTTAAAGGTGCACTGCTACTGGAGGGTCCGTCACCTGCTTGTCTCCATGGAAATGTTATTGCTTTGTCTAGAATGTTCCACAGTAGATTAAACCGCATATGCAGGGTACAGCACTACACTACAGTACAGGTCAGATCTGTGGAGAGGCGCCCCTATTCACAGAAGGAATTACTGTATTTTTGAGCAGCAGAAACACCTGTAACGAATAAATGCCAAAGGGATGTGTTTAATGTCATACCTTGGAACATTCCAGGCAAAGCACTAACATCTCCATGGAGACAAGCAGGTAGCGGACCCTCCACCAGAAAAGTTGTGCAGTGCAGCTTTAAAGATATGCTTTTTTAAAATTAATTATTAAAAGAACTGTATGTAAGAATTTGACTTTAAATTCCATAAAATCGACTTTTCTGAGCTTTCCTCCCAACGTTCTAAAATGGTTCCTCATCAAAAACATGAAGAACATGAAGAGCTGAACATGAACATGAAGAACATGACTTAGACTTAGACTTAGACTTAGACAAACTTTATTGATCCACAAGGGAAATTATTTGGATACAGTCGCTCCAACATCACAATATAATGTAATAACATAGAGTAACAAAAATAGATGGTGTAGCAAAAAGAGCAAGAGACACGTGTCAAATGAGACATAATTATAAAAATGTATATGTACAAGTCAAAATGAAATAGAAATATAAGTAATAAAGTAATAAACTATATAATCACAGCTATATACAAGAGACAAGAACGACAGTGCAAATACTATGCTGATTGACAGGGCATGAGGTAATCCGTTACTTGAGATTAACTTGGAGTACAGTTGTAGGGAGTATTATCTGTTACATAAGGGTGAGTTGTTGTACAACTGAATGGCGTATGGTATGAATGTAGTCCTGAATCTCTCACTGTTTGAGCGGAGCTGAAGGAGCCTGTTGGAGAATGAGCTCCTCTGTCCCTCTATAGTCTGGTGCAGTGGGTGAGTTGTTGTACAGTTGTAGGGAGTATTATCTCCTCTGTCCCTCTATAGTCTGGTGTTGTAGGGAGTATTATCTGTCCCTCTATAGTCTGGTGCAGTGGGTGAGCAGGAGTGTCCATGATGGAGAACAGTTTGTCCAGTGACCTCCTGTCCCTCACTGTGACAAATGTCTCCAGCTCACAGCCGATCACGTAACCCGCTTTACGGATCAGTTTGTCAATCCGCCCAATGTCTCTTTTACTGGTGCTGCTCCCCCAGCAGAACCACCGCGAAGTACAGTGCGCTGGCCACAACAGACTGGTAGAAGATCTCCAGTAACTTGCTGCACACATTGAAGGACCTGAGCTTTCTCAGGAAGTAGAGTCTGCTCATGCTCTTCTTGTACACAGCATTACAGTTGTCCCTCCAGTCAAGTCTGTTATTCACCTGTACGCCAAGGTACTTGTAGCAGTCCACTATTTCCACGTCCTGGCCCTGGATGGTAATGGGCTCCACAGGTGTCCTCTTTCTCCTAAAGTCAATCACCAGTTCCTTGGTCTTGTCAACGTTCAGGAGCAGATGATTTGCCAGGGACCACTCCACAAAGTTTGTAATCAGTGTCCTGTACTCCAGCTCCTGTCCATCCCTGATACACCCGACCACTGCAGAGTCATCAGAGAACTTCTGCAGATGGCAGGACCCGGAACTGTACTGGAAATCAGAGGTGTACAGAGTGAACAGGAACGGAGACAGGACTGTACCCTGGGGAGCTCCTATATTACTGACCACGGTGTCAGACAGGGTGGTCCCCAGTCGCACATACTGAGGCCTGCCTGACAGGTAGTCAGTAATCCAGGAGACAATGGAGGAGCTGACACCCATCCTGAGCAGCTTCTCACTCATCAGAAAGGGCTGGATAGTGTTAAAAGCACTGGAGAAATCGAAGAACAATATCCTCACAGAGCCCTTAACACTATCCAGGTGAGAGTGAGCCGCTGCAGAAGATCGATTAAAACATGAACATTATCCAGGTGAGAGTGAGCCGCTGCAGAAGATAGATTACAGCATCATCCACACTAATGTGGGACTGATAGGCAAACTGTAGAGGATCCAGGGATGGTGCCACCAGGGGTCTGAGCTGAGCCAGAGCAAGTCTCTCAAACACTTTCATGACATGAGACGTCAAAGCCACTGGTCTGAAATCATTAAGTCCAGATGGAATAGTCATCTTGGGCACAGGCACAATGCAGGAGGTCTTCCATAGCACCGGGATCCTCTCAAGCTTCAGACTCAGTGTGTAGAGAAAGTGAAAGATCCCAGTGAGCTGAGCAGCACATGTCCTCAGCACGCGGGGGTGGACTTGGTCTGGTCCAGGAGACTTGTTATGATGAATTTTCTCCAACTGCCTTTTCACCTGTGCAGGTGTCAAAGACAAAGAGCTGAGTTCCTCCGTGGGAGTGGGAGCAGGTGTGGGAGCAGAGGTGATGGGCTGATGAATGGTCGTCTGGGTGGTCTGTGGTGAGGTGTGAATTGGGCGTCCGGGAGGTGTAGAGATGGAGGTGCCAGGGGATGAGAAGCGATTGAAATGCAGATTAAGCAGGTTTGCTCTGTCTGGGCTATTGTCCTGCAGCTTAGATCGAGGGCTGAAGCCAGTAATGGCCTTCATGCCTTGCCACACTTCCCTGGTGTTATTTTGCTGGAGTTTTGCCTCAAGCCTTTTCCCGTATGCTTCTTGCCCTAGTCTGAGCTGGATCTTCAGCTGCTGTTGCACCCTCTTCACCTCGTCCTTATCACCAGAGTTGAAGGCCACTTCTTCTTATTAAGTAGATCCTTCAGGGCTTGTTATTAGGGTAACAGCGGACAGTGCGTGTGGGGACGGCTGTATCCTCACAGAAGTTGATATAATCCGTTATACAGTCCGTCATGCTGTCAATGTTATCCCCATGCGGCAGGCAGAGCACATTCCAGTCTGTGGTCTCAAAGCAGTCCTGAAGGGCATCGCTGGCTTCCTGACTCCACTTCCTTACAGTCCTAGTGGTGACAGACTTCCTCTTTATTGCAGGGATGTACTGAGGCATTAACAGGACCAGATTGTGGTCTGATCGTCCCAGTGGGGGCAGGGCAGTGGCACTGTATGCCTCTTTATGAAGTGTGGGTAAAACACTGTCCAATGAAACATGGTTGAAGTCTCCGGAAATCAGTAGTAAAGCCTCCGGGTGTTTAGACTGCAGCCCAGCGACCACAGTGTGTATCCTGTCACACGCTGCATCTTCGTCAGCTGAGGGAGGGATGTAAACTCCGATGAACAGGACAGAAGTAAATTCCCTCGGTAAATAATATGGACGTATTCCCAAGGCCATAAGTTCAATGTCCGGCGTGCAGATCCGTTCCTTCACATTAATATGGCCAGGATTACACCACCTTTCGTTCACAAAAACTGCAATCCCGCCGCCCTTCTTCTTACCGCTAAGGAAAGTGTCTCTGTCCGCACGCACTGTCTTAAAGCCTGGTACAGATGCACTGTTGTCCGGGAAGTTTGTATGAAGCAGGTCTCTGTGAAGCACATGATACTGCTGACAGCGAACTCCCTCTGGGTCTGAACAAGCGCACACAGTTCGTCCATCTTATTTCCCAGTGACCTTACGTTCCCCATCAGAACTGACGGAACCGCAGGCCTAAATTTCCTTCTCCGCTGTTTTGCTCTAACTCCAGCGCGGCATCCTCTGTGCTTCCTCCTCTGTAGTTCCACAGGAATGTCAGGCTTAACTCCAAACAGCACTGGGGACTTGGAGAGTGAAAGAAGGTGCTCCCTGGAATACACAAAGGGCAGTCTGGACTGCTGAGCCACACAGCAAGAGACAAAGAGGCCAGCAAAAATCAAGAAAAAACAACAAAAATGCCCAAAAAACATGATGAGTGTTTTATTGAACAGATAGAGTAAATAAAAATAAAGTACAAAACTTAAAGTGCACACAAGAGTACCTTAAAAGGTAGATGTTATGAAGAAAAAACGCAGGAGCAACTGTACCCAGCTGCCACTCTCTCAGGCGCTCAGAACATGAAGAACATGAACATGAAGAGCTTTTACAAGTCATCTGTGCATGTTTGAGTAATCTAGTGATCTCTCCCAGGCTCTAGTCAAACCCTACTTACGGTTAGAGCTAAAGATTCTGTACAAGGCTCCGCCCACAAGCCTACATAACTCCCATACGACAATGTTTCACACAAAACAACACACAACAACTTCACAAAGCTGACGCGATGTGCAGTGGATTCTTTAGTGTGTGAAACAGACATGCTATGAAGTTGTTTTTGATGAATATCTCTCCTTCTTCTTTTCTTTCTTTTCTTTTCTTTTCTTTTCTTTTCTATTCTTTTCAAAACAATAAAAGGTATAATGTTGATCTAAATATTTCATGTAATACCCCGTGAAAGTGTACTACCTCCTCTGTAAAGGTCCCATATTACACAAAACGGACTCTTGTGCTGCTTTAAGTTGTGTTCTAATGTTTCCTCCTCAAAAACAAACCTGGAGTTGTGTTTTTGTTTCATTCACAAATGTTTGAGGAACTCTTTATTATTAGTTTTCACGTGAACAGCCCCTTTTACCTTTTGTTCACTAGAGATTGGTAATTCTAAACAGGCCCGTAGATGTTCTGAAAGTGTCGAATTGAGGTTGTGGATGGCTCAGACTCCCCATTGAGTCCCTCAGGCTCTCATGTGTGACAGTGTGTGAGGGCCCCGCAGGGATTTCACACACTCCAACATAATGGAGCTAATGAGTCTTATGAAATCACACTGATCATCCCAACGCCAACAGGAGCTCCACCTTCAACATGTTCAAATCCCACTGGTCCTGAGTGTTCAGTTTACAGAGCAGCAAGAGAAGACTCCACCCATCTGTCCATCTGTTCATCCATCCATCTGTTCATCCATCCATCTATCTATTCATCCATCCATCTATCTATTCATCCATCCATCTATCTATTCATCCATCCATCCATCCATCCATCTGTTCATCCATCCATCTATCTATTCATCAATCCATCCATCCATCCATCTGTTCATCCATCCATCTATCTATTCATCCATCCATCTATCTATTCATCCATCCATCTATCTATTCATCCATCCATCCATCCATCCATCCATCCATCCATCCATCTGTTCATCCATCCATCTATCTATTCATCCATCCATCTATCTATTCATCCATCCATCCATCCATCTGTTCATCCATCCATCTATCTATTCATCCATCCATCTATCTATTCATCCATCCATCCATCCATCCATCCATCCATCCATCTGTTCATCCATCCATCTATCTATTCATCCATCCATCTATCTATTCATCCATCCATCTATTCATCCATCCATCCATCTGTTCATCCATCCATTTATTCATCCATCCATCCATCCATCTATTCATCCATCACAGAGCGACGTCAGAAGAGCCAGTCGTCCGGCGTTCTCTTTTCCACGCGGCGCCTCCATTTTAGAGCTTTGTGGAGTTCTGCCCGTCAGCGCCGCAGAACCTGCACCAATCACACGGTCGCAGATGTTACGAGGCCACGGATAAAACGGTGAACCAGAAATAAAGTGAACGTGTGTGGAGGACGAATCAAGGAATCTGCCTGTAAATGTGTCCAAACCTCCGTGTCAAAGCCTGAGCTCAGCAGATCCCAGAAGATCAGCAGAGAAGGGCCTGGAGAGAACGTGGACGGGCGGGGTGGGGGTGGATAGTGGCGGTGGCGGTTGGTGTGGCGGTGGCGGTGGATAGTGGCGGTTGGTGTGGCGGTGGCGGTGGATAGTGGCGGCTGGTGTGGCGGTGGCGGTGGATAGTGGCGGTTGGTGTGGCGGTGGCGGTGCTGGACCAGCTGGAGCCTCGTGCTGCGTTCACAGACGATGGTTTGACAGAACATCCATCATCAGGATCCACTGTGAGAGAAACAGACCAAAGGTTTAGAGCCTGAACCATTATGACACTGACGGAGGAGAGGAGAGGGGGAGGAGAGGAGAGGAGAGAGGGAGGAGAGGAGAGAGGGAGGAGAGGAGAGAGGGAGGAGAGAGGGAGGAGAGAGGGAGGAGAGGAGAGAGGGAGGAGAGGAGAGGAGAGGAGAGAGGGAGGAAAGAGGGAGGAGAGGAGAGAGGGAGGAGAGGAGAGGAGAGAGGGAGGAGAGGAGAGGAGAGGAGAGGAGAGAGGGAGGAGAGGAGAGAGGGAGGAGAGAGGGAGGAGAGAGGGAGGAGAGGAGAGAGGGAGGAGAGGAGAGGAGAGAGGGAGGAGAGGAGAGAGGGAGGAGGGGAGAGAGGGAGGAGAGGAGAGGAGAGGAGAGGAGAGGAGAGAGGGAGGAGAGAGGGAGGAGAGGAGAGGAGAGAGGAGAGGAGAGAGGAGAGGAGAGAGGGAGGAGAGGAGAGGAGAGAGGGAGGAGAGGAGAGGAGAGAGGGAGGAGGGGAGAGGGGAGGAGAGAGGGAGGAGGGGAGAGGAGGGGAGAGAGGGAGGACAGGAGAGAGGGAGGAGAGGAGAGAGGAGAGGAGAGAGGGAGGAGAGGAGAGGAGAGAGGGAGGAGAGGAGAGGAGAGAGGGAGGAGGGGAGAGGGGAGGAGAGAGGGAGGAGGGGAGAGGAGGGGAGAGAGGGAGGAGAGGAGAGAGGGAGGAGAGGAGAGAGGAGAGGAGAGAGGGAGGAGAGGAGAGAGGGAGGAGAGGAGAGGAGAGAGGAGGAGAGGAGAGAGGGAGGAAAGAGGGAGGAGAGGAGAGGAGAGGAGAGAGGGAGGAGGGGAGAGAGGGAGGAGAGGAGAGAGGAGAGGAGGAGAGGAGAGGAGAGAGGAGGAGAGGAGAGAGGGAGGAGGGGAGAGGAGAGAGGAGAGGAGAGGAGAGAGGGAGGAGAGGAGAGGAGAGGAGAGAGGGAGGAAAGAGGGAGGAGAGGAGAGAGGGAGGAGAGGAGAGGAGAGAGGGAGGAGAGGAGAGGAGAGGAGAGAGGGAGGAGGGGAGAGGAGAGAGGAGAGGAGAGGAGAGGAGAGGAGAGAGGGAGGAGAGGAGAGAGGAGAGGAGAGAGGGAGGAGAGGAGAGAGGGAGGAAAGAGGGAGGAGAGGAGAGGAGAGAGGGAGGAGAGGAGAGAGGAGAGGAGAGAGGAGGAGAGGAGAGAGGGAGGAAAGAGGGAGGAGAGGAGAGGAGAGAGGGAGGAGAGGAGAGGAGAGAGGGAGGAGAGGAGAGAGGAGAGGAGAGAGGGAGGAGAGGAGAGAGGGAGGAGAGGAGAGAGGGAGGAAAGAGGGAGGAGAGGAGAGGAGAGAGGAGAGGAGAGAGGGAGGAGAGGAGAGAGGGAGGAGAGGAGAGAGGGAGGAAAGAGGGAGGAGGGGAGAGGAGAGAGGGAGGAGGGGAGAGAGGGAGGAGAGAGGGAGGAGGGGAGAGGAGAGAGGAGAGGAGAGAGGGAGGAGAGGAGAGAGGGAGGAGAGGAGAGGAGAGAGGAGGAGAGGAGAGAGGGAGGAAAGAGGGAGGAGAGGAGAGGAGAGAGGAGAGGAGAGAGGGAGGAGAGGAGAGGAGAGGAGAGGAGAGAGGGAGGACAGGAGTGGACTAAAGGAGTGTGAAGTCACCCACAGCGTTTGTCTCCAGTCAAATGAAGCTCACTGATGTGAGCGTTTACAGAGTATGACCAGAGTTTTTTTTATGGACAAAACAGTGAAATAAAGTCCAGGATCATGTAGAGCAACATGAACATTAAAGAACAAAACGAAGACGCCACAGCAGCAGGAGCCACAGTTTTCCAACGTGAGTCAATGGGAGCCGGAGTCGGAAGGAGCCGGAAGAGCCATATGCGTTAGCTATGTCCATTTATATATACAGTCTATGTGTACGACAAGCGGTGGGCGACCAATCACGTCGCAGCACTGACGTTTGTGCGGAAGCCAAAGGTCACGCCCCAAACGAACCAAAACCTGTTTAAGCATCAGTACGGAACATTTCGTCCATATTGTGCAGAAGGTCAGAGGTTTGTGCGTTTGTGGACGGGGGGATGTCTGTGTTTTTCTCTCAGCTGGATGGAACTAAAGTTTAATTTTTCGGTTTGTCCTGTGACGCTTCGACCAATCAGATTGAAACAGTCGCCATGACGATCTGTGTTTTCTGAACGTTAATGTTCCACTCAGAGTGCGACACGTACACAATCTGCTGTGATTCTGATATAGTGATCCTTCAGTTTTAATACTCCTCCATATTCCTCACCCGTCCCTGTTTGACCTGCTCTGTAACAGGACAGAGCCAGAGACATTAAACCTGGTGCCCTTCCTCTTAAAATGATTGTAGTGAATAAATGTGAGACACGGCCATTTTCTGTTGTTTTTGTGATTAAGTGTTTTCATCACATGATCCGCCTCAAGGCCTCGTGCAGGAAGACGAGGAACCCCCCGAGGCAGCCCCCCGAGCCCCCTGAGGCAGCCCCCCGAGCCCCCCGAGGCAACCCCCCGAGGCCCCCGAGGCCCCCAGGACCTGTGAGGGACCAGAGCAGGAAATGACTGAACTGCTCCATGGAGTTTGAATCTTCAGGACTCCATAAGCTCGGCCTTAGAGACTCTTTAGATCAATAGCAGCTCTAACTTTCTGGTTGGGGGTCCATCACCTGCTTGTTTCTATGGATACGTCATTTCTCTGCCTGTAATGTTCCACAGTGTGACATTAAACAGCTCTACTTTACATTTATTCAATCACAGGTGGTTTTAGAGCTCAAAAATATCTAGAAAAACAGACATTCTGACTGTGAGCGTTTGACGGAGCCTTCACCAGGAAAGTTACACAATGCAGCTTTAAACAGAACTAATTCATTTTAAACTCTCTGCACTGGTCCAAAGTTATTCCCACAGACTTTACGCCTGGTGATGTGTCCTGCTTGTTTCCATGGAGACAGTTAAATCAAATGCCATACTGTAGAACATTCCAGGAAAAAAAAAAAAAAAAACATCTTCATGGTGGTGGACCCTCTACTAGAAAAGTGACACAGTGCACCTTTAAATATTAGTTTAAAATAGACCAAAAGTTCAGATTTAATGTTCCAGATTAATGGACGTCGTTCTATTCGATAATTGGCAAATTTTCAAAAATAATCTGGACACTTCAGTTCGATCTGTCCTCAGTCCTGTGTGAGGTGATTTTATAAACACACCGTCTTTACCAGTCAAATGAAAAGATCATATCTGTACTTTTACTGTTTTTGTCATTATTATATTATTATTTGTTTTTTACTTTGTTTACTTAGTCGTAATCCAAACCCAAATTCACTACGATTTACAAAACAATCAGGTCTGATTTTACGCAAAATGGACTTTTGTGAGTTTTAAACCATGTTATAATCCTCCAAATCATCAAACCTGGAGTTGTGTTTGTTTATTCATGTTTGAGGAACTCTTTATTATCAGTCTGTTTACATCGCTAACGCTCAACACGCTCTGTTCCACCTTGTGATGTCATCAAGTGGTAGTTTTCAAGTGAACAGCCTCAGCTCTTTGAAGAGATGGAGCATTTTCAGTTTGAGAGAAGAACTCGTGTTAAATCTGCAGGTTTGTGTGTTAAACGTGTGAATGAAACAAACACAACTGCAGGTGTTCGTGATGAAGAATCGACATTCGAACACACATCTGAAAATAAAACGTGTAAAATGTGAGTTCTTTCACAGCTGCTTCACGAATCCGCCTTGTTCACCCGTTAACCGAACTCCTTCCTCATTCAAACCCCAGAGCCACGGGAACACCTGGGGTCAGGGGACAGCCGGGGCACCTCATTAAACGCCCATCATTTATTTAACGTCCCCGTCGCGCGCGGAGGGGGCGGGGTCAGGGCGGCGGCGTTTGACCCAGACGAGGGCGGGCTAACGAACCCGCTCGTGTTTATTAGTGGGTTGGGGGAGCGGGGCTGGAGGAGCGCAGGAGACCCGGAGAGGAGCATCCTAATGAGACCGGAGCCGGTTTAATATGCCACGTCTGACACTTCGAGTCCCCAAAGACACGGTAAA
>CM057099.1:895465-942965 GCA_029959045.1 Taenioides sp. WSHXM2023
GCCCAATGTTCATTAAGGAGAATCTGTGATGATGAGATAAAACTGACTTTTGTATTAAACCTGCAGCTCCAGTTTTTACTGCGACGTCACTGATGTCAGAACCTCAGCGCTGGATTTCTAATGCAAGAAAATTAAAAAATCAATTATCCACCAAACAAATCGATTTGATCTTCAAATTCGATTAATCAGTTTAATTTTTTTTTTTTTTTTTTGCCCTATATGAGATTCTAACCAAGAACTGCAGCAGGTTCAGGACAAAGTGAGGGGACTGTTGGATTGTGTGAAGTGATGCTGTGTTCATGGGCTCTTCGGAAACTTGGGAAAAAGGTTTTTTTTTTTGTTTTTTTCTTCCAAGTTGAAAAATGCACATGAACGCAGCACAAATCAGAAAACAACTGAGGAACTGAAGGTCAAGTCGGTAAAAACTGATGTTTGTTATGGAGACGGATTATCGGTTTCTCAGTATTTTTGAAACGCACACTCTTCTTCTGACTCCGGACTTAATGTCTTTACAAAATTTTAAAACGCTCTGTTCCACCTCGTGATGTCATCAAGTGGTAGTTTTCAAGTGAACAGCTCCTTTTACCTTTAGTTCGGTAGAAATCGGCAATTCCAGGACTGAAATGATCCAAATGATTCTAGTGAAGGTGTGTGGAGTTTAAAAACACAGTGGAGCACTTCCTGTATCACCACATGATGACATCACAAGGTGGAACAGAGTGTTTTCAGTTTGAGAGAAGAACTCAGCCTAAATGTGAATGAAACAAACAAAACACAAGTGTTTTTTGATGAGGAAACGATATTCTGACATCGACGGTTCCTTTAAGTTCCACTTTTAAAGGTTGTAGCACAGGACTTTTCAGACTCGGCGTTTCCGTTGTCCGTACTGTCGCCTCCGTCTCTTCCGCAGTCGACCGTCTCCTCGCTCCGTCGTCAGATTAAAGTGTGGCTCTGAATCCTAAAGGGCTCTTCATTAGTTCCAGCTCCAGCCTCTGATTAAAAACACCTTTCATTTGACTAATGTTTCATCTTATCTCCTGCACACTGGCCTCAAATCAATCACTCTCATCTTTAATACGGGGCCACTGCTGCCGCCGCAATCACACCAGAGCCTGCGCTATTAGCAGGGGTCAAAGGTCAACGCTTATTAAAACAGATATGTGACGATGTCCTTAAAGACGCGCTGTGTGACTTCTCTGGAGGGGGTCCGCAACCTGCTGGTCTCCATGGAGATGTTAAAGGGCTTATGTTCCAATGTCGTTTCCTCGTCACAAACACCTGGAGTTTTGATTTTAACACACAAACCTGCAGATTTAACACGAGTTCTTCTCTCAAACTGAAAACACTCTGTTCCACCTTGTGATGTCATCATGTGGTGATACAGGAAGTGCTCCACTGTGTTTTTAAACTCCACACACCTTCACTAGAATCATTTGGATCATTTCAGTCCTGGAATTGTCGATCTCTACTGAACTAAAGGTAAAAGGAGCTGTTCACTTGAAAACTACCACTTGATGACATCACAAGGTGGAACAGAGCGTTTGGAGCTTTGGAGATGTAGACAGACTAATAATAAAGAGTTCCTCAAACATGTGAATGAAACAAACACAACTCCAGGTGTTTTTGAGGAGGAACAACATTTGAACACAGGTTAAAGCTACAGGAGTCAAATTTGTGTAATATGAGACCTTTAATGCTTTGGTTTAAATGTTCCACAGTATGGCATTAAAGTCTTGCATTTATTCAACTACAGATGTTATTTATGGCTCAAAAATATCTTTAAAAAAACATGAATTCTTACTGTCAGTGGAGTCGCCTCTCCACAAATCTAACCTGTAATTTGTCTTGCAAGTCTCCATGGAGATTCTTACGTTTAAGGCTATACTGTGGAACATTCTAGGCACATCTCCATGGAGACAAGAAGGTATTTTTAGGATATACTAGTAGATTCTCAAAACGTGCTCTATGTTGTTTGCAAAGGGTGAAAACACAAACCTGAATCTAATTTACACGAGGATATTCTCATGTTTGAACACCAAACTGTTTCACACTGCTCATGTTTTCACGTTTTAAATCACAAAAGTTCACACAAAGAGAGAAACGAAACACTGCAAACTTCTGTCTGCACCACACGTCTTTTCCTTTAGAACTTTTTCTTGTAAAGTTTCTGTCTGATTTCATAATGTGTTTTATATTTATCCTCCGCGGCTGTAAACTTTCCGTGTCCATCACGAGTCATTCCCCGAGCTCCTGATGCAAACAGTTAAACCTGTGACGAAATGATTTGAGAAACTAAGGAGATGCACCTGATGATGTCACAGTGTGGACCAGACATTAGATCAGGGGTGTAGCAGCACATTTTGGGGTGTGGGGTCTGGGTAAAAATCCCGCCCTCAGTCCGACCCCTGCATTAGAGTACCTCAACGAATGAAACGAAACACAACTCCACATTCTCCACGACTTTAACTCTGACTGAGTGTTGTTCCTGCACAACTGAACTCTGCTGTACTGAGAACTTTAATGTACAGTTTTATTTGCAGAACAAATCAGACAATGAAATAAAAATGTCACTCACAAATTTGAAACTCAGTGCAGTACGATATCAGTCCAACAGGTGGAGACACTGGTGCGACCGTCGTTTAAAAACATAAACGTTTATTGTTTTGTGTTGTCACTGTCTTTGTCTGTTTTAAAAATGGACTTGAATCTGCCATAAAGATGAATTTAACAGCTCCAAAAAGTTGATTTAACAGAATCTGTGTTTGGGCCTTTGAAGCGACTCACAGAAGCAGGAGCTGCCGACTCTTAATGTCAATATATTTCCGATTATTCCCGATTATCCGTGTGCGCACAAACAGAGGCGTGTTTTTATTCAGCGGGTGTGAAGGGTTCCAGCGGAGAACATCATTAGCGAGGCTCTGTCCCCAGCACGATGCCTGTCAATCAAGACCGACTCCTGCAGCCTGTGGAGACTCTGCGCTCCCGAGTACCGAGACCGAACAGAAGAAAAACAGACACATCGGAGAAGTGATTTCCTCGTGCAGAGCTGAGGCAGTTTGAGCCGCAATTTTAAAATCACAGACAGTAAAGTTCAGTGTAATATTTCCTTGTCATGTCTCTACAGGTTTTTATTTTGTGTTAACCCTGAAGTTTAGACGTCTACAAACAGTTTCTGAAATGTCCCTGTGTGTCAGATGCCCTCCCCATCTTGTTCTGTGGAAAAGTTCTTTCTTGATTTAGTTCCGATTTCAGTTTTCGATGACAAAGCTACTGGATTATCAACTATTGATTATTGATTATTTGACTCTTTATTATTCGTCTACATCTCCAAAGCTCAAGCTGCTCTGCTCCACCTTGTGATGTCATCAAGTGTCAGTTTTCAAGTTAATAGCTGCTTTTTTACCTTTAGTTCAGTCGAGATCGCCAACTCCAGAGGCTGAAATGATCCAAATGATTCTAGTGAAGGTGTGTGGAGTTTAAAAACACAGTGGAGCACTTCCTGTATTACCACATGATGACATCACAAGGTGGAACAGAGTGTTTTCAGTTTGAGAGAAGAACTCAGCCTAAATCTGCAGGTTTGTGTGTTAAACATGTGAATGAAACAAAACACAACTCCAGGTGTTTGATGAGGAAACGACATTAGAACATCAGAAAATAACACAGTATGGGCCCTTTAAATGTGCACTGTGACGTGAATCGTTTTTTATTTTTTTTATTGTAAATCTATTACATATTATTATTGCACTTGGATATTTCATTAAAAAACATTTCAGTTTGATATTTTGGTGAAATATCAGAAATCAAAAAACAAAAAACCTGCATTGCATTTCACTGCTAAGTGTTTTTAAAGGTACATTATGTAACTTTACTGTCGGAGCGTCGCTACCTGCTTGTCTCCATGGAGATGTTACTGTTTTGGCTGGAGTAGAAGCAACAAAAATATCTGTAACTGGATAAATGTAACGTAGATAAGTTTATAGGAAAAAGAGAAATTTAATTTATCAACTGGACAGAGTTTATTTGGTCAAATACGTTTCGCAGCTCATCCAAGCTGCTTCTTCAGTTCTGGTCAGATGCTGGTGGACACTGCTTTATATCTGCCTGAAGGGAGGAGCTTAATTACAATGAAAATTAAAACTGGTCCATCCTAAGGACAAAACACCGAGCCACAAACAAAGCAATGTGGTCTACTCCATTCAGTGTAGTGAAGACTGCAGGGGGCGCTACACTGGAGAAACAAAACAGCCACTTCACAAAAGGAGAGAGCAACACGGGACCTCAGTCTGCCGTACATCTCCACCTAAAAGCCACAGGCCACTCCTTTGAGGACAGTGAGGTCCAGATCTTGGCCAGAGAAAAGAACTGGTTTGAGAGGAGGAGTTAAATAAGCTATTTTTGTCAAGAAAGAGAATCCTTCCTTGAACAGAAATGGAGGTCTCAGACATCATTTGTCTCCATCTATAACTCTATCCTCAAAACTAAATCAAAACAAACTGGGAAAACAATGAGACTATCCAGGACATGTCCAGAGGTGTGAAAACACCATCATGGCCCTGAATGGATCTGCTAACTACTCCCCCACTCCCACTGCATATTGAATAGACCCACCTGACTAACAGAAACTGTAAATAAATATGTGTGTCTCAGAGTAATTTTCATTGTAATTAAGCTCCTCCCTTCAGGCAGATATAAAGCAGTGTCCACCAGCATCTGACCAGAACTGAAGAAGCAGCTTGGATGAGAAACGTATTCGACCAAATAAACTCTGTCCAGTTGACAAATTAAATTTCTCCTTTTGCTATGGATTCTACCTGGACGACGATTCTACACACATCGTAGATAAGTTTAATGCCATACTGTGGAACATTCCTGCATAATAATATGGAGAAAAGCGACGTTCTCCAGCAGAAAAGTGACACAGTTGAACTTTAAGGATTTGTTTAATCGTTTTGTTGAGTGGAGCGGACGGACAGTGGACGGACAGTGGATGGACAGCGGACGGACAGCGGACATCAGTGAGGAGGGACACTGTTGGAGACTACAGACATTCGTGCGTGGAAACATGATTCTGGTCATTATCGTGGGTCAGGGTGATTCTGAGAGGGTCGGATGAAGAACCCTGAAATGGTTTTCACACACACTGCACCCCAACGTCCTCGTTGTGGGCGCAGTTATTGGTGCCCAGTCCAGCGTGGGGACAGTTAAAGATATCCATCTCACGTCCTGTGCAGTTCAGCTCGTCCAGCCAGATCCTCCCGGTGCCTGTGGAAACAGAAGAATATTAAAGTACTACTTAAAGTACTTCTACTTATACCACCAGCGACTGAGTACTTCTGTAGAAACTTCTAAAAGCAAAAGTCTGTTTATGCCACAGGAGGGTCCACTTTAAAACGTGTGAACGGGTCAGAGCTGAACATTCTTCACACATTTACCAAGAAACTCAAACATATTGTGAATGTCACAGTGAAAATCTCTTTAAAAGGTGCAAACTTTGACTTTAGTCACTGTGATAATCACCACAACAAATATGTACATGACTTTATTATTACTTTATATTTATTTATAATCTGGACTTAATGTAATTTGAAGCACAAAACATTAAATAATGCACAACATCTTTCAAACTATAGACACAAAAATTAGAAGAATTTGTTACTCCAGTAAATATAACGAACTGTGACTGAGTTCTGCCCACATCTGTATTTACTACACAAACAAATATTACCGTAATCAGCACCAACTGTTTTTTACTTTTTTATTATTTCTGGGGCAGGACCCTCAGATCCTCTGTGCCCCTGGGCCTTCAAAAAATAATAATAATAATAATTTGGACAAACAGACAAATCAAACTTTCCCCAGACAAACCAAAATTTACACCTGCCCCAGTCCACCTGCCCCAGTCCATCTGCCCCAGTCCACCTGCCCCAGTCCACCTGCCCCAGTCCACCTTCCCCAGTCCACCTGCCCCAGTCCATCTGCCCCAGTCCACCTGCCCCAGTCCACCTGCCCCAGTCCATCTGCCCCAGTCCACCTGCCCCAGTCCATCTGCCCCAGTCCACCTTCCCCAGTCCACCTTCCCCAGTCCACCTGCCCCAGTCCACCTGCCCCAGTCCATCTGCCCCAGTCCACCTGCCCCAGTCCATCTGCCCCAGTCCACCTGCCCCAGTCCACCTGCCCCAGTCCATCTGCCCCAGTCCACCTGCCCCAGTCCACCTGCCCCAGTCCACCTTCCCCAGTCTGGTTTCTGCCTGGTTCACGAGGACACAGAGACCTCCAGAGCCCATGTGTTTACCTGCAGGAGCCGTGTAGGTGGTCAGAGCGCTCTGAAATCCCAACATCTTGCAGATGACCTTAGCGTCCACAGTGTCGAAGTTATCGTCACATACCGTCCCCCACACGCCGCCGTACCGCACCTCCACACGGCCACGATACGGCCCGGGCACGAGGCGCACGTTCACTGTACACACACAGGAAATGACAAACACATTCACTGTACACACACAGGAAGTGACAAACACGTGTAAAAGTGAATTTGTGTAAAGATGCACCGTTTCGTTTTGGCCATGTAACTTTCTTCAGGCAAAATTCACTTTTGCAAACACTGACAATTTAAACTATTAAAAGTAGTTTAAAAGCAGAAAAAACAAACAAACAAACAAACAAAAAAATAAATAAAAATAAAATAATGTAACTTCTCTTCTTTGCCAAGAACGTTCCACAGTTTGGACTAAAACAATAGTCTGACCGTACAGTGGCTTTAGAGTGTTGAACCTCAGCACTTTCTACATTCTGTTAAATAAGATTCTGGGGTTTGACCTTCAGGGCCTCAAACCTCAGTCCTGACTCATTTGTGTCATGGGTTTCTTAAATGCAGAAGACATCTCCTCTCCAAAGTTCTTGTACTGAACAAAACATATAACTTCTTTGATAAATAAGAGTTTAGAGGAGGATGGAACTGCTGTCCTGTTTCTTAGTCCTCTGCGTTCATTTTTCCCATTTTCCCAGATCGGTTTCAGTCTTTGTGAAGTTTGGTCACAGCGTGTGGTTCTGGCTGGTCGTGTATTCAGAATTTGGTCTCCTAATATTGTGTTGTCTTCAAACAGTGGCTGTACTCACGATCGCGGGGCTGGGTGTCGCCTTTGTCCCCCTTCTGTCCAGGCGTCCCGGGGATACCTGCACTCACACAGACACAGACACTCAGAGTCTCACACACCTGTGGGACCAAAGCAGCTGAGGCCATATTAACCTGTGGGAGTTTTGTGGAATAATATTTAAGACTGTAGAGCTGGAGCCACCTAGAGACATTCGTGGTGGACTAAAGACACGCCCTGATTTATTAGTCGCCTAAAAAGAGGGCGTGGCAAAAGATTAAACTATTCATATCTCTGTATCTGACCCAAACTGCAGTACAACACTACACCTGCAGGGGGAGTCCATGCAGTGTATTAATAATGTATTTATTATAATCCTGTGATCAGTGGTCACATTTTTATACAGCACTTTTCCACCTTCACCAGTGACACAGACACTGGGGACGAGGTGGGTTAAGTGTCTTGCCCAAGGACACAATGTCAGTATTCATCTGCAGGAGCTGGAATCTCACCACCAAACCTGTGGATGAGTGGATCTGACCGCTCAACCAATAATGTTTATGCCAAGAACAGGATTCGAACCACCAACCTTCAGATCGGTGATAAACACCAACTGAGCTCCTGTCGCCCCTTAATGCAAATGTTTGACGATGGATAAAATGACAAAACTAAAAAGGAAACTAAATGAATAATAAACATAAAACACATTAGATCATAAAACATCCTGGATATTCTAGATGTGGTTATAATATTGTACAGAAAGTTAAAAAAATACATAAGGTGTTCACCGTCAGTTCCTGGAGGACCAGCAGCACCTGAAAACCAATACAGAAAACTTCTTAAAACAATTTTACATAATAAAAATGTAGGTTGAATTTTAATGTTTTATTATTACAATACAAGAATAATGATTCTAATCAATAGAACGCTTTAGTTAGTTGTTTAAAGGTCCTACAGGACACAAAATGGACTGATGTTCCTCCTCAAAAACAGAGCTGGAGTTGTGTTTGTTTCATTCACATGTTTGAGGAACTCTTTATTATTAGTCTGTCTACATCTCCAAAGCTCCAAACGCTCTGTTCCACCTCGTGATGTCATCAAGTGGAAACCTTTTACATCATCATTGTTGCGTTCATTTGTGTAGTCTGAGTTGTCTTTCTTCTGTATGAAATGGAGTCCTTTTTCTTTTTGATGACCCGTGGGTTACTGTAGACGACCTCGCCAAGTGTGGCGCCTTTTCTAATCACTTTAGTTCAAGAATCACTGTAGGTCAGTGTATATCTAAATCCTACTGGTGGCCAAACAAACTCTTCACCAAACTTGTCTTTAACAAATGTTGCTTCACATGATGGCCTCACGTACTGATTCCACGGCCTTGGATAACCTATCTGTGCACAGATGATGTGTCTGAGCCGATGTGTCTGCACCAGTCCCATGTCCTGAGTATAAATACTCTGTGTGTTTGTTGTGATTACCGGTCCAGGGACAGGTGTCTCTGTCAGGGACAGTTAGGGTGTGATTGTGCACAAGTGCTTTAATAAATCAAACTCTTTGATTCCAGACACTCTCCAGTTTATTCTTTGCAGCTTAGAAATTCCACAACAATGTCATGAAGCGATGAACAGTGAACAGCTCCTTTTACCTTTAGTTCAGTCGAGATCGGCAACTCCAGGACTGAAATGATCCAAATGATTCTGGTGAAGGTGTGTGGAGTTTAAAAACACAGTGGAGCACTTCCTGTATCACCACATGATGACATCACAAGGTGGAACAGAGTGTTTTCAGTCTGAGAGAAGAACTCAAATCTTGTGAGTTAAACATGTGAATGAAACAAAACACAACTCCAGGTGTGTGAGGAGGAAACGACATTAGGACAAACGCTTCATTCATATTTACCTGAACTCTCTTCATGTCTTAAACAGATGTGTTTATATTGTATTCTCTTGTCTTAACTTGTCCTGATTGTGTAACTTTTCTGGTTGTGGGTCTGTCACCTGCTTGTTTCTATGGATACGTCATTGCTCTGTCTGGAATGTTCCACAGTGTGACATTAAACAGCTCTACTTTACATTTATTCAATCACAGGTGGTTTTAGAGCTCAAAAATACCTAGAAAAACAGACATTCTGACTGTGAGCGGGGTCGCCTCTCCACAGATCTGACCTGGAACTTGGTCCATGAAGATAGAAAGGTTTAATGTCATACTGTGGAACATTTCAGACAAAGCAGAAACTAATAATCTCCATGGAGAAAAGCGTTTGAGGGACCCTCCAGCAGAAAAGTTCCACAGTGCAGCTTTAAACAGTAGGTGTGTTACCTTGTGGTCCAGGTGGGCCTGCGTCTCCAGTGTCGCCCTTTTCTCCCTTTGGTCCTGCGACTCCAGCAACCCCAGGATCTCCTTCAGACAGCGACAGAAAACATGAGCACACTGAACACAGCCAAATATAATATCACAAAACAAAACACGTACGACAAATGTGGTTGGAAATCATGGGTTAACTGTTGCCTAGCAACCATGTGATGTACCATGATGGTCAAAACTCCTCTAATGTACAGAGATTTTATTTGACAAATAAAAATACAATAAAACATCTTTGTTTTGATGAAATAATGTTCAAAGTGTCAGAAAAACGTGTTTCTTGTGTGTAAATTGTGACGGACTTTTGGACAGACGTCTCCCAGTGTGATGTCATCAGTGTGGGACTTTATAAAATAGAACTCTTGTACTTTTTCAATATATTTTACAACTTTTCAAGCAAATTGCTTCTTGTTTGGTGTAAAACTGTCATTTATATTCACAGCAGGTTTTATTCTACAAATTAAGACAAAACACTTAAGACGAACGTCCACGCACCTTTCTGTCCGGGCTCTCCTGCATCACCTTTGGGGCCTGCAGTAAAAATACAGGGAAAAGTTAATTAAATATAATTTGAAAACACCAAAAAAAAAAAAAAAAAGGCTGTATGTCCAAAACGTTTGTTCAGTTCTGACGTCGTCTAGTCGCTGGTTTAAAGGCCCAGATGAGGCTATTTTCTGATGTTTCCTCATCAGACCTGGAGTTTGTTTTGTTTCATTCACATGTTTAAACTATGTATTTAGCCTGAGTTCTTCTCTCAAACTGAAAACACTCTGTTCCACCTTGTGATGTCATCATGTGGTGATACAGGAAGTGCTCCACTGTGTTTTTAAACTCCACACACCTTCACTAGAATCATTTGGATCATTTCAGTCCTGGAATTGCTGATCTCGACTGAACTAAAGGTAAAAGGAGCTGCTTCATGACATCACAAGGTGGAACAGAGCGTTTGGAGCTTTGGAGATGTGGACAGACTAATAATAAAGAGTTCCTCAAACATGTGAGTGAAACAAACACAACTCCAGGTGTTTTTGAGGAGGAAACAACATTAGAACACAGGATACAAGTCAGTTTTGTGTGATACGGGACCTTTAATTATCGGAGAAGCTGAACTTTCTAAATCTGGAGGATTAACGGGGAGAGTGAGAAGAGAGGAGGGGCGGGGACAGGTGGTATACGGAGCAGTGTGATTGGTCGAACAGGAATCCACACAAAAACAGTAGTTTGAAGGTTTCGTTCCAAAGCCAAATCAAAATAAAACCAAAGAATCCATGTAAACGTCAGGATGATCAGACCTGGCTCTCCGGGCTCTCCCTTTGCTCCAGGTCCTTGATCTCCAGCAGGACCAGCGGGGCCTAAAAATCAAACACAAAAATAAAATGAGATGATTTTCTTCTAATAAATCACATAATTAAAACTACGGCTTAAAGCTGCATTGTGTAACTTTTCTGGTGGAGGCTCCATCAAACGCTTTTCTCCATGGAGATGTTATTGCTTTGTCTGGAATGTTCCACAGTATGGCATTAAACCTTTCTATCTTCATGGAGACCAAACCAGACCAAGTTACAGGTCAGATCTGTGGAGAGGCGACCCCGCTCACAGTCAGAATGTCTGTTTTTCTAGGTGTTTTTGAGCTCTAAAACCACCTGTGATTGAATAAATGTAAAGTAGAGCTGTTTAATGTCACACTGTGGAACATTCCAGGCAGAGCAATGACGTATCCATGGAGAAAAACATTTGATGGACCCTCCACCAGAAATGTTACGCAGTGCATCTTTAAAGTGCGTTGAACTACTCATTTTACCAAAACACAGTTAAGATAATTGTATTTAAGATTTTAATACAAATTTGACATTTTCTCCCCCAGTTTGGACATTTTTTTTTTGTTTAAAATTGTACCATTTTATAAACTGAACAAAATCTCCTCTAATGTGCACAGAGATTATTATTTGACCAATACAAATATAAGAAAACACCTTTATTTTGTTGAAATTACGTTAAAAGTATCAGATAAATGTTTCTTGTGTAAATTGTGCTGAACTTTTGGATAAAGTTCTGTGATGTCGTCAATATGAGACGCTCTAAAACAGAACTCTCTACCTTCACATTTTACAACTTTTCTTCACAAATTTCATCTTGATTTGTATAAAATATAATTTATATTTACAACAAGTGTTTTCCCACCAAATTAAACACATCATCAAACCATCACGCGCTCTTTGAATTCAGAGTCATCAGATACTGGAGAGACTCAGTCGACTCAGGCCTTTCAACAGGAACAGAAAGTGCTTTAAAGTTTGTATTTATAGAATATTTTCCAAATGAACGTCATAATTTTGAGTTTTACAGAAGTGAAATCTTTGGGCGTTGTTTAGTTTTGTTCTTGAAATCTTGAGTCTCATAGTGGAGTTGTCCGGGGTGGGTAGAATAGCCACAGAAACTATAAAAGTTCATCTTAAAATAATTTGAGTTTGAGTTAATAGTGATTTAATAGAACAGAACAGTGACGTCCTGAATTACAGTAAATGTGACGAACTTTTATCTTTTGTCGACATAGATTTGATTTGGGGAGGAGGTTTTAAAATCTGAAAAGCAAAATGACTTTTTCTCATCACAAACACCTGGAGTTGTGTTTTGTTTCATTCACATGTTTAACACACAAATCCTGCAGATTTAACACGAGTTCTTCTCTCAAACTGAAAACACTCTGTTCCACCTTGTGATGTCATCATGTGGTGATACAGGAAGTGCTCCAGTGTGTTTTTAAACTCCACACACCTTCACTAGAATCATTTGGATCATTTCAGTCCTGGAATTGCCGATCTCGACTGAACTAAAGGTAAAAGGAGCTGTTCACTTGAAAACTACCACTTGATGACATCACAAGGTGGAACAGAGCGTTTGGAGCTTTGGAGATGTAGACAGACTAATAATAAAGAGTTCCTCAAACATGTGAATGAAACGAACACAACTCCAGGTGTTTTTGAGGAGAGAACAACATTAGAACACGACTTAAACCTCACAAAAGTCCATTTTTCATGATAAAGAACTTTAAGTCATGTGCTGCATTCACACTAATAATAATAATACTGTATTAAAAATGTAAAACGTTGAAACGAGTAAATAAATAATAATAATAAATGAGTTGGTACAGGCACCAGCTCCTGTTTGAACATGTTTGTACTTCCTTGTTCTGTGGTTGGTTTGTTGACAGTGGCCCGACTGTAGTGAGCCGTGAGTCTGAATCTGTGTGAATGAGTCACTGTAGGGGGCGCTAAAGAGTGCAGGACTGTGTAGTGAAGGAGAAGTGGACATTTGGACACAGCCTTAGACTAAGTCAAAGTATAATCCCAAAACATTTGGTCTAAATAACTTTACAGACGGCGTGAGCAGCTCGTCTTTGCTGATCTTGTTTTGCCTTTGCTGATAATAAAAACAGTGGCACTCGTATAATGGAGACTGCACACTAACACTGCCAAGGTGCTTTACATTTCACACACAGAACACGTATTAGCAATGCAGTGTTAATGGGGCTCACCGGTCGGTCCTTGGGGTCCAGGTGGCCCTGAAAAACAAAACAGAATTCATTATAGAGTTTCACCTCGAATGGAAAGGGCCCCTCACACTCTGGAGTCTCTCTGAGCGCTTTTCTGATCTGTCAAACAGCTCGCTGTGTCTCAGAGCTAATGCTAACTTGTGTTAAAGCTGCACTGTGCCACTTTTTGGTTGGTAGTTTCTATGGAGATGTCGCTGCTCTGCCTGGAATGTTCCACAGTGTGACATTAAACAGCTCTACTTTACATTTATTCAATCACAGGTGGTTTTAGAGCTCAAAAATACCTAGAAAAACAGACATTCTGACTGTGAGCGGGGTCGCCTCTCCACAGATCTGACCTGGAACTTGGTCTGGTTTGGTCTCCATGAAGATAGAAAGGTTTAATGCCATACTGTGGAACATTCCAGACAAAGCAAAAACATCTCCATGGAGAAAGACATTTGACAGACCCTCCCCCTGAAACGTTACACAATTCACCTTCAAATTAAAAAAATAAATAAATTAAAATTGAAGTAAAAACGTCTTGATCGTTTGATGGCGTCAAACTTTTTTCTGTTCACTGAAGGACAAACAGCTTCATGTCAGGAGTGTGAGAATAAGTCTGTTATTGCCTAAAATTACATTAAAGAATATTTACGGACCCCAATAGACGTTTGTTGTTGCTAAAGTGAAGCTGTCGCACTTTTACCACTACAGTTGTTGCCTGACCAAGTGTTGATCTGTTTGACATGAGCCTCACACCTGTCGCCCTCACACCTGTCGCCCTCACACCTGTCATCCTCACACCTGTCGCCCTCACACCTGTCGCCCTCACACCTGTCGTCCTCACACCTCACACCTGTCGCCCTCACACCTGTCGCCCTCACACGTGTCGCCCTCACACCTGTCGTCCTCACACCTCACACCTGTCGCCCTCACACCTGTCGCCCTCACACGTGTCGCCCTCACACCTGTCGTCCTCACACCTCACACCTGTCGCCCTCACACCTGTCGCCCTCACACCTGTCGCCCTCACACCTCACACCTGTCGTCCTCACACCTCACACCTGTCGTTCTCACACCTGTCGTCCTCACACCTGTCGCCCTCACACCTGTCGTCCTCACACCTGTCGCCCTCACACCTGTCGCCCTCACACCTGTCGTCCTCACACCTCACACCTGTCGTCCTCACACCTCACACCTGTCGTTCTCACACCTGTCGTCCTCACACCTGTCGCCCTCACACCTGTCACCCTCACACCTGTCGCCCTCACACCTGTCATCCTCACACCTCTCGTCCTCACACCTGTCATCCTCACATCTCACACCTGTCGTCCTCACACCTGTCGTCCTCACACCTCACACCTGTCGCCCTCACACCTGTCGCCCTCACACCTGTCGTCCTCACACCTGTCGCCCTCACACCTGTCGCCCTCACACCTGTCGTCCTCACACCTCACACCTGTCGTCCTCACACCTCACACCTGTCGTTCTCACACCTGTCGTCCTCACACCTGTCGCCCTCACACCTGTCGTCCTCACACCTGTCATCCTCACATCTCACACCTGTCATCCTCACACCTGTCGTCCTCACACCTGTCGCCCTCACACCTGTCACCCTCACACCTGTCGCCCTCACACCTGTCGTCCTCACACCTGTCGCCCTCACACCTGTCACCCTCACACCTGTCGCCCTCACACCTGTCATCCTCACACCTCTAGTCCTCACACCTGTCATCCTCACATCTCACACCTGTCGTCCTCACACCTGTCGCCCTCACACCTGTCGCCCTCACACCTGTCGTCCTCACACCTGTCGTCCTCACACCTCACACCTCTCGTCCTCACACCTGTCGCCCTCACACCTGTCATCCTCACACCTGTCGTCCTCACACCTCACACCTGTCGTCCTCACACCTGTCGCCCTCACACCTCACACCTGTCGTCCTCACACCTGTCACCCTCACACCTCACACCTGTCGCCCTCACACCTGTCGCCCTCACACCTCACACCTGTCGCCCTCACACCTGTTGTACCCACACCTGTCGTCCTCACACCTGTCGCCCTCACACCTGTCGTCCTCACACCTGTCGCCCTCACACCTGTCGCCCTCACACCTGTCGCCCTCACACCTGTCGCCCTCACACCTGTCGTCCTCACACCTGTCGCCCTCACACCTGTCGTCCTCACACCTGTCGCCCTCACACCTGTCGTCCTCACACCTGTCGCCCTCACACCTGTCGCCCTCACACCTGTCGCCCTCACACCTGTCGCCCTCACACTTGTCGTCCTCACACCTGTCGCCCTCACACCTGTCGTCCTCACACCTGTCGCCCTCACACCTGTCGTCCTCACACCTGTCGCCCTCACACCTCACACCTGTCGCCTCACACCTGTCGCCCTCACACCTCACACCTGTCGCCCTCACACCTGTCGCCTCACACCTGTCGCCCTCACGCCTCACACCTGTCGCCCTCACACCTGTCGCCCTCACACTTGTCGCCCTCACACCTGTCGCCTCACACCTGTCGCCCTCACCTGTCACCCTCACACCTGTCGCCCTCACACCTGTCGCCCTCACACCTCACACCTGTCGCCCTCACACTTGTCGCCCTCACACCTGTCACCCTCACACCTGTCGTCCTCACACCTGTCGCCCTCACACCTGTCGTCCTCACACCTGTCGCCCTCACACCTGTCGCCCTCACACCTGTCGTCCTCACACCTGTCGCCCTCACACCTGTCGTCCTCACACCTGTCGTCCTCACACCTGTCGCCCTCACACCTGTCGTCCTCACACCTGTCGCCCTCACACCTGTCGTCCTCACACCTGTCGCCCTCACACCTGTCGTCCTCACACCTGTCGCCCTCACACCTGTCACCCTCACACCTGTCGCCTCACACCTGTCGCCCTCATACCTGTCGCCCTCACACCTGTCGTCCTCACACCTGTCGCCCTCACACCTGTCGTCCTCACACCTGTCGTCCTCACACTTGTCGCCCTCACACCTCACACCTGTCGCCCTCACACCTCACACCTGTCGCCCTCACACCTGTCGCCCTCACACCTGTCGTCCTCACACCTGTCGCCCTCACACCTGTCGTCCTCACACCTGTCGCCCTCACACCTGTCGCCCTCACACCTCACACCTGTCGCCCTCACACCTGTCGCCCTCACACCTGTCGTCCTCACACCTGTCGCCCTCACACCTGTCGCCCTCACACCTCACACCTGTCGCCCTCACACCTCACACCTGTCGCCCTCACACCTGTCGCCCTCACACCTGTCGCCTCACACTTGTCGCCTCACACCTGTCGCCCTCACCTGTCGCCCTCACCTGTCGCCTCACCTGTACTGGTGGTGTTCAGGTTCCAGGATGTGATGACGTCAAACTCCCACATGGGCCAAAAGTCGGATTTTCCTATTGATTTTATTGTATTTTGCCACGAAATATCAGAAAAGTAAATTCCCAAATATCAAACCTGGTCATTTCGATTATTGACTAAACCCAAGAAGAATCTGCAGTTAAACAATATTCATTTTGTATGTTTTAAATAATATTGGTCTATAAAATACTGTGACGTCATCTGAAAGCTCCAATACAACAACAGCAAACTCATAAGACTAAGACAAACTTTACTGATCCACAAGGGAAATTACTGAAACAGGAGGAACTTAAAAAGGCAAATATTTTCAGGAAAAACCTCCGGAGCTACTGTACCCCGCTGCCGCTCTGTCAGGCGCTCAGGGTGGGAAAATAATAAAATATAAGTATAAATAATAAGAAATACATAATAATATCATTTTCTTTTACATATAAATTACCTCATGCCTTCAAAATAGCATTAGCTTTAGCATTAGTATCGAGACACAAACGCCAACCACAGCCTCATTTTGTTCGATTTCAACATCAGTTGTTTTTAAAGAAAACATATTACACTTGTATCGGCTCTAAAGTTATAATCTACAACAGCCATGGGTCATTATGTCTCATTTAAATCACAACATTCATCTAAAACGACTTCATAAAAAAACACGTCCGCTGACTTCCGCGTTCTAAAACGTCGCTGACGTCGCCGTAAACGTCGTCACAAAGACGTGAAGGTGTCTGTTCCTCTGGTGGATTTGTGCAGATCAGACCAGCGGGCAGCAGATTCTTTTTCACTTGTACCAAAATGACTAAACGACGCTGCCAAATCCGACGCGTATCACTGATTGAGAAAATAAAACTGAGGGCAAACTAAATACAAATGCGGTGGGCGTTTACCGGCGGAGGTGAAAACGGGAGTGGATCTGCAAAATGGCGTCTTGAAACGAAGCGATTAAAGATTGTTTAAACGTGTACGAATCACTGACCTGAAAGACGGCTGCTCTTTCTGTTTAATATTATAATATTTTACTTCTACTTGTTTGAATTCAGATTATTATATTCAGTAATATTTTGTGAATAAACAATAAAACATAAGTGACAAAAAAACATGCACAAATCGCTCCAAATAGAACTTCGAGAGTGTAAATGAGAAAGGAAATAAATATAATACGGTTAAAAGCTCTGAAAAGTCCATTTTGCCTTTTGCAGTTTGTCGTCCACTGCGTGTTCTTTAGTATTTATTCATTCAAAAACCTCGACAGGAAGTAGTGACGCAAACATTTAACAGGAAGTAGTGACGCAAACAGTGAGCGAGTCAGGCGCTGTGCTCAGAGCCGATTGGAGGAGACGACGAAGGAGGAAGCTGCGTGTTACGATTGTGTAAGAGCGAAAACTGCCATTATTCTGATATTACACAAGGAACATTTTTACACAGCAAAGGTCGACTTGAGAATCAGACACAGCTGAACTTTTTAAAATCATTTCCACATCATTTTGTGGGACAGTAGTAACAGGCAGGAACAGTTAATAAGGCTGTAATAGAACGGTAATAGATGAGAAAACACCACCCGCCTCATATTTGTCTTTATTTTAAATAAGATTTATACAAGAAACATTTTATTTATATTTAATGTGCACGAGAAACGGATACGATTTTACACACGAGATACACTGAGTTATTGTACAGTTGTAGGGAGTATTATCTGTTACATAAGGGTGAGTTGTTGTGCAGTTGTAGGGAGTATTATCTGTTACAAAAGAGTGAGTTGTTGTGCAGTTGTAGGGAGTATTATCTGTTACAAAAGAGTGAGTTGTTGTGCAGTTGTAGGGAGTATTATCTGTTACATAAATACATATAATTGTAAAATGTTCCTGGACATTAATATCTTGGTTATAGACTGTCTCTTGTGTTTCAGGTCAGAAATGACAATTTAAGTGAATATTTCTTTCTGATAATTGTAATTTTTTAATTTTCAAACGTCCTCTGTTGTTTAACCCGATTGTAAATGTTTTTTAACGACTCAGAAGCGCCAAAATAAAGTTCCAACGAATGTAGGAAAAACAAACTAACAAACTAACAACTAAATTAAACCTGATGAAAGGCACAGCGGGAGCAGGGTGGAAACAGGATAGAAACATGTGTAACGTCATCGTACTTTCTATAACCGTTTGTATATAAATTGCATTGTTTATGTTATTTTTGTATTGTGTGTTTTGTTTCAGGGGCTGCAGATGGAAAAGCTTCAAGAGCTTCAGTCTTGTACAAAACATCTCTTCAGTGTTTCTTAGATTAACGCTCCTGTACCTGGTCCGTTTCATTTAAACCAGACCCGGCCATGTTAAGGCCCGTGGGCCAAATATATTTCAAAATTGTACATAACATGTGGACTAAAACCGCAGTGTTTTTACTGTGAAGCCTCTGTTAAAGCTCAACAGAGGCTCGATTTCTCTCACTGAACAAGAAAAAAACACTAAAACATGTGAACTTTGACTTTTTTCTGCACAGTTTGGCAGTTGGACAAACTGTGTGACATACAGTATCTTGTATTATATTATTTTGCGTACAGAGACATTGTGGTGTCTTAATAGAAAGTTAAGAAAGTTAAACTCAGAAAACATTGTGGGGTTAATGTGACTGAAAAAGACTTACAAATGTTTCACGTTTACCATCGTTTTGAATAAACTCAGTTTTTGTAAAATAACCTCACTCCCTCATTCCCTAATAACACAGACTCTGACCAGCTTCTGTGAACAAAGCCATTTACTGATTTCAGCGTAGAAATAAAATGAATAACCACATTAAACTTCAAACTTTTGGCCCGGACCTCCACAATATTTTTTGCTTCTCATTTGGCCCCTGGGGAAAAATAATTGCCCATCCCTGGTTTAAATTAAACTAAAGTGTGTCCGGAGGTGAATATCAGGGCCATAACTGTGTCTGTTGTGCTTCAGTGCAGACGGAGATAAATGGAAGTGAACATAAACTCTCTGAAAACTCTTTATCCGGCCACAAGTGCTACGTTTTTAATAATAACACAAAACTTATACACCAGAAAGTTTCACTGTAGGCCCACTGTGCATGTATATAACTGTAATTACCGACAAAACAAATGCAGATTGATTTTTAGTAGTTTGATGCGATTATAAAGTCGTTTTAACGTACCTGGTTCTCCTTTTGTCCCTGTAGATCCGGCGTCGCCTTTGGCCCCTGCACACAGCACAGCGTTTTACTTATTACACTTATCTGACTTGTGTTTGTTTTGCTGCCTTTTGTTTTTAACATGTTTAAATACTTTTTTTAAAACTTTTGTTTTATTCTCATGTGACTTCAGCCATTTGACTAGATAAATGCCACTGTGTAACCTTCTGGTACCTTGTTTCCATGGAGATATTACTGCTGTGATACCCTGAAAGGCGTTGGACTCGTCTGTGTTGCATTTATTCAGTTACAGGAGTTTTACTGGTCAAAATATTATGAAAAACATGGATTCCTACAGTGAGTGAGCTCGCCTTTCCACAGATCTGACCTGTAACATGGCCTGGAGACACTGTGGGCTTGCCTCCATGGAAACAGATACATTTAATACAGCACTGTGGGACATTTCTGGTGTCGAAACCCTCCACCAGAAAGATGCACTGTGTAACTTTTCAGGTAGAGGGCTTGATACCTGCTCGTCTCCATGGATTCAACTGTTGTTATTTTAAACTCTGTAGATTGTGACATCACATCGCAAAGCATCATGGGATACACAAACAAACACTGTACTTAAAGGGCCCATGTTGTGTTATTTCCTGATCTGGTCTAATGTTGTTTCCTCGTCACAAACACCTGGAGTTGTGTTTTGTTTCATTCACACAAATCCTACAGTTCTTCTCTCAAACTGAAAACTCTCTTCCACCTCGTGATGTCATGTGGTAATACAGAAAGAGCTCCACTGTGTTTTTAAACTCCACACACCGAACTAAAGATATAAGGTAGCCGTTTGACTTGAAAACTACCATGACATCACAAGGTGGAACAGAGCGTTTGGAGCTTTGGAGATGTAGACAGACTAATAATAAAGAGTTCCTCAAACATGTGAATGAAACAAACACGACTCCAGGTGTTTTTGAGGAGGTTATAACATTAGAACTTGGCTAAAATCTCACACAAATCAAATTTGTGTACCGTTTTTAGAATCCGTGTTTGTTCCTCTGAGGTTGTGACTTCGTTTGTAAAGCGGCTACTGAAGGAATGCGACAGATTTTAATGCTGCACTCTGGGACATTCCAGGCGGATTACAAACAGCACATTGACCATCGGTGAAAAGATAGTTGTAATTTCAGTTGACCTATTGAAGCGGAAAGTGAGATAGAGCCATCTGAGGGAAATGTCAGAGCTCCTCATCCATCAGCTGCTCCTCATCCATCAGCTGTTCTCATCAGAGGAGGACGAGAGGAGGACAGGAGCCGTCATTACAGCCATCTTCTGAGGACACGCTCGGAAATTTAATGTACTAGAAAGGATCACTCTCCCTG
The DNA here is from genome assembly GCA_029959045.1 of Taenioides sp. WSHXM2023. Taxonomy (NCBI): domain Eukaryota; kingdom Metazoa; phylum Chordata; class Actinopteri; order Gobiiformes; family Gobiidae; genus Taenioides; species Taenioides sp. WSHXM2023. Next base: position 916,340 of record CM057099.1, read on the forward strand.
TTGACCTGCTCTGCTCTGACACACACAGGTGTTTTTAGTTTTAGTTTTAGCCGTGCTACTTTACTCGGCTAAATCCACGACAGACCCGGACAGTGTGTGGTTTGGTAAAACATGGAACACTGGCTGCAGAGCTCCTGCAGGTGTCATCACGCCGTCCCGACATGCACCTCCAAATCCCACACACGGCGCGGGCCATCCTGGTCCTCAGAGAACAAACTTTATCAGAGTTTCAGAGACTGTGGATTATTACTGCACCGGGGTGAAAACATTATCAAGACAGAAGAAAACCTGAGCCTTTTACCGGATTGACCAAAGTCCAGACTGACGTAGAAGTGGATTTCTGCAGCTAAACGCGCTAGTAGCTAACGATAATTAAACCGGACGTTAATTAAGATATGGATGTCTCTTTACATCGATATTTGTTTTTCTTTATTTGGTTTAATTTGAATGATTAAACTATAGTCTCATAATTCAAAAACTGCGTTTGTGTATTGTCGATGTGCATTAGTGTGTTAACGTTAATATTAATATTAATGAGGCAGAGGAGAGTGAAGAAAAACATCTCAAAAACACCGTCCAGAGGTTTAACGTTAAGTGAACGCTTAGAAATGTGGATTGTAGAATATAAAATCACAAACTAAAGTTAAATCAATGATTTTTGTGTTTATTACATTTACATGAGCGGTAGCCACATCTGTGCCATAGTTACCATAGCAACCATGTGCACAGGGACATGAGTGTCCTGGTTTCTCTGAGCGCAGGTGAACACCACATCCAGAACACTGTCAGAACCGGGATGAGACTCAGAACCGGGATAAGACTCAGAACCGGGATGAGACTCAGAACCGGGATAAGACTCAGAACCGGGATACTGACGTACATGTAAACGCACTCAATAAGAGGAGTTAGCGTTAGCCAGTTAGCAATGCAAATATAAATATTAAAAACAGTTTTACTTTGTCCACAGAAGTGAGAAACACCAGAGTCTTTTTAGAACATTATTCTGGACAAACTCAATTACATCAGCCTAAGTTATGGTAATAAAAGTGGGAGCATAAGGGCTGTTTGACACTCACCTGTGGTCCCTGGGGGTCCTGGGACTCCTTGGGTTCCTGGGGGTCCTTGGGGTCCTGCGTTCACACAAATATTAGTACAGGAAAGTTCTGAGTCACATTTCAACACATAAACAGCAGCAGCAGCAGCAGCAGCAGTAGTAATAATAATAATAATAATAATAATAATAATAATAATAATAATAATAATCATAATAATAATCATAATAATAATAGAGTAAAGCTGATGGTGAGTCCAGACTCTGTGTACTGGAGTTTAACAGTAGCAGTAGTAGTAGTATTTGTAGTAGTAGTAGTAGTAGTAGTAGTAGTAGTAGTGGTAGTACCTGGCATGAGGCTGATGGTGCTGAGGCGTGAGTCCAGTCTCTCTGTGCTGTAGTTTAGGTGGAGCAGGTCAGTCTGAAGTTTGTGGATTTGACCTTCAGCTCCACACTGACTCTCCACCTGGACACACATCACCACTGTGAGGACCGCGCACTTTTACACAATACAAGAACTAGCATGCTAACAGCGCACCAGCTTTACTTTCTGGTTTGCGGACAAGAAAATGCTTTACTAGTTGATACAGACAACACACAGGGGATTTATTTTATTACTCTACATGTATCTCTAATGCTGGAATGTTTAGCAGTTACCATGGTGACACGATGCACGAATTAGCAAACACTGTGAAAAACGTTTCAGGAAAGGATTAAAAAAGGAAAAATGCAACATGGATTTAAAAACACATTTTCCGCAGCCTGTGTTAAAATAAAGCTCAGATTAAAGTCTAAAGAGATTCAGATAAAGTAGTGCCTCCAGTTAGCGCCACACTCCCAGGGAATGCTAATGACATCAGCTGCAAAATATCATGCGATGTCTGACAACCACACTGTTGTTTTTAGCTGAGTCATGCTAAAATAATAAATAATAAAAATAAAGCATTGAACAGGGAGCTGTGGGGATGTGACTGACAAAATGTAAAAAAAAAAAAAAATTAAAAATATATCAAAAAAAAAAATTTAAACACACAAATAAAATGAACAATTTCAGCAGATTTTTACAAAGACAAATGTTTGTGTCTCAGTGCTAATGCCACACCACAAACTGAAGGACTGTGGGTAGTTTTGACTTTTATTTATTTGAATTTTAATAGTTTGTTTATTTGTTTTTCTATTCAAGTTATTTTGACGTAAAATACCTGAGTTGTCCAGTGTGATTTATAATTCTACACCGTGGACTTTCTGTGTGGGGACAGTGTCCAGACCTGACTCTTGAGGGTCATCAGTTGTCCCTTCAGGCTCTGTGTCTCCTGGCTCGTGTTCTGGACCAAACTCTGGACGTCTGCTGGACCTTGTGACGGCTGAGTGGACGTTTGGCTGGACCAACGGGGACTGGACCCTGACCCCTCAAACGAGAAAACTGAAAGAAACGTTGAGGAAGATGATTAGAAAAACAGAGGAATAACATCTCCATGGAGAAAAGTGTTTAATGGACCCTTCACCAGAAAAGTTACACAATGCAGCTTTAAGCTTTTACAAATCAAATCTTCAGTTATATTGGTTGTGACTAGTTTATTTGTGATGGTTCAAGGCGAGGCTGTGGTTAGATACGACTGGAATCCTGTTATCTTCAGCGTATCCTGGCAGACTGTTCCAAAGACTGTCTCCTCGTGTTATTTTGCACAGTTTAGCTGCGAGTCTTTGGCAGAAGTTCATATTTTCCGCCGCTGGGGCATGTAACCAAGATGTGAGAAGACAACAGGGCAGAGTACACATCCCTGAGGGCAACCAAGACTCTGAGGACGAAGAGGAGGAATTCAAGGCTTTCTTATTGAGTAAGATAAGCAACAATTTCTGAATTTCCAGCGTTAGTTAGTTAATAATAATACATGGGTTTTATATAGCGATTTTCACAGTAACACAAAGACGCTTCACAATAAAGTAACACTAACACTGTTTTGAGCAGTTTTTAAAAGTGTTTAGTGAGTCTGAGTTTCTGATGTGAAGAGGAGAGAGTTCCAGAGGGTGGGAGCGGCCATGGCAGAGGTTATATTTGAGGTTTCAAAACAATGAATAAATACGAGAAACTATTATGGGTTCAACATTTAAGTTTCTGTTTGTTTATGCTGACAAAAAGACGTTGAATTTTCTTCCAGATTTGAGACATTCACCATAAAAAGATCAATAAAAACATATGTGCTGTATCTGTAATTAAAATGGGAAAATATTGTGGGGTCAACATTTCAAATCCAGTAAACCCTAAAGTTTTTGTCTTCATCAAAAATAATGTGTCAGTCATACTCTCTATGGGCTCTGTTCACACTGGATGACGACTTCCTTTGGGCTCTGTTGGCGATAGGAACTGAGAAAATGGCCCAGTTTTCTTCATCTAGACCTTCATCTTTATTCTTTTATAAATTGCCTCTTAATTTGTGTATTATAATTTGTCAAACTTAACAAATATGTCACTGTAGAGTTTCGTTATATTCGGCAGATCCACAGTTCCAACCAGCTGCCTCTAAGAGTTCCGTCCCTCATGGAAATCTTCAGCAGGTTGTGAAGAAGCTGCTGCTGAATCCACGGTTTTATCACATGCCCAGAGTCGGGAACTCCACCGGAACTCGTCATCCACATGTTTCCAAACGTCTCCCGGTAAACGTGAATAGAGTTTATTAGATAAATGGTGATGTAAAATGTCTTTAAACGAGGCTCAGGTGTCACTGGTTATGCTTTGCCAAACCCTCCTTGTTATTTCATATTCTTCCACTGAATTGACATCACGTTCCACTTCACTTTTGGGTCCTCCAGTTGCCTTAGTAGGCTGTGATCACGTTGTAGAATTTAACGATTTCAGATTGCGGGCAGGGGTTGACGTAACCGGACGGAGATTCACTGTTTTTGGAGGAAATATCCAAATTTATAATCCACGAACCTGCCATTTTAATCGTATGGTTTTAAGTCCTTTGAACTAACGACATTCACACAAACCCCGCAGATTTAGGCTGAGTTCTTCTTTCAAATGGAAAACACTCTGTTCCACCTTGTGATGTCATCATGTGGTGATACAGGAAGTGCTCCACTGTGTTTTTAAACTCCACACACCTTCACTAGAATCATTTGGATCATTTCAGTCCTGGAATTGTCGATCTCGACTGAACTAAAGGTAAAAGGAGCTGTTCACTTGAAAACTACCACCTGATGACATCACAAGGTGGAACAGAGTGTTTGGAGCTTTGAAGATGTAGACAGACTAATAATAAAGAGTTCCTCAAACATGTGAATGAAACAAAACACAACTCCAGGTCTGTTTTTGAGGAGGAAACAACATTAAAACATGGATTAAAACATTAAATAGAGGATCTTTAACTCAAACAAACACAGATCCAGCAGACTGACCTTTGTAGAGGAGGAAGATGTTTAACGGCGTCTGCAGAAGGAGGTACACCACGATCACAGTCAAACACCACGGTCTCCTCTGAGGGTGCCTCTTCGGATCTGAAATACATCCCATAATAACAGTCATGGCATCAGACAGGGTCACTGAGCTCGGAGCTGACAGCTGTCAATCAAACATCTGCCCACAGGAGAGGGGGCGGGGTTTAAGTCAGGGCATCTGTGACAAAATCAAAATGGCGAGTTCATTTTTAAAGGAACTGTATGTGCGAGTTTGTATTTACAATCCCATAAACTTGACCTTTCACTCTGTCTACAGGACGTGTCTCTGTCTGCAGTTTAAAGCTGCATTGTGGAGGGTCCATCAATGCTTTTCTCCATGGAGATGTTATTGCTTCGCCTGGAATGTTCCGCAGTGTGGCATTAAACCTTTCTATCTCCATGGAGACTAAACCAGACCAAGTTCCAGGTCAGATCTGTGGAGAGGCGACCCCGCTCACAGTCAGAATGTCTGTTTTTCTAGGTATTTTTGAGCTCTAAAACCACCTGTGATTGAATAAATGTAAAGTAGAGCTGTTTAATGTCACACTGTGGAACATTCCAGGCAGAGCAGTGACGTCTCCATAGAAACAAGCAGGTGACGGACCCTCCACCAGAAAAGTTACACAGTGCACTTTTCTGGCCCTGGCACACAGGTTACAGCTCCTAAAAAGCATTTGTGTTTTCTTTTTTAAACTCATCCCTGCGTCACTATGGCAGCAGGTGAAATGAGGTAACGGAGCTTTTACCGATGGAGAATATCAATTTAAACGACTTCATTTAGTTGTCGTCTCCATGGAGATCAGATTATTCTGCCCAGAATGCTCCACATCTGGCATTAATTCAGTCACTACAGGTGTTTTATTGTTCAAAATACCATAAAAAACCTGGAATGTTTTTACTGTCCAGACTCGCCTTTGCGCAGATCTGATCAGCAACTTATCCTGATGACGTCATCTGCTTATCTCCATGAAGATATGTAAGTTAAATGTCATACTGTGGAACATTCCAGCCAAAGCAGTCACTTCTCCATGGAGACAGCAGGCAGAGATTGACAGAGAGCGCAGAGCCTCCACCGGAAATGTTACACAGTGCATCTTTAATAAATTACATTTTACTTGAATGTTTTAAACTTTTTTTATTCCACCTCTCCCTTTGTTTGATATTTAAAGTCAAACTAAGTTATTTTTTTTATCGCTACAGAGGACGAGGATTTCATTTTGTATAGAGCAATGTCGCCCCCCTCTGGTCACTGCTTGTCACAGCAGATTCTCCTTCTGAGACAAAAACACTTAAATCTCTGAAAGGACCACCTCATATCTAACAGTTAAAGCTGCACTGTGTAACTTTTCTGGTCTTCCTATCTTTATGGAGACCAAACCAGACCAAGTTCCAGGTCAGATCTGTGGAGAGGCGACCCCGCTCACAGTCAGAATGTCTGTTTTTCTAGGTATTTTTGAGCTCTAAAACCACCTGTGATTGAATAAATGTAAAGTAGAGCTGTTTAATGTCACACTGTGGAACATTCCAGGCAGAGCAGTGACGTCTCCATAGAAACAAGCTGGTGATGGACGCCCAACCTGGAAAGTTACACAGTGCAGCTTTAATGAATACTTTTTACATTTTAATACTGTGTGTGTAGAATCCCTCAGTCGTCCAGGTGGAATCCAGGGCAAAATGAGAAAAACTGGACAAAAGTTTATTTGGTCAAATATGTTTCACTGCGAAACATATTTGACCAAATAAACTTTTGTCCAGTTCACAAATTGAATTTCTCCATTTTAATACTGTGTTCCATATTGAATCATTTTTACTCACAAATGTTCATATCCTGTGCCTGTTGGATTTTTCCTTGTTGTAAAATGTTGTAAATTACAAAAAACTTTACGGTGACTGTAACTCTTCGTTTTAGCTGTGACTTTTTCCTCTTGTGTAATATTTATTCCCTGTAACGTGTCGCTTTGATTTGAGGTTGTGCGTTTGTGTTATTGTGTTGTTGTGATGCCCTTGATTTCCAAAAAGAATTAGACAATAAAGATGAATCTAATCTAATCTTCTCAGACTTGGCCGGTCCACTGATTTGGTTGTTGTGGTTAATTCTAAAGGGACGTTTCTTATCAGAGGTTTTAGTTTTATAAAATACAACTGCTACTTGGACACTGAACGTTTCACTTACAAAAACAACAGTAAAATCATCAGAGATTTGTATTTGTCGTACTTTTTTGTCTGAATATAATGTTTAAAAAAATGTTTAAATGCCAGTTTAAAAACATCTGGTTTAGTCCTGGTTCAGTCCTGGTTTAGTCCTGGTTCAGTCCTGGTTTAGTCCTGGTTTAGTCCTGGTTTAGTCCTGGTTCAGTCCTGGTTTAGTCCTGGTTTAGTCCTGGTTTAGTCCTCGTTTAGTCCTCATTTAGTCCTGATTTTGCTACACAAAAACTACAAATTACCACAAACGTTTAGAATAAAAAAGTTTCCTCGACACTTTGTAGAACACGTGTCGTTTTCACACAGAATCAGAACGGGGACAGAACTTTAGATTCACCAAAAAAAAGATAAAAAAGATGAGAATTTGTTCTTGTAAATGAACTTTTCTTTTAGGGTGTGACTTTTTAACGAGAAGCCTGAGCGTGAAATGATTTGAACATTTGTGTTTCTTGTATTGCATTTCATTTTTTCTCATTTTTGTGCCAATGTTTAGAAAACACATTATTTTTGCAGTATATAAGGTTTTGACCTCCTGATTACATTAAATTTAAAATCATAAATCAGACTGAATTCCCCAAACACATTTTTACTGAGCAGTTTCTGAAATCACCACTTTGTACTTTTACTTCATTTTATTTCGAAATAACTTCTTGAGTACAGATTTGGCTCTACCCACTTCTGCAAACGCAATACTGAAAAACTCTGAGGTTCATTTTCTGTCATTAGTCGTACACGACATTTCTATCTCCATGGAGGCCAAACCAGACCAAGTTCCAGGTCAGATCTGTGGAGAGGCGACCCCGCTCACAGTCAGAATGTCTGTTTTTCTAGGTATTTTTGAGCTCTAAAACCGGTCGTCATGGTGACGGGCCCATGCAGTACTCACCCTCGTGTTCAAAGGTGTAGAGCTCGGAGCTGCTCAGGGACATCCCAAACAGAGGGTTATTATGTGTGTGGGACATGTCCTCTGAGTCCACGGCGCTGTCCATGTGTGTGTGTGTGTGTCTGTCCAACAGCGTCTCATATAAATGTCCACTGTCCACTGTCCCCGCCCCCAGACAAAGAGTCTGATAGAGGGAGGAGAGAGGAGGACAGAGGAGAGAGGGAGGAGAGAGGAGAGAGGGAGGAGAGAGGGAGGAGAGAGGGAGGAGAGAGGAGAGAGGGAGGAGAGAGGAGAGAGGGAGGAGAGAGGGAGGAGAGAGGGAGGAGAGAGGAGAGAGGGAGGAGAGAGGAGAGAGGAGAGAGAGAGGAGAGAGGAGAGAGGGAGGAGAGAGGGAGGAGAGAGGAGAGAGGGAGGAGAGAGGAGAGAGGGAGGAGAGAGGGAGGAGAGAGGAGAGAGGGAGGAGAGAGGGAGGAGAGAGGAGAGAGGAGAGAGGGAGGAGAGAGGGAGGAGAGAGGAGAGAGGGAGGAGAGAGGGAGGAGAGAGGAGAGAGGAGAGAGGGAGGAGAGAGGGAGGAGAGAGGAGAGAGGGAGGAGAGAGGGAGGAGAGAGGAGAGAGGAGAGAGGGAGGAGAGAGGGAGGAGAGAGGAGAGAGGGAGGAGAGAGGGAGGAGAGAGGAGAGAGGGAGGAGAGAGGGAGGAGAGAGGGAGGAGAGAGGGAGGAGAGGAGGAGAGAGGGAGGAGAGGGAGGAGAGAGGAGAGAGAGAGGAGAGAGGAGAGAGGGAGGAGAGAGGGAGGAGAGAGGAGAGAGGGAGGAGAGAGGGAGGAGAGAGAGGAGAGAGGGAGGAGAGAGAGGAGAGAGGGAGGAGAGAGAGGAGGAGAGAGGAGAGAGGAGAGAGGGAGGAGAGAGGGAGGAGAGAGGGAGGAGAGAGGAGAGAGGGAGGAGAGAGGAGAGAGGGAGGAGAGAGAGGAGGAGAGAGGAGAGGGAGGAGAGAGAGGAGGAGAGAGGAGAGAGGGAGGAGAGAGGGAGGAGAGAGGAGAGAGGGAGGAGAGAGGAGAGAGGGAGGAGAGAGAGGAGGAGAGAGGAGAGGGAGGAGAGAGGAGGAGAGAGGAGAGAGGGAGGAGAGAGGGAGGAGAGAGGGAGGAGAGAGGAGAGAGGGAGGAGAGAGGAGAGAGGAGAGAGAGAGGAGAGAGGAGAGAGGGAGGAGAGAGGGAGGAGAGAGGAGAGAGGGAGGAGAGAGGAGAGAGGGAGGAGAGAGGGAGGAGAGAGGAGAGAGGGAGGAGAGAGGGAGGAGAGAGGAGAGAGGAGAGAGGGAGGAGAGAGGGAGGAGAGAGGAGAGAGGGAGGAGAGAGGGAGGAGAGAGGAGAGAGGAGAGAGGGAGGAGAGAGGGAGGAGAGAGGAGAGAGGGAGGAGAGAGGGAGGAGAGAGGAGAGAGGAGAGAGGGAGGAGAGAGGGAGGAGAGAGGAGAGAGGGAGGAGAGAGGGAGGAGAGAGGAGAGAGGAGAGAGGGAGGAGAGAGGGAGGAGAGAGGAGAGAGGGAGGAGAGAGGGAGGAGAGAGGGAGGAGAGAGGGAGGAGAGGAGGAGAGAGGGAGGAGAGGGAGGAGAGAGGAGAGAGAGAGGAGAGAGGAGAGAGGGAGGAGAGAGGGAGGAGAGAGGAGAGAGGGAGGAGAGAGGGAGGAGAGAGAGGAGAGAGGGAGGAGAGAGAGGAGAGAGGGAGGAGAGAGAGGAGAGAGGGAGGAGAGAGGGAGGAGAGAGGGAGGAGAGAGGAGAGAGGGAGGAGAGAGGGAGGAGAGAGGAGAGAGGGAGGAGAGAGGAGAGAGGGAGGAGAGAGGGAGGAGAGAGGGAGGAGAGAGAGGAGAGAGGGAGGAGAGAGAGGAGAGAGGGAGGAGAGAGGGAGGAGAGAGGGAGGAGAGAGGAGAGAGGAGAGAGGAGAGAGGGAGGAGAGAGGAGGAGAGAGGAGAGAGGGAGGAGAGAGGGAGGAGAGGAGGAGAGAGGGAGGAGAGAGAGGAGAGAGGGAGGAGAGAGGGAGGAGAGAGGGAGGAGAGAGGAGAGAGGGAGGAGAGAGGGAGGAGAGGAGGAGAGAGGGAGGAGAGAGGAGAGAGGGAGGAGATAGGGAGGAGAGAGGGAGGAGAGAGGAGAGAGGGAGGAGAGAGGGAGGAGAGGAGGAGAGAGGGAGGAGAGAGGAGAGAGGGAGGAGAGAGAGAGGAGAGAGGGAGGAGAGAGGAGGAGAGAGGAGGAGAGAGGGAGGAGAGAGGAGGAGAGAGGAGGAGGGAGGGAGGAGAGAGGAGAGAGAGAGGGAGGAGAGAGAGAGGAGAGAGGGAGGAGAGAGGGAGGAGATAGGGAGGAGAGAGGGAGGAGAGAGGAGAGGGAGGAGAGAGAGAGGAGAGAGGGAGGAGAGAGGAGAGAGAGAGGGAGGAAAGAGGGAGGAGATAGGGAGGAGAGAGGAGAGAGGGAGGAGAGAGGGAGGAGAGAGGGAGGAGAGAGGGAGGAGAGAGGAGAGAGGGAGGAGAGAGGGAGGAGAGAGAAGAGAGGGAGGAGAGAGGAGGAGAGAGGAGAGAGGGAGGAGAGAGGGAGGAGAGAGGAGGAGAGAGGGAGGAGAGGGAGGAGAGAGGGAGGAGATAGGGAGGAGAGAGGAGGAGAGAGGAGGAGAGAGGGAGGAGAGAGGGAGGAGAGAGGAGAGAGAGAGGGAGGAGAGAGAGAGGAGAGAGGGAGGAGAGAGGGAGGAGATAGGGAGGAGAGAGGGAGGAGAGAGGAGGAGAGGGAGGAGAGAGGGAGGAGAGAGGGAGAGGAGAGAGGAGAGAGGGAGGAGAGAGGGAGGAGATAGGGAGGAGAGAGGGAGGAGATAGGGAGGAGAGAGGGAGGAGAGAGGAGAGAGAGAGGGAGGAGAGAGGGAGGAGATAGGGAGGAGAGAGGGAGGAGAGAGGAGAGGGAGGAGAGAGAGAGGAGAGAGGGAGGAGAGAGAAGAGAGAGAGGGAGGAGAGAGGGAGGAGATAGGGAGGAGAGAGAGAGGAGAGAGGGAGGAGGGAGGAAAGAGAGGGAGGGATGGGGGAGTGTCCTGTGTTGCATCATGGGTAAGATTGTTTGTTTGTTTGTTTGTTTGTTTGTTTGTTTGTTTGTTTGTTTGCTTGTGCTGTAAAAGAAATTATCTGTGAATGTTTAGTGCCAAATGAACCATCTCTGCACTCTGAGGACCTCAGAGACCCGCCTCCTGATAGTCCTGGTTCAGTCCTGGTTTAGTCCTGGTTTAGTCTTGTTTAGTCCCGCTTTAGTCCTGGTTTAGTCCCGGTTTAGTCCCGGTTTAGTCCCGGTTTAGTCCCGCTTTAGTCCAGGTTTAGTCCAGGTTTAGTCCCAGTTTAGTCCCGCTTTAGTCCAGGTTTAGTCCCGGTTTAGTCCTGGTTTAGTCCTGGTTTAGTCCTGGTTTAGTTCCGGTTTAGTCCTGGTTTAGTCTCGGTCATTTCAGTTTTATGCAGCTCAGAACTCTCAGAGGCTCTAAATCCAGACTCTAAACGGTTCTGTTTAGCTGCATATGAATGAAAGATTTTTTATTCTGCGCTTTTGTCTTTTAATGTTCATTTTCTGATGATTATTTATGTTTTGATTTGTTTGTATTGTGATTTTAATCTCTTTCTTATTCTGTAAAGCTCTTTTGAATTACAAATTGTGCTACAAATAAACTTGTCTTGCCTATAAATTCTGTGCATTAAATTACCAGTAAATCCTGATAATCTGTTTCCACGTGATTTGAACATATGAATTTATTTTCTGGAGTGTGTGGTTGTTTCATAACTCTTTCTTACAGTCAGCTTCCCTCTGCAGTGCTGCTTTCAGCTTCTTCAGCTGCTCAGGACTTCCTTCCTCCATAATACTTGAGTAACAAGAACAGCAGCAAAAATAAACCGACTGCAGAAAAACTCATAGCCACGTGATGCACGTGAGTTTTAATCATGGCACCGGGGCGTCAGTTGGGCAGGTACAGGGGCGTCAGTCGGGCGGGTACGGGGGCGTCAGTTGGGCAGGTACGGAGGCGTGAGTCAGGCGGGTACGGGGGCATGAGTCGGGTGGGTACGGGAGCGTCAGTCGGGCGGGTACGGGAGCGTCAGTCGGGCGGGTACGGGGGCGTGAGTCGGGTGGGTACGGGAGCGTCAGTCGGGCGGGTACGGGGGCGTCAGTTGGGCAGGTACAGGAGCGTCAGTCGGGCGGGTACGGAGGCGTCTGTCAGGCGGGTACGGGGGCGTCAGTCGGGTGGGTACGGGAGCGTCAGTCGGGCGGGTACGGGGGCGTCAGTCGGGCGGGTACGGGGGCGTCAGTTGGGCAGGTACAGGAGCGTCAGTCGGGCGGGTACGGAGGCGTCTGTCAGGCGGGTACGGGGGCGTCAGTCGGGTGGGTACGGGAGCGTCAGTCGGGCGGGTACGGGGGCGTCAGTCGGGCGGGTACGGGGGCGTCAGTTGGGCAGGTACAGGAGCGTCAGTCGGGCGGGTACGGGGGCGGCATCGTGAAGGACTGCAGCAGATGTTGTAGGGGACCAAAATGTGGCACAATAAAATTTGTCACTGTGAGCTGACCGCGTCTTCTTTTTGTTCCTGTTCTCACCAATCGATGGCGAGTTCACCCACCCAGGATCCCAGCCAAACGTCAGTCGTCTCAAGGCTCGGCCGGTGCTGGAGGAGATACAAACTCTGAGCCCTTCATTGGTCACACTGCACAACTCTACATCTGCTGAACTCGAAAACCACTTTAAGCAAGGAAATTTAAACTGTGACTTTTGACTATCAACCAATTTACACCATATGTGGCAGAAGATCTTCTAGAGGAAACACTTTGAGAGAATGAACCATTTTGTCATTTACAAGTGCAAAAACAACTGCAAAATTTGGTCCAAAGTAAAAGTCAAAAGTATTAAAGAAACTGTATCCTGCATACTACAAACTGAACCTGGGTTGCCGGTGCCTTAAAGGCCCATATAGTCCTGGAACCGCCAAAGTCCACTGAGCAAAAGGTAAAAGGAGCTGTTAACATGAAAATAACCACTTGATGACATCACAAGTGGAGCTTTGGAGATGTAGACAACCATAAATAAGCATGTGAATGAAACAAAACACAACTCCAGGTTTGTTTTTGAGGAGGAAACAAAGTTCTAACATGGCTAAAAGCTCGAGTCAGTTTTCTGTGATATGGGACTAAGCCCCATAGACACATACAAGTTCTACATTACAGTTCCCATACAGTTCCTTTAAAGTGCATTTGACGGATTCATATTTATTTCTAATTCTGACCTGGTTTAGTGGGACTGTCCCTGTGGTAAATATTTCTTATAGTTTTACATCAGTTAGTGACAGTTTGTGAAGAAAAGTAGAAAAAAGTGAGTCCAAAAATACAGGAAGTAGCCTCTCACTCAATTTACAAAATTGTGAATTGGTTGATAAGACCTTCAGAGGAAATATTTTGAGGGAACGAACACAAGGGACTGTTGGATCACGTGAAATGAACTGTTTGTTTTTTCCATGGAGACTGTGCAAGAGGCTAACTGAGGACATCTGAGACACTACAGACTTTTTACACCATATATGGCAGCAAATGTGGCAGTAGATCTTCCAGAAGAAATACTTCAAGACTTTCCAGAGGAAACACTTTGAGGGAATGAGCCATTTCATCACCAACCAAAACAGCAAACGAGGCCTTTCCTGTTGTGTTCACCTGGCGCCCCCTGGAGGCTGCTGTGATGATGTGGGACATAGAGGAGGGACCCTCCCTGAAGTCCTTCTGTTAAACTGCAGAGACCTTTGACTGAATTTACCTCGGGATCAATAAAGGCCATGTAACTCTCTCTCTCTGAAAACTGGAATTGATCTTCAAAATGGCGTCTTGAAAATAAGTGATTAAAGATTCAAACACGCACAAATCACTCCAACTACAATAGTAAATGGTGAAGGGAAACAACTATAACATGGCTAAAAGTTCTGAAAAGTCAATTTTGCAGAACAGGTCTGCTTTAAATATAATTATGTTAACTATGTTTGAGAAAAATGCACAGTCGAACCTGTCAAATGCACTTTAAATCAACACTGTCCACCTTTTTCAGTTAGTTTCATTCTCTTTATTAAACCAAAGATGTTCATTTTGTCTTCTTATGTACTTTAACTTCTTGGGTTATTTTTTAAAGACAATACAGTAACGTGTATTTACCTTGTCGACATGTTTCGGCTGCTGCATCTTCAGAACTGTCCCCGGTGTTGGTGGTGACGTGTCGTATATCAGCTGTTGTTACTTCCTGTGGGCGTGGTCAGCTGTTGTTACTGTTGGTGGAGTTTTGTGTATGGTTTGACTATTTCAATTCAATTCAATTCAATTTATTTTTGTATAGCCCAAAATCAAAACAAGAGTTATCTTGGCGGACTTCACAAAATTGTTGATTAATAAAGCAGAATAAGAAACATTCATAAAATACAAATACAGAATGTTCAACAACAAGCAGGCAAATGGATAATTGTCCCAGCATCTCCTGTCCTTAGACCCTCCTTCTCGGCAAGGAAAAACTCCAAAAAACCCAGTGGGAAAACGGAGAAACCTCGAGGAGAACCACAGTGAAGGAGAGATCCACTCCTAAGGATGGACAGGCAGATGAAACTACTAATCTAGCAGGACGAGGACAGTTAATCCAGGACAGGGAAGGAGAGGAGGGGTCCAGGTCCTCGACACTAGGGGGCAGCAGCGGTCCAAACTGGAACAGCAGCATCTGAAACAGTTACACTCCCCAAAAGGGGAGTGGGACAAGGGACAACATGTGAATAGCAAAGAACAGACTACGAATGAACTAGTAATTGAATAATCTTAACAGTAGGAGGAGAAAAAGTAGGAGAAACCAGAGGACAGTGCTCAAGATGCCATACTTTCCCCAGTAATATATCTCCTAGAGCAGCTTAACTAGGCCTATGGGTTTAGTTTCTGTTCCTAACTGACCTGACCATAAGCTGATTCAAAGAGGAACGTTTTGAGCCTAATCTTAAATGTAGAGACTGTGTCAGCTTCTTTGACATGAGCAGGGAGCTGATTCCACAACAAGGGTGCTTGGTACCTAAAAGCTCTACCTCCTAAAGTACTTTTAGCGACTCTAGGAACCACCAATAGTGCAGCATTTTGAGAGCGGAGTGAACGGTTAGGATGATAAGGTACAATTTCATCTTTAATGTAGGAAGGGGCCATGACATTTACAGCTTTATGGGTTAGAAGAAGAATTTTAAATTTTACTCTAAACTCAACCGGAAGCCAATGAAGATTTTTTAATACTGGAGTAATGTGCTCTCGTTTTTTAGTACCTGTTAGTATTCTTGCTGCTGCATTTTGAACCAATTGAAGGCTTTTTATAGAGCTTTTAGGGCAAGCTGCAAGCAGGGAGTTACAGTAGTCTAACCTCGAAGTGACAAAAGCATGGACAAGTTTTTCAGCATCATTTTTTGGCAGTACATTTCTAATTTTGGCTATATTGTGTAAATGAAAATAAGCCGTTTTACAGACATGGCTTATGTGTGCTTTAAATGAGAGCTCTTGATCAAATAGGACTCCAGGGTTTCTTACAGTGGAGCTGGAGGCTACACTGACATTGTCCAATGTGATTATCTGCTCATTTAGAGAGTCAAACTTTACATCGAGCCCAGCTGCAGGCCTGACAAAACCACAATAGAGTCTCGTAGGTGTTTAGGGCCTAATAGAATGACTTCAGTTTTTTCAGGGTTAAGAAGTAAATAATTAAAGGTCATCCATGTTTTTATGTCCCTCACACAGTCACTAAGCCTTTCAATTTGATTAGTCTGATCAGGTTTCATTGATAGGTACAGCTGGGTGTCATCTGCATAACAGTGGAAATCGATGCCATGCTTTCGGATGATATTACCTAACGGTAGCATGTAAAGGGTAAACAGAACTGGACCCAGAACTGAACCCTGTGGCACACCGTAGGCTACTTTAGAGCACTGTGAGGAGCTCTGGTTTACATTTACAAACTGGTACCTATCGGATAAATAGGATTTAAACCAGCTGAGGGCAGTTCCTCTGATGCCCACATCACATTCCAACCTCTGCAGTAAAATGTTGTGGTCGATTGTGTCAAAAGCTGCGCTGAGGTCCAACAGAACCAGTATTGAGACCTGACCATTGTCAGCAGCCAATAATAAATCATTTGTTACTTTAACCAGGGCTGTCTCAGTGCTATGATGAGTTCTGAATCCAGATTGAAATTTTTCAAATAAATTATTCTCCTGCAGATGGCGACAAAGCTGTTTAATTACAATTCTCTCCAGAATTTTAGAAATAAACGAAAGATTTGAAATAGGTCTGTAATTGGCTAAGAGGTCAGGATCAAGATTAGGCTTTTTTAGGAGCGGCTTAATTACTGCATATTTAAAAGACTGAGGCACATAACCACTTTCCAGTGAAGTATTTATTATATTAAGAATAGGATCAATAATTAGAGGGAGAATTTCTTTGAAAAGTCTACTTGGGATTGGGTCTAACATACAAGTTGAGGATTTAGAGGACATAAAGGCAGAAGTTAATTCTGCATGATTTAGAATGGCAAATTTCTCAAAAACTGGACCAACTGAGGATAATTCAGATCCCACCAAAACTGAACATGAGTTTAATTGAGACCCTACTCTTACAGCTTGGACTTGCTCAGAATTAAAAGTAGGGGCAATTTCATTTATTTTATCTCTTATAGTAATGATCTTATTATTAAAAAATGTCAGGAAATCCTCAGAACTGAGAGTAATTGGGATTGAAGGTTCTACTGCACTGTGGCAGTTAGTCAGCCTGGCTACAGTGCTGAATAAGAACCTAGGATTATTTTTGTTTACTTCAATTAGATTGGAATAGTAACTGGTTTGGGCCGCACGCAACGCCTGCTTATAGGACAAAAGGCAGGTTTTCCATGCTTTTAAAGACTGCACTGAGTGTGCTTTACGGTAACTTTTCTCAATTCTCCTAACCTTTTGTTTGTGCGCACGCAGTTCTTCATTATACCATGGAGCAGATCGCCTTGGCCTGACAACTTTCTGTTTTAGTGGAGCAACTGCATCAAGGGCAGTTTTCAAAGAATCCATGGTCTTATCAACAAATTGGTCACTTTTGATGGGATCTAAACCATCCCCAGCCGGGTCACATGACATATCACTAAATATTGGCCCAATTATTTCTATGAAATTAGTAACAGCTTTTTCAGAAATTGTTCTTTTAGTTATTATTTTATTCTGGTGAACAGAGAAATCTTTAAGAATAAACTGAAAGGTAATCAAAAAATGATCTGATAATATAGGATTTTGACTCCAGTGCTTATGTTGTGTTTTTTCATGGCTCTGGATGGGTTCAGTTATTCCTCTGATGTTTGGTAGTGTGACTGTGTTCTTGTGATCCTGCTGCCCTCTATTGGTTTGTTGTGTTTTTTGTCGGGGTTTGTTGGTTTTATTGTTGACTTGTTGTCTTTGTTTATGGCCCAGTTTTGACATTGTTTGAGTGCTTGTATAATGTGTCTCTCCTCCTCTTCCCTGTCGGTTTGGTCTGTGATGAGTGTGGCCCGTTCGAATAGTGTTCTGTTCTGTTCCGGGCATGTCCCACCAGGAGGAGGCCCCGGGGAACACCCAGGACATGCTGGAGGAACTATGTCTCTCGGCTGGCCTGGGAACGCCTTGGGGTCCCCCAGGAGGAGCTGGAGGAAGTGTCCGGGGTGAAGGAAGTTTGGGAGTCCCTGCTTAGACTGTTGCCCCCGTGACCCGATCCCGGATAAGAAAACGGATGGATGGACGGTGGCTGAGTGCACTTACGCTCCACAGAAGGTTCTGGGTTCGATTCCCGGGCCGGTCTGTGTAGAATTTGCATCCTGCAGCTGAGGTGGTCCTGACCAAGAGCAACAAGATCTTGAGATGGGCCCTGAGTGCAATGTGGTCTTCACTGCTCCTCATGGTGACCCAGCAGCATTTAAGGATGGGTCAAATGCAGAGGTCACATATGGGGACAATAAAGTGTGACCTGATTCACTTGATCCTGTTTATTTAAACATTTAAATATATTTGACCCTGATGCTGCACTTTTTATGGACTTTGTCAAAGATTAATATAAAATAAAAACATTAAAGTTTGCAATTTTTGTTTGCAACTTTTTGTGGTCTCAGCTTGTTTTCACTGGTTCCTCTTTCGATTTTCTTCTTCACATTTTTCTGCCTCATTTGCAGGAATTGAAAGTTATTCGAAAAAACCAGGAAACCAGAACACTTTAATTTTGTGTTGTAATTAGTGCTACTGGGGGCCCCAGAGACAGTCCAGAGGCCCCAGAGACAGTCCAGAGGCCCCAGACACATCCAGCACATAAAGAGGCTCCTGAGCACAGAGCCAAAGGGTGTAAGGTGCTTCAGGAAGAGCATACAGACACATGGAGCGACATAACCAAGAGGAGCCACCGTCACAGAAACATCTGTGCAGAGTACAGGCTGGAGACCCCAAGGTCAAGGTGGGAAACACCTCCGAAGGTTGTGGAGAATGACCGAGCCAAGATCTTGTGGCACTTCAGATACAGACTGACAGGACGGTGATGGACCAACAGTGCACTGTGTTTGTGGATAAACAGCAGAGGAAACCTGTGGTGGTGCAATACCAAGCGATGGGAACATCAGGAAAAAAGAACACGAGAAACTAGAAAAATCCCAGGGGCTTAAAGAAAAGCTGGAGAAGGTCTGGAAGGTGGAAGCATCCATGGTACTCATGGTCATTAGAGCACTCGGGGCTGTAACCCTCAAACTGGAGGAGCTACAGCAGATCCAGGAGAAACATCTGACATCTCAGTCCAGAAAAGTGCAAAACTGGAACAGCAAAGATTTTTTTAAATTAAATTTACAAAAAACACAACATTAAAGATCAACACTTAACAAACACTAAATGGACTTTAACAGACGTCATTCACTTTCACAAACATCACACTGACATGAACAGAATGAACAGCATGAACAGACGACTCCTTTGAACAAAGATACTTGATTCTTGTTGATGTGCAATAACCAAATGAGAAACACTGAGGGAAATCTTCTTGGGTCAGACTTTATAATCGAGGGATTTTAAAAAAGCGCAGGGAACACAAGAGAGAGACAGAGAAAATGGGAGAGATCAGTGTGCGGGCTGCAGACATCTGAGCAGGTCTGGTCCAAAGGGACAGAGGGTAAGAAGGATGCGGTGCTCTGACAGCTGACAGTTTGTTTGTTTGTTTGTTTGTTTGTTTGTTTTTTACGCTGGAGTTGGATTGATTCTCCTAAATGAGGTGGTGAGGTACAGTTTTAGTAGTACTGACCCCTCCCCTGGCCCCTCCTCTGACCCCTCCCCTGACCCCTCCTCTGACCCCCCCCACTGACCCCTCCCCTGACCCCTCCTCTGACCCCTTCCCTGACCCCTCCTCTGACCCCTCCCCTGACCCCTCCTCTGACCCCTCCCCTGACCCCTCCTCTGACCCCTCCTCTGACCCCTCCCCTGACCCCTCCCCTGACCCCTCCTCTGACCCCTCCTCTGACCCCTCCCCTGACCCCTCCTCTGACCCCTCCCCTGACCCCTCCTCTGACCCCTCCCCTGACCCCTCCCCTGACCCCTCCTCTGACCCCTCCTCTGACCCCTCCTCTGACCCCTCCCCTGACCCCTCCTCTGACCCCTCCCCTGACCCCTCCTCTGACCCCTCCTCTGACCCCTCCTCTGACCCCTCTCAGCCTTCCTCCATAAGTTACAGCTCAAAGGACCAAAAGGAGGTGGATGGAGTGAGCTGTTTTTATGCTCCAGCAGGAGGTTCCTGTATTGTGCAGTGGGGACCTTCTTTCTAAATCTCCAGTTTACCAGAATCATAGCCGTAAAGCAGTAAAAGTGCAGACGCTACAGTGACCTCAGTCCTCACAGACACACTGAGGAGGTACAAGGACCGGGGGGGAAACCAAACTGATAATTCTTCATTTATCCTCTGCCTCTCTAAATTTGAGCTGCTGATTGTTCTGAAATGATTTGATTTGAACCCTGTGAATTTGGAAATGAGGAGAGACATTGACGGATCTGATGTGCAGAGAAACATTAAAGTTTAGACAATCATCTGGGTGTTTTCAGTTTCAAAAAGTAACTTATTGTTGGTGGTGCAGGACGTAATGTTTTACCATTTTAAAGTGAGTGACAGGTTTTCATTTACTTAATTTGGTGGGATAATACCTGTTGTCAATATAAATTATAGTTTTACACCAATTAAAAAACAGTTTGTGAAGAAAAGTTGGAAAAGATGTTGAAAATTACAGGAAGTACAAAGTATTCATTTAGAGTTAGAGTATTAATTTAGAGTTCCACATTGCATCACACTGGGAGAGTTATGAGAATTATGTCCAAAAGAAACACATTTTCTCAAATTTAAAACACTGTATCAATGAAATAAAAGTGTTTTCTTACATTTTTATATAACAAATATTAATTTCTATGCACATTAGAGGTTTTGACCCCGTGCACTACATGGTAACAATGTGATGTCATGGTTTCCAACCAGGAAGTACAATTTGAAACCTAAAAAACTGCCAGATTGGAAAAAAGTTTATTTATTTATTTATTTATTTATTTATTTATTTATTTATTATTATTATTATTATTATTATTATTATTATTATTATTATTATTATTATTATTATTATTATTATTTTATTTTATTTATTTATTTTTTTTATTATTTTTTTTTTTTTAATCTCATATATAATGATCTTCAGGACTTGATTGGAGTGTCCGGTTAGATTCCTGAACACAGAGTAGAAAAGATGTTATTAAATGCAGATGTAATGCTGCATTTGGCCACTAGATGGCGCTGTGGTGTTGTGTTATTGAGGAGAGGCTCGTTGAGGCGTTTTTACATCGCTGCACATTAGAGTGAAATAAAAAATGACAAAAAAAATAAAAAATAAAAAATGCTGTTTATGTGTTTAGAATATTTGGTCATTTGCTCATTTTTGGTCATTTTTCTTAAAGCCTCAGTATGGAACTTTTTAGCCAAAAATTAGACTGAAATAAAAGAGTGTTTTTTGTTTTTTTGGGGGTTTTTTTTGCGTCCTGACTGTGAGCGGGCTTGCATCTCCACAAGCCTGACTCTTATTCGGTCTGGCCTCCTGCAGTGTTGTTCATTTGGCTCTCCCTAAAAAATGTGGGCTTATTTTTCCTCCCCAACTGCCAACCGACTGTTTTGGGTGATTTTTGGGGTTATTTTCACAGAGTTGGGTTATTTTATTTAACCCAAACACTGGGTCAACAGGTGGAAGTGAGTAATGGCCGCCGTGTTTGACCCAATTCACTTTGAGACGATTTGACCCAGTGTTAATCATTAATTATTATGTTAGATTTGAAATGACCCAACCTGCGTTTGGGTTAAGAAAAACCCAACTCTGTGAAAATGACCAAAAAAATGACCCAAGAACCCAAACCCAGCAGCTGGGTAGAAAAAATACCCTAGTATTTTTAGGGAGTGTAAAATACTGACAGTGTAAGTCCATTGTACCTTTGAAATACTCTGAAATCAGACCCCAGTAAATGTGATGAATAAAGCCGGCGTCAGTCGCTCTTTTGTTTGGGTTCAAACTCTTTGTCAATGGAAAGAAACACGGTAAAAGTGCCCAAACATGGACTAAAGAACACACTTTTCTGATGAAGGTACAGCACCTACTCGTCTCCATGGAAACACCTGGAATATTTCATAGGATGACCAGGATTTCAAAATCAAAAACCAAGACTCTCGGTTTGGGGCAGTTGGCAATAATAAAACTGAAACAAGTGCGCAGTTAAGGAAAATTGTCAATACAGTCACATTTTCTTTGTGTTTTGGACGTTTTTAAGCAGCTTTTCTGTATTTTACCTAAACACATGTCAGTTTATGTCTCTTTTTACTGTTGGCAGGGATCAAACTGGCCAAAAACAGGGACACCTGGGACATTTCTTGTGTAAAACTGGGACAAATCACTGGTTTTGTATAAATCTGCAGGGACAGGGGATGCAGGACTCAGAACTGGGACTGTCCCGGGAAACAGGGACGTCTGGATACTCTAATATTCCACAGGACACAGTATTTGTCAGCCTGTATTTTGTGTTTCGATCTGTTCTGTGTGACTCTTAATACTTTCTTTACTGTGACATGAGCAGTATGTGTTGGTATGATGTTTTGTCGGGCATATGTGGCATCGCTTCTTCTTGTATTTTTGCCACAGATAAACAAAGGAAATACCAGAGGAGGAGTGAGTACAAATACTCACGTCACAGTAACAGAGTCGATTTTTTGGGGTAAAAGTTTTTTATCAGTCAATTTTTAAAGGGCCCAGGTTAGGCAATTCTCTGATCTGGTCTAATGTCGATTCCTCCTCACAGACCTGGAGTTGTGTTTTGTTTCATTCACATGTTTAACACACAAACCTGCAGATTTGACACGAGTTCTTCTCTCAAACTGAAAACACTCTGTTCCACCTTGTGATGTCATCATGTGGTGATACAGGAAGTGCTCCACTGTGTTTTTAAACTCCACACACCTTCACTAGAATCATTTGGATCATTTCAGTCCTGGAATTGTCGATCTCGATTGAACTAAAGGTAAAAGGAGCTGTTCACTTGGAAACTACCACTTGATGACATCACAAGGTGGAACAGAGCGTTTGGAGCTTTGGAGATGTAGACAGACTAATAATAAAGAGTTCCTCAAACATGTGAATGAAACAAACACAACTCCAGGTGTTTTTGAGGAGGAACAACATTTGAACACAGATCAGAAAATTGCGTAACATGGGCCTTTTCCGTGTAGTTGAGCAAAGTTTGTCTTCAGTTCGGATATACAGTACAGTATACGCAGCTGCTGTCGCTGGGTCTGCTGGGTCTGTGTCTGGGTCTGGGTCTGGGTCTGCTGGGTCTGTGTCTGGGTCTGTGTCTGTGTCTGGGTCTGGGTCTGGGTCTGGTTCTGTTTGTTGTCGTTAGCTTTAATATTCCTGCTAAACTCTCGCTCTGAAAAGTTCTTCTAAACTCATCGTGGTGAATATTTAGAATCTTCTGAACGCATAAGGGAAGTGAGGAGGAACTTTGGACCTCTGCAAACTGTTTAAAATGACCCACTTCTGTTTTTTGTATGTTTTTAAGACAGTAAAAAAAAAAAAAAAAAAATACACAGGCTATTCTGCTTTTTCTGCTATTTAGTATTTAAAGCTGCAGTGTGTAACTTTCCTGGTGGAGGGTCCGTTGAATATTTTCTCCATGGAGATGTTATTGCTTTGTCTGGAATGTTCCACAGTATGGCATTAAACCTTTCTGTCTTCATGGAGACCAAACCAGACCAAGTTCCAGGTCAGATCTGTGGAGAGGCGACCCCGCTCACAGTCAGAATGTCTGTTTTTATAGGGATTTTTGAGCTCTAAAACCACCTGTGATTGAATAAATGTAAAGTAGAGCTGTTTAATGTCACACTGTGGAACATTCCAGGCAGAGCAGTGACGTCTCTACATCTCCACGGAGAAAAGCATTTGAAAAATACACTCACAATATTAATTTTAAAATTCAGAGTACAGTTACTTTCTAAAAATCAAGGGAAAACATGGCGGGATTATCATAATGAAAACTTCAAACTGCAGAATGAAAATGAAAAACTGGACAAAACCACAGCTCCCGTGGTGCATTTTACTTCCATAAACAGTGATACATAAACGCAACAAACAATAGTATAAAACTAAGTATAAGTATAAGTATAAGTATAAGTATAAGTACAAGTACAAGTACAAGTATAAGTATAAGTACAAGTATAAAGGCCCAAGTTCACAGTCTCAGATTGGCCCATGTTCGGACGACTTTACAAATACATTTTAATGCAAATATTCAGGATTCTATAACTGTGAAATATTCTTACCATCTCAAAGTCAAACGTACTTTTTTAAAGCAGCGCTACAATTACAGTAAAAATATAACATCTAAATAGACCAGAAAAGTGTGAAGCCAAAATCCTGAACCGAACCTCACAGTTTATTTATATTAAATTATGTCAAAATCTCGTTTTGTGAACCTGGAGCCTCATGTCCCAGAGTCTCCTCCATCCCCCGTGGAAGCAATAATAATAATAATAATAATAATAATAATAATAATAATAATAATAATAATAATAATGATAATAATAATAATAATAATAATAATAATAATGAACGCCTCTTCGGCCTGTGACAGAATGCGTGCACGTCCTTGTGCACTTGTGTCCATGTTGAGTCCCTGGACACTGGACACGGGACACTGGACACGGGACACTGGACACGGGACACGGGACACTGGACACTGGACACGGGACACGGGACACTGAACACTGGACACGGGACACGGGACACTGGACACGGGACACTGGACACGGGACACTGAACACTGGACACGGGACACGGGACACTGAACACTGGACACTGGACACGGGACACGGGACACTGGACACTGGACACGGGACACGGGACACTGAACACTGGACACGGGACACGGGACACGGGACACTGGACACGGGACACTGGACACTGGACACGGGACACGGGACACTGAACACTGGACACGGGACACGGGACACGGGACACTGGACACTGGACACGGGACACGGGACACGGGACACGGGACACGGGACACTGGACTCAGATTTCACCTTTACTGTTTCACACCAGACGCGCGTTTGTGCACGAAGAGGCTGCGCGCGACCTCACCGTGACCTTCAAACACAAAGCGCCTGAGCGCGGCTCCAACAGCGGCCCTCCGCGCTCCGCTCAGCCCGACCACAACGCTCCTCCGTGGGCCTGGACAGTCAGTAAGCCCCGGTCCTGCTCCGGTCCTCACGCCCCGCTGAGAGCTTTTACACAGCTGTGGGGTACATGTGGGGGTACTTATAGTGGTACATGTGGGGGTACTTATAGTGGTACATGTGGGGTACACATGGGGACGTACGGGGGTGTACAGTGAAGTGTCGCAGATGATGAGCTCAGCCCGTGGTGCGTTCAGGGCCCTCTGTAAACCTCTGTAAACCCCTGTACCGCGCGCACACACGGCGGGTGAGCGCGTGAGGGGGACGTGATAATCTCTTGTTTGGTTTCACGCGCGAGCTCTGACATTATTGGCCGTCGTCACCTCGAGTCTAAACGTGTCGTGAGCTCTGATTGGACACTTAGGCCCGGGCCTGCGTGTGCGCGTGCGTGTGTGTGATGAGCTGTGAGCTCGCGCAGACCGCAGCCACTCACCATGACGCGGTGCGCAGCGTGCTGCACGCGCCCCGCAGGACCCGTGGACATGTGTTAGACTCGGACCTGCCTGGGACCGTGGACCAGTACCAGGACTGTGGACTCACTCTGGACCAGGACCGGACTGAGAGGCGGGACATGGAGGAGCGGCGCGGCAGCGCCTCGGACAGCGGCGAGGACAGCGCGTCGCCGCCGCACCGCGTCACGAACTTCTTCATTGATGATATTCTGAGGCCGGACTTCGGCAGGAAGGACGCCGCGCGGCCGCACGGCTCGGGCCGCGTGACCCTGCGCCTGCACGCGCCCGGGACTCCGTGCCGGGACTCGAGCTCGAGCTGCAGCAGTGACTCTTCCCCCGCGTGCCCCCGGAAGAACGGGGAGCGCGTGGAGCCGGGGCCCGCTGTCGCGAGCGCACCGGGTGGAAAAGGCGAGGAGCGCACGAGCGGAACACAACAGGACTCTCCGGGCTCCGCGCGCACCCCGGGGCCCAGTCCCGAGAACCAGCCAATGCTCTGGCCCGCGTGGGTCTACTGCACGCGCTACTCGGACCGGCCCTCATCTGGTAAGAGGCGCACGAGCCCCTGCACTGCACGAGCCGCAGGACGCGCGCGCACACACGGCACGAGACACGGGCAGGAGCACGAGGCTTCATTATTTTATATTTGTACTTTTTAGGAAACTTTATTATTTTAATATCGTAATGAAAATGACTCAGAGTTTTAGTGCGCAGGGAAAAATCCTAAAGATCAGAGTTTGGAAAAAGGGAAAACACATTTACCAACGTCATTTCAAATAATAAAATAAAAATCCCCGGAGTGTAAATCACCTGCGGAATTGGACTTCATTTTTACGCAGAAAATAATATTGAACTGGGCCTGATTTATCAGGAGGGAAGCAGCGCGCTGCTGTTTCTCTGCTTCAGTCCGGGACATTTCACCGTGTTTCAGCCTCGGCCTGTTTCTTTCTGTTGTTTTAAAACCAAAACCCCGGAGGCGTGAGCCGCGCCAGAGCCGCGCCACACGCTGCTGAACTCACCCACAGGTTTTAATTTATATTTTTTTAAACTAATCAAATCTCTGCTAAATTAATTTTCACTTAACGTCGCCACGTCATAAACCTTTTGGAACTTAATTACGTCTGTGCGTAAAAGACTTGTAATTGTAGTTTAATTGGTAAAATAAATAAAAGAAAAAAAAGTAGTAATAATAATAATAATAATAATAATAATAATAATAATAATAATAATAATTTGGCTAACAGCCAGTTTATTATCCTGAATATTATCAAGGTGATTTATTTTGGTTTTGTGCCAGTTTTGAAAGAATAAAACTAGTAAAATAATAATAATAATAATAATAATAATAATAATAATAATAATAATAATAATAATTATTATTATTATTATTATTATTATTATTATTATTATTATTATTATTGTTGTTGTATTTTAAAATGTATTTTAATTTGGAATCATGTTTTCTTTCTTTCTTTTTTTAAGATCTGACTTTTATCACTTGTAGGGACATTTTTACATTTGGGTTTCAAGACTCACATTTCTAAACATTTCTGTGCGTTACGTTTTTTAAAGAAACGACTTTATCGAACTGAAATGACGATTATTTGAAGTGCAGAAGGATTTGTCTAAAATATTTTCAGCTGCAGTTTCCTGTGACATAATTCCAGATCACTGTCCCTGTTCGTTTGGAGAATTACGCAACGACGTTTACGCGGTTTGACAGTTTAACTCCAGCGCGGTGTTGTTGAGCTCGTTTGTTCCTCACGGCTGAGTGCAGAGCGGT
>CM057099.1:947965-1215465 GCA_029959045.1 Taenioides sp. WSHXM2023
TTGAATAAATGTAAAGTAGAGCTGTTTAATGTCACACTGTGGAACATTCCAGAGCAATGATGTATCCATAGAAACTTTAGGAGTCATATCAATCGTGTTCTTATTTTTTTTTATCTCTGACTTAAACCAGAAAAGCCGTTTCAGCTCGATTTAAAACCAGAGTTTAGAGTCCATGAACTTTTACCCCCTCACAGTTCCATCATTATTATCTCACTCAGAGTTGTATTTCGTTTGATTCGTGTGTTTGACTAATCCTGTATTGTGCTGCATTTGTGGCTCGAGTAGAGTGAAAATTACTGTTTTCATCTACCCCCTATCTCCGCCCACTTCCTGGTATTTCGTTTAGTTCAGTGATTACACAGGGGGACTCTCTCATTTTCTATAACATCAGGCGACAGTAGCTCAGTTGGAAAGAACGATTGTCCACTGATCAGAAGGTTGGCGGTTCAAATCCCAGAGATGAATGTTGAATCACAGATGAATCGTTGTGTCCTTGGGCAAGACACTTAACCCACCTTGTGTGTGACTGGGTGAGTGGCTCCTCGATGCCTTGAAGGTGGAAACGTGAACACAGACGGTTCTCCATAAATCGTCTCAAAATAATGAACGTTTGTGTTGACGTTGTAAAATTTGATGATGTCATAGTTTTGGATGGAGGGCGGGGCCTGTGAGGCCGTTAAGCGATGACATCATCACGCTTGTTTTAGCCGCTTCCTGTTCCAGCAGAATTCTCGCCTCATTCACTGTTGTGACATTTGGTGATTTAGGCTTTTCCAGAACTTTATATAAAACTGTTCAGATTTAAAAAGTCACAATAATGGAGATACTTTACATCAGGTATCATTATAGTTTAGGCCCTAAAGGTGTATTGTGTAACTTTTCTGGTCACCTGCTTGTTTCTATACGTCATACGTCATTGCTCTGCCTGGAATGTTCCACAGTGTGACATTAAACAGCTCTACTTTACATTTATTCAATCACAGGTGGTTTTAGAGCTCAAAAATACCTAGAAAAACAGACATTCTGACTGTGAGCGGGGTCGCCTCTCCACAGATCTGACCTGGAACTTGGTCTGGTTTGGTCTCCATGAAGATAGAAAGGTTTAATTTAACATCTCCATGAAGAAAAGCATTTGACGGACCCTCCAGCAGAAAAGTTACACAATGCAGCTTTAAACATACTAAAACAAACAAAAATAATTTGATTTGAAAAGTATTTCTGAGCGCTGATATTTCTGTTTCCTAAAATGTGTTTCATCCATTCCTCAGAGGTCAGACCCTGATAACATGACGACGTCATGCCAACGTTGGGCCAACGTATGTGTATACGTTGGGCCAACGTTGGCAGTTGACGTTGGGCCGACGTCATTTTGCTCATTGGCAAGTGGTTGGGCCAACGTCATCAAAAGACGGTTGGCTAGACGTTGGCAGTTGACGTTGGGCCAACGTTAGCAGTTGACGTTGGGCCGACGTCATTTTGCTCATTGGCAAGTGGTTGGGCCAACGTCATCAAAAGACGGTTGGCTAGACGTTGGCAGTTGACGTTGGGCCAACGTTAGCAGTTGATGTTGGGCCGACGTCATTTTGCTCATTGGCAAGTGGTTGGGCCAACGTCATCAAAAGACGGTTGGCTAGACGTTGGCAGTTGACGTTGGCCCAACGTTAGCAGTTGACGTTGGGCCGACGTCATTTTGCTCATTGGCAAGTGGTTGGGCCAACGTCATCAAAAGACGGTTGGATAGACGTTGGCCCAACGTCTACCCAACTATTAATTAGGCTTTTTATATACTGTATATATTGTACTACTAAATTGCATACTTTATGGAAAGTAATCACAGGTGAACAGTGCATGTAGGTTTTGTTGCAGTATTGCAACATTTATTGATAATACTTGAATTCATGTACACACATATTATCAAAATATAATGTTCAAGGGTGGTTCTTAATTACAATGTACAAAAAATGTTACCAAAATATATTGCTGAAGGCTGATTTACAACAGAAAAAGTTAACTACATTTCAAATGCATTAAAATGCACTACAAGTTCCGTGTACCTATATAAGTAGATGGAAATAAATGTAATGAGATCAACTTCTGAATGTAAAAATAAAATACTAACAACATGTCAAAACATACCTGAACAATCATGAGAAATCATAGCACCAAAACATAGCATATTTTCATACTTTTATCAACTAAACACACCCTAACTATGCATACACCGTGCGTGTGCCAGCACTGGATGGAATTACTAACAAAATAACAACCAAAATTACGAACCCAAATCTTAGACAATATATCTACAGTGAATTTCAAATACAAGCCGATAAACCACGTGGGACAAAATCCAGTTGGAAAATGGATAATTAGTCAATATTCAGTGAGTAATCTAGCACTTTTCACGGGTGACGGCACATACTTGAAAACCGATGGGATGTAGTCAGGTGAAAGCGGGTTGTCACTCTTTTTACCTAGGACACAAAATAAGTAACGTTAAGTAAAGAAACCACTAAGATTACACTGAGAAAAAATATTCACTATTCAATGATACAGGCAGTTTATGGCGATGTCACATGAATGCAACCCATTAGCTAATACGTTTTTAGGTCTGGACATTAGCCACCGTAGTGAGGTTTATATCGCCAACTAGACTGGGTTGGTAGATTAGGTTGAGGACGTTTCGGCTCGTCCGACTGAAATACAATCCACCCAGTTTAGTCGGTGATATTTATTGTCCAAAACAATAACTATCAGCACCATTTAAGATAATATTAACTGTATAATGTTTACGTGAAATTACCTGATATGAAATGGTCACTGCACAAGCGAAATCCATTAGGTGACAGGTTCCAACGCTCGGTTTTCTTCAGCGCGCTTCTTGCCCATTTTATCGCAGAAATCCATTTTCCCCTCCGAGCTGGATCTTTGGGAATGCGATAAAAGGCTTTATCTTTAACTTGTCCTCGGTGGTTTGTACATCCAGGGGCACAGCATGAGTCTACCATCGTTGTAAGCTGGAAGTTTTGTAGGCTAGTTAGTTAGTTTGTTTACAATAATTCCTGCCAAGATGGCGCCCGGTGGTGCATGCTGGGATAGCGTGACGTCATCTCCCGGAGCTCTATTGAAACGAATTGTCATTACAAACGTCGGCTCGACGGTCGCGCCAACGTCGTTAACCTGTGTCAGATATGACGGAATACCGAAAAATCGCGAACTTCAAACAACGTCGGTTCGACGTTGCGTAATGTTCGTTGGCTGCACGACGTCGTGTAGACGTCGGCTCGACGTCTAAGATTATACGTCGGCAACGCCGACGTCGGCAGGACGGATCAATGTTTTCAGGGGAGGTCAGACCCTGGTTCTGTTCGTGTTTATGGAGCAAACATGGGAGTCACATTTTACAATCCAAACTCTGATTTTGAAAGAAATATTAAAACTTTAAACCAATCCACAAATGTTGAACCTTATTATTTGACATATTTTATTGAGGGCTCGACGCCACAAAGTCAAAATCCTTTCACCTGAGAACAAACACGTCTCTGAGTTTGAATAATGAATCATTTTTATGAAATTATTGTGAAAAAATAAGTCGATATGGCCCCAGTGATGACAGGTCCAAACATCTGCAGTCCGACAGTTAAAGATTCAGTGTGTAACTTTTCTGGTGGAGGGTCCGTCCATATTTTCTCCATGGAGATGTTATTGCTTTGTCTGAAATGTTCCACAGTATGGCATTAAACCTTTCTATCTTCATGGAGACCAAACCAGACCAAGTTCCAGGTCAGATCTGTGGAGAGCTGTTTAATGCCACACTGTGGAACATTCCAGGCAGAGCAGTGACGTATCCATAGAAACAAGCAGGTGACAGACCCTCAGACAAAAAGTTACACAATGATGAATCTACATGGGCTCTTCACCGTTTTGATGTAACTAGAATTCCTGTACTGAAGCTCCATTACCACATTTGTGATTGTCACACCAAGACCAAACACCAGAGGAGCTCAACAGGCGCCGCCCACTGCCCGATTCATTTTTCTCACGTATTACAGACGAAGAAAATAAAATTGGAGCTCAAAGTCAGGACAGAGCGGCGGGCGAGGGCTGGTGGAGGTGAAAATGGGAGACGAAAGGTAAAATGAAGGTCTTGAAAATAAGCGATGAAAGGTGACTCAAACATGCACGAATCAAAAATAATATTAGTTAAGTATATAAAAATAAAAAACAAGGAAAATGAAATTATGAATAGGCTAAAATATAAATACAAGTGGACGTAGCAGTGTGGCTATGCTGCACTACAACATTACTTTAAATACACATTTACATCTTGAAAACAAATCTACGTTTCATAAAACACATTTGCAAATGTGACAACACTCTGGAGCTGCAAACACTTGTACAAGCGCGAGACAAATTTACATGTGGCAAAAACACAAATCCCCGAAACAAATGACCAGGACGGTTCTTGACGGAAAGGGAATGTCCTAAAAGGACAAAGTGACGAACGACGTGCGGGACCAGCAGGAAGTGAACAGCGATTCGACGCAGACGCAGGAACCACGTGGATTTAATATTCAACGTTCTTTAGTAATGGTCAGAGTCTTTATCTCGTCAACGTTCGTCTGGACTGAACAATGTTTTGTCCGTTTTTGCGGCGTGAACCTCCGCCACTTTACTCCCTTCTGAACAAAAGCGCGAAACGTGGAGAAGGTTGACTCCACGATTAGAGCAAAACATTCGTTCATTCGCCACAACAACAGAAATAAGAAGAGAAGGTTTTGACGATAAACACAGGCTCTTATTGAATCGCCGTTCACTTCCTGCTTGTCCCGCACGTCGTTCGTCGCTTCCTCCTTTTAGGACATTCCTTTTCCGTCAAGAACCGTCCTGTTCATTTGTTTTGTTTTGTATTTGTTTTTGCCACATGTAAATTTGTCTCGGCGCTTGTACAAGTGTTTTG
This sequence comes from Taenioides sp. WSHXM2023, assembly GCA_029959045.1. NCBI lineage: Eukaryota > Metazoa > Chordata > Actinopteri > Gobiiformes > Gobiidae > Taenioides > Taenioides sp. WSHXM2023. Next base: position 952,923 of record CM057099.1, read on the forward strand.
TGTTTTGTAAATTTGTTTGTGCATTTGCAAATGTGTTTCATGAAACTTGGAATTTTTTTTTTTTAAACTTGGAAATTTGTTTTCAAGATGTAAATGTGTATTTTAAATGCCATTTTGTTTTCAAACTTGTTAATGTGTGTTGTGAAATGTAAAAGTGTTTTGCACTTGCCGGCCACGGTAGTTTAATGTTATATTCTACTGTCTTTAATTAAAATAAATAAATAACATTAAAAAAATGCACAAATCACTCCAAATACACCTGTGGATAAAATGTGAGGATAAACAAATATGGTTAAAAGCTCTGAAAAGCTGATTTTGCATAATAAGTCTATGGGAAAAATGAATGGAAAATTTACTTCTGGAACTGGAGCAGGCGGACACTGTTGAGCTCCACACTAAAGTGAAGTCTTTTATCTAAACTCTAAACACTTTAAAGGGCCCATATTCTGCTGTTTTCAGATCTGTTCAAATGTCGTTTCCTCATCACAAACACCTGGAGTTGTGTTTTGTTTCATTCACATGTTTAACACACAAACCTGCAGATTCAACACGAGTTCTTCTCTCAAACTGAACTCTGTTCCACCTTGTGATGTCATCATGTGGTGATACAGGAAGTGCTCCACTGTGTTTTTAAACTCCACACACCTTCACTAGAATAATTTGGATCATTTCAGCCCTGGAGTTGCCGATCTCGACTGAACTAAAGGTAAAAGGAGCCGTTACCTTGAAAAGTACCATTCCATGACATGCCAAAGTGGAACAGAGCGTTTTGAGCTTTGGAGATGAAGACTGAAACATGTGAATGAAACAAAACACAACTCCAGGTCTGTTTTTGAGGAGGAAACAACATTCTAACATGGCTTAAAGCTCACAAGAGTCCATTTTGCGTAATACAGGACTATTAACAAATCCTGTATTCATTGTCGTCCCAGGTTTGATGTTGCATATTCACATTCCCGCTTCTCTGTTCGCTCCCACTGCAGGCCCACGGACGCGCAAACTCAAGAAAACCAAGAGTGGCAAAGAGGACAAGCGCCCACGCACCGCCTTCACCGCCGAGCAGCTCCAGAGACTCAAGAGCGAGTTCCAGCTCAACCGTTACATCACAGAACAGCGCCGTCAAAGCCTCGCTCACGAGCTCAACCTCAACGAGTCCCAAATCAAGATCTGGTTCCAGAACAAACGCGCCAAGATCAAGAAGGCGTCCGGGTTCAAGAACGGGCTGGCGCTGCAGCTGATGGCGCAGGGGCTATACAACCACTCCACCACCACCATACAGGACGATAAGGAGGACAGTGACTGAGGAGGAGGGCAGGGGACAAAGGTGGACTGCAAAAACTTTAATCTGTCCAGGTTATAATGACTTGAGTTACCAAAATGTTCATTTGGTTTGAGTAAATTTCACGAGTAACATGATCTACCAATGGTACAAGATTCCTGACCAGCCAGACCCTTCTACATTCTGTTCAAATCCAGAGGGAACTAGGGATGTAAAGATGTCCAAATCTCTTGAGACGGTATCCATCTCACAGTACGATATTTATTGCAATATTTTGTGGAGGATAATCAAACTGTGAATCATACATTTTCCTTTTAAAATACCTTGAAAAGCCTTTAGTTTTGTTGTAATGTAAAGAATTAAGATTTAAAACTCCTTAATAACAGTTATTTCTGCACTGAAACCGCAAAGGATCATGGTCTATGTAGTTCCATCTGTTTTTTAGTTACTGCTGCACCATGACAACAAATTTAAGCAAAGAGACTTGTAATTTCGATATATTCTGATGGCCTACGATATTATTATGAGACTTTCGATGATACGATTTCACAATATTTCAGTTATCGTTACATCCCTAGAAGAGACTGAAACCGGAAAATAGAGCGTGAAAAACGTCCGTCCAATCTTCACATGATCCAACCACAGCGGCTCATTTGTATCACGTGTCGCTCAAATACAGAAGACGCCTCTTCTTCCAAAACTCTCGTTCAACATTCAAAACAAAATATAGAACTTCTTTTACCTGAAATAAATCATAGTTTGGTGCTTCGATTGTTGATTCCGTATCCAGAATCCACGTCGTTTCTCAGTCCTTTATGCAGATTTTCTTCCTTTTTTACGAGTAAGCAGCCATGTTTGTTTTTGACACAAACAGAGGATGTGTCTCTCTGATTGGTTAATCCACCTGTCAGTCACGGCATCTGAAATCAGGGAGACACGACAGCTCCAGAGCCACTTGTCTGTGTAAAGTTTGGTCAAAGCTCAATGCTGTTTGGGCTGGTCAGGTAATGGAACAAGTCTTTTTGTACTTAAAATATGAAAATGCATCTTGTTACTCTGAAGATAAGAAAAACAACAGCTCTTTGCACTTAAAAGAAAAAGAAAAACTAAAGGAAACGGAATCTTATGCTGTTTGAATCAAGAAAGAAAAACTTATTCCATTAGTAGATCATTTTACTTACTACTCAGATCAAGTCAGATGTTCTTAATTTGAGTCATTTAAATGTACCGAGATAGTACTTTTTGCAGCGTGGGGTCGTTTGGAAGGTGTCAGCATTTCAGATGGAAGGACGCCGGGAGTCCATGTTAATCTATGGGGGAAGACAGAGTTTGTAAAAGGAATATCCAGAGGGAAATCCACATATACTCAGCCTGATGACTGACTGTTTGTTTTTTAAGTAAGTAAATTTTCCATTAATTTTTCCCCATGGACTTTACACAGTTGTTTTAAGTCCAAAAAGCTCATTTAAAACACAAGATTCAGCCAAATGCTTCAGTAACTTAACGGTTTATTAAATGTCAGAAACAGATTTTAAAAGGTGCATTGTGTAACTTTTCTGGTGGAATGTTCCACAGTATGGCTTTAAACCTTTCTATCTTCATGGAGACCAAACCAGACCAAGTTACAGGTCAGATCTGCAGAGAGGCGACCCCGCTCACAGTCAGAATGTCTGTTTCTCTAGGTATTTTTGAGCTCTAAAACCACCTGTAATTGAATAAATGTAAAGTTGAGCTGTTTAATGTCACACTGTGGAACATTCCAGGCAGAGGAATGACGTATCCATAGAAACAAGCAGATGAAGGACCCCCAACCGAAAAGTTACATAGTGCACCTTTAAATAAAAGCCCTTAAGTTAGCCCTGAGCAAGATTTTGGACTTTTAATATATTTTATTATTGTTTTTTTTTTTTTTGGAAAGTCTATGGGAAAAAATAATGGGGATTTTTCTTCTGGAACCAGGTGGAGGACGGTCACTGTTGAACTTCATAACAGACTTCCATTGCTAGTAAAAGTTTCAGAGGTAGAAATCTGGACAATATTTGTGAAATTGAGATGTTTCTGCAGCAGGAGAGGAATTTTTAATACAAAAAGACGTACAGGTGCTACTCAAACCTTTTCAGTTTCAAAAAGTTTCCAGATAACTACCTCGGAAACTATTTCTACCACAGACAGATTTCCATTTATTCTTAATACTGTGACCAGGCCCGTCAACAGAAATCTTGGGGCTGGGGCCAGAAGACTCACATGGGCCCCTCTGACGTTAATTAATAGGCAGACGTTCCAGTTCTGGGCCCCTAAAACTCCGGGCCCCGGGACAACAGACCTCTTTGCCCTCCCTGACCACTTTAACATGTAACTTTAACATCACCATGTGGCAGGGGCAGCACCTGCTCTTCCTCGTTTGGCCATAGCCCCCCCAAAGATTTTTCCCTCTTTTTTCATAGGACCTCTGGAATCATCTAAAACATTTAAATTACATGTTTTTTGAAAAGTTTACTCTGTAACTTTTCTGCTAGGGGGTCCACCACAGTCTTGTTTCCATGGAGATATTTTTGCTTTGCCTGAAAGTTTCCACAGTATGGCATTAAACCCACATATGTTGCATTTATTCCATTACAGGTATTTTATTGCTTAAAAAAAAAAAAAACAAAAAAAAAACAAACATGCATTCCTACAGTGAGTGAGATCACCTCTCCATAGATCTGACCTGTAACTTGGCCATGGAAGCAGACACGTTTAATGTCATACTGTCGGACATTCTAGACAAAGTAAGTAAGTATCTCCATGAAGCCAAGCACGTGTCAGACCCTCCACCAGAAGGTTACGCAGTGCAGCTTTATGTTTCTATCCGAGCACCAGCGGCTGTGGATTTTCCTTTTGGATATTATGAAGATTTAAAACAGAACAAACATCACAGCGTCCGCCCTCGTCTGAGAAACCAACATCATCTAACAACGGATAAAGTCTTCAAAACTGGTCATGTCGTACACAGGACTTCATCTGCCAGACCAAAAGGAAACACAAATAGGAGAACTGACACGCGGGGTAACGGCTTTTAGATATTAACGGTTTGAAAATATCAGGAACATCTTCCAGTTTGAGAATAACGGACTTCCAAGGTACAAAATAAGCCACAAGAGTTGTCGAAATGCAGGCAAGTGGGTTTTAATAAAGGTGCATTGTGTAACTTTTTGGTTGGGGGTCCGTCACCTGTTTGTTTCTCTGGAATGTTCCACAGTGTGACATTAAACAGTTCTACTTTACATTTATTCAATTACAGGTGGTTTTAGAGCTCAAAAATACCTAGAAAAACAGACATTCTGACTGTGAGCGGGGTCGCCTCTCCACAGATCTGACCTGGAACTTGGTCTGGTTTGGTCTATATGATGATAGAAAGGTTTAATGCCATACTGTGGAACATTCCAGACAAAGCAATAACATCTCCATGGAGAAAAATGTTTGACGGACCCTCCACCAGAAAAGTTACACAATGCAGCTTTAGAACGCAGTAACTCTGGAGTATTTTTCACACATGGACCTCTTCATTGTCGTCATAGTTTTAACTTTTGATTTGGCATCACACAAATATTTTTAATTCAGCTCAAAAAGAATACTAATTCAACTGTTAAAGGTGCACTGCGTAACTTTTCTGATGGAGGATCCGCTACTTGTTTGTCTCCAGGGAGATGTTATTGCTTTGCCCGGAATATTCCATGGTATGACTTTAAACATTTACATCAGCATTTACTCATTACGGGTGTTTTTAACTCCTCCTCCTGTGAATGGGGCGACTCTCCACAGATCTGAGTCGTAATGTAGCGTAGTGTTATAACGTGCTTGTTTATAGGTTTAATCTATACTATGGAACATTCTTGACAAAGCAATGACATCTCCATGGAAACAAGCAGGCAGTGGACCTTCTAGTAGAAATAAAAAATAAGATCAATCCACAAAACAATGCAATTTTTTTTTATTTTGAAAACACTTTAAAAAAAAAAGCTGCATTGTGTAACTTCTGCTGGAAGGGCCGTCTAATGCATTTCTCCATGGAGATGCTGTTGCTTTGTCTGGAATGTTTCACAGTATGGCATTAAACCTTTCTATCTTCATGGAGACCAAACCAGACCAAGTTCCAGGTCAGATCTGTGGAGAGGCGACCCCGCTCACAGTCAGAATGTCTGTTTTTCTAGGTATTTTTGAGCTCTAAAACCACCTGTAATTGAATAAATGTAAAGTAGAGCTGTTTAATGTCACACTGTGGAACATTCCAGGCAGAGCAGTGACGTATCCATAGAAACAAGAAGGTGATGGACCCTCCACCAGAGAAGTTACACAATGCACCTTTAGCTAAAGCACTTAATATTTGATTTGTAATTTGTCACAATCGCAAATAGAAACCTTTTTTTTTTTTTTCTTCTGTGGCTGCCCCTCTCGGTGTTCAGAAGAGCCTCTCTGGATGTTCTGGTGTGTACATTGTAAATATTTAATCTCTAATTTAAAATCTGAACAGACTCAACCCAACACCAAACCAAAGATTTCATTGGTCCTGGATGGTGGACGGTGAACAGAGGAAAACAGACTGACGGAAAAGGACGCATCAGGATCACTCACTCTGCTGTTTCTGGATGTAACTTTACAAAGGAGAGAGTCACAAAGACATTTTATTTTTTTTATGGACCAAGAGATTCTTTGAGATTTTGGATACAATATCATCTGGAATTTGAGAGAAAACTAAATTTGTATTTGAGTTCCTGGGTTTCATGACGTCACAGGATTCTATAGGCCAATATTAATGAATACAGAAGGGAGTTCTTGGGTTTAGTCAGTAACTGAAAATACCAGGTTCAACATTTGTGAATTTACTTTTTGGGAATTTCACATCAAAATATAATGTAATTAACATGAAAATCTGTGAGTATGACATTATCACATTTTACTAACACAATTATCAGAAACGTCATTGCCATTTAACGTTTTACCCCACAACATTTTGACATCAAATGTTTGAAAATTATAAACTGAAATCTCAAATTAAGTATGTGAAATGTAAATATTACATATATACTTTGGAAATGTACTCCGATCAGAGTACTGTATATTCTGAATATTTGGAACACTTTTGCCACAATTTGCATTTAAATTTTAACAGTAAAACAGCAAAACTGGATTAAAAACAGCTTTATATTTGTTATCAGTGATTGGAGAAGAAAAATCATACATAGATTCACTACAGGAGCTGTTTTCTATATGTTTCACTCATTATATGCAGTTCAAGCCTTCATTATATAATCTGGTACTTCCATGTATTCCTCTGATTTTAGAAAAGTACCTGTATCCTGAGTACCACCAACTGAAAAAGTACTTGTGCCCAGAATGCAGTAACTTAATATTCAATATATTTTAATATTCAGGATACTTGGTACATGTATTCACTTCCCAACACCGTCACTACCAGAGGTGGATGAAGTACTCAGTTTTGTTACTTAAGTAAAAGTACAGCTACAGGGGCAAAAGATTACTCAAGTAAAAGTAAACGTATCGAATGAAAAAAAACTACTTAAGTAAAACTTGTTAAAAAATGTACTTTAAGAGTTAAAAGTAAAAGTATTCTGCAGTGATTTTTTTTGAAGCATCAAATGTAGTGATTTTGATAAAGAATTCAGCTGATTTTAAGTGATTCAGTTGATTTCTTAATTTTTCTAGCTGTTTTCGTACATTTGGTTTGCTCAAAGTTGGGACATTAACTCAAATTAAATGTGCTAAAAATAAGTCTCAGCCATTTTAGCAGGTCTCAAATCATAAAGAAAAACACTTTTTACTTTTCAGTCCAAATCTAAAACATAGTGGAGTAGAAAGTACAGGTACCTGCTCTCAAATCATAGCATAAAATCATACTTAAGTGTTGTACTTTTACTTTTGTACTTTGTTCCCTTCCACCGCTGGTCAATATTCAAGTCGACCACAGTAAAAAGAGAAAATTATTGTTTAAAATGGTGTGAATTCCTTTTAACTAAAACTATATACTCCACAGGCAATTTATTAGAAATCATTTATTAACATTCCTGAATAATTTACAGATTTCACCAATTCAGAGAAATTAAACAGAACAATTTGTTTAATATAAGATTTGGTTTTGATTAATATTTTTGTTTGATATTTTGGCCATTTGTGTTTGTGTGTCGGACAGAAGCAGCAGAATAAAAAAATTAAAATGTGTGTGATGAAAATGGTACAGAAATGAAAAGGGAATATGAAAGATGCTGGTGAATTATATGTACATTTTAACCATGTTTCCAAATAAACTTTTATATCTGAACGTCCAGATTCCAGTGTGTGGTTTATATAAGGTATAAAGTTATTTAAAGGTTTTGTCCAAAGCTTTAAAGACAATTAATTAAAACGAATTTTGAGACGTCAAGAATAAAATATTATTAGAGAATTAAATAGAAAATCTAAGTACATTGAGTTGTTTTCATTTAACTCTTTCTCTACTTTCTTGTCTCTATGGAGATGTTGTTGCTTTCCTTGGAATGTTCCATGGTATGACTTTAAATATTTCCATCTAGCATTTATTCATTACAGGTGTTTCTACTGCTAAAAAAAACAATAATTCCATTTGTGAATAGGGGCGACTCTCCACAGATCTGAACTGTAATGTAGTGTAGTGCTGTTACCTGCTTTAATCTATACTGTGGAACATTATAGACAAAGCAATAACATCTCCATGGAGACAAGCAGGTGATGGACCCTCCACTAGAAATTTTACGTAGTGCACCTTTAGTATAACTAGACAATCAAACATTTTTTTTGTGGAATTTTGAAGTATAGCAAATGTTTATTTTAAAAAGGTTTAAAATGTACTCCTCTAGCTGATAATCACTTAAAAATAATATAAAAATAATATATATTAAAAATAATATATCCTTTATGAGCTTCCAAATATTACACTTGGGTTGCAGTAATTATCGTTGACACGTTGAACAGCAGAATAAAAGAGGTCCTAGAACTGAACCCTGGGGAACACCATTACCACAGTACTATGTTAAGAAAGTAGAAATGTTTAGAAAATTCTTACAACTAAACTAAATAATTCCATATATCTTGCTTTATATATCTGATGTCTTCTGTATGTATATAAAATGTAGAAAGTGGTAAAAAAAAAAAATGAGTGAATGAATGAGAGTCCAGAAGCCAGATATATGGAAGTGAAATAACTCTACTATTTTTTTTTTTTCAACAAAGCAAAAGGTGGGTAGTTTTTAGTTTTAATTTACTTAACGTTCTTTTCTTAGCTACTTAATTCCAATACATGTTACTTGACACATTTACTGTCTTCTGTATGTATATAAAATGTAGATAGAAGTTAAGATATAGAAAAAAAACACTGAATGAAAGGGTGTGTCTAACCTTTTGATTGGTAGTGTACTTGCGAAACAAATTATAAAACAATTTCAAATTTTCTTAAAGCTAATCTCTATGTGGTACTGAAATGCATATGGGCTGGGTGGGGAGGGAGGATTATGGTTAAAAATTTGTTCTTATTGTAAAATTAGGTGAAACTCTGCATAATTTGGTATTTTACTATCTACAATTTTAGCTATATTTTCTTAACAATGAAAAAGTACAATAACTTTAAAGTCTTATATTACACAAAATGGACTCTTGTGAGCTTTTAGCCGTGTTCTAATGATGTTCCTCCTCAAAAACAGACCTGGAGTTGTGTTTGTTTCATTCACATGTTTGAGGAACTCTTTATTATTAGTCTGTCTGCATCTCCAAAGCTCCAAACGCTCTGTTCCACCTTGTGATGTCATCAAGTGGTAGTTTTTTAGTGAACAGCTACGTTTTACTTTTCATTCAGCAGAGATCTGCAATTCTAAATGATTCTAGTGAAGGTGTGTGGAGTTTAAAAACAAAAAAGGGAGAGCACATCCTGTATCACCACATGACATCACAAGGTGGAACAGTGTTTTCAGTTTGAGAGAAAAACTCAGCCTAAATCTGCAGGTTTGTGCGTTAATTAAACATGTGAATGAAACAAAACACAACTCCAGGTGTGTTTGTGATGAGGAAACGACTTTAGAACACAGACACACATAGAAAATAGAGTAACATGAACATATAGAAATGGTGTGTACATTTTATGGAGTAGAATAAGGAGTGTGAAAGACCCTAAACCATGCTTGAAAAGATCTGAAATACAAATACATCTGTGGGCCTCGCCTCATTGGCTCTGAAAAGGGAGCGAGCACTTTGAGCTGTTCAGTACAACGCCGAGCATGAAATGATCTCTGTCTCTTCTCATTCTCAGCCGGTCTGGATCAGGGAGGACAGTGAACACACGGGTTTATGTGGAACTAGAAGATCTGGGACGGGGTTGGACTACACAAAGTAATGTTTATACTGAGAGCATCTGTACACAGAGTTATTATTACGTGTTCTATTGAGATACGAACAGCCACTTCAAATGATGGTTTCCTCGTGCATGTGCAAATTAGCAACAAAAGATCTGAAGAGCTACGGTCGTGAAAAGGGCATTGCAAAGTTCCAAACAGCACCAATTGTAATGGTCATAAAAAGGGAAATGGTTCTTAATTATAGTATTTACAGTTTGATATGAAAGGTGCAGTAACAGACTCTAAATACTGTACATCCGATGTAATATTACTGTGTGATCTGTTTCAATGGGCCATGTGTGTTTTTGTGATGAGATTTCCGTTTCGTACTGACATTTAACTACCTTTATCCTTTGAAAACTGGGATAAACAGTGAAGGGAAATAACTGACAAATATTCTCAGGACTAATTTTGAGTAGCTTTATTCTGGTACAGTTACTTTTTCATTTGTGGTATTACTTCACATAGTTGAAAGGACTACACGGCGATAACTGATCATGCAATTTTGGGCTTTGGAAAAAAAAAAAAAAAAAAGCAAACATAGCTCTTGTAATGTGTGTATTTGTGATCTTTCATCTCGAATTCATGCAAAACCAAAAAAATTAAGCTATTTGTAATTACACGTTATTGTTTTTACACTAAAACTTATATGCAAATCAGTGTAAAAGTATTCTAAGTAGTCAGAATACAGTACTCCAGTCTTGCCAAGGGATTTTGGACTTAAAACATTGTGCTGAATAACAAAAAAAACTGGTTAATTAAATGCCTATTATCATTGTAAAAGTATAATTTTGAAGCCCAACATTGTGCACTAATTAATGGACAGTGGTTTATATTTTAAAGTCATCTCACTGCACCCAAAGGCTCGACCGTTGGGTTTTCCTTTGAGGAAAAAGGTTGGAGACCTTTGCAGTACTCTGATTGGACATCAGAATATGTTACAAAATACAATTTAAGTTGGGTAATCAGTATTCTGTGACTAAATACATTTTCAAAGTATTCTTCCCATCACTGTAAATAGAATGAATAAATACCTTAGTAACAAAATACATCCTGGACACTGGATGAGCCCCCAGATGTCAGCCGTCCCATTCGTTATTACTCGTTATTTTATTTTACACAAAATGAGCTTTGAATTTCAACATACGACATTTCAAAACTCAACAAAGAATAATAATAATAATATAATAATCAAAAGCTTTCATTTTTATACAGGTGAAAAGTGAAACAGTATGTACTGTTTGGATGAACCCCCCAAAATGCCACTGGTTGTCCATTTTTTTTATTTTTATTTTTTTATATATAATTTTAATTTTTAACGCTTTCAGTTAGCTTTAACATCTGGAATTTCAATATTTACCTAAAATGTATATTGTGTCAATGGCAGGCTATAACAATTTTTAGCAAAGGTGAAAAAAATAAAATAAAAAATCAACGAGCCCCCAAAAATGCCAGTTTAAAATAGATATGAACCTTCCATCTGAAATGCTGATTCACTGAAAATTTGACTTAATTTTATAACTTTATTTCACATGATTAAAACATAAACGCAGACAAAAACAAAAAAGCCAGTTTAAAATAGACATGAACCTTCCATCTGAAATGCTGATTCACCAAAGACCTTCCGTCACATTATAACTTGATGTTTCACGTGATTAACACATAAACACAGACAAAAACACTGTGCAGACGCTGTTTTCTTTTGACAATCAGATCTTATTGACAAATTGATCTCATTTGTTGAGCATGACAGACGTTTGTAAAGAATTCCAAATCTGGTTTCATTGCATAACCTCCTTTAGAAAACAAACAATGAGCGTGATCTGAGACTGCCAACAAGAGAGAGGTGTGTTCAGACCCAGGAGACTGGATGCCCTGGAGAGACAGCAGTCATCCATCAGAGCTTTGGCATTTGGATCAGATCATAAATATGACAGCGCACTCATATTCTGTCTGAGCGTTTCAGACTGAATCAAAGGTGATGACAGGAGCTGCTTCTTATTCAATTATGATTTACACTAGATACACAAAACTGCATATTTTCTTGATGTTTCTTTGAGGTTAGAGCTGTATTTATGTTTACAGTTGGGAAAAAACATTTGAAAACTTTGTCTTGGCAGCTCATTGGATTCAAAATGCATTTAATGACTGGGGGAAAATTCCAAAACGCAATCCACCTCTTGAATAAATAAAACCATAAAAAAAAAAAAATAAATAAAATAAAAATAATAATAAAAAATAACAACAACAACTATAATAATAATAATAATAATAATAATAATAATAATAATAAATAGCAAGATTGAATGTTGGGGTGTTTAATATTTTCATATTAAAATATAAAAAAAAAAATCCCTATCTTTACTGTGAAAATGTCAAAATTTGCTGCACGTTACCTCCCACAAAAAGTAAAAATCAAACAATATGACTTTTAAAAAATCATAAAATTGCTTAAATATTAATAGTAAAATGGCAGTCGCTTAGTTGGTAGAGATGTTCGCCCAGTAACCAAATTACTGCTGGTTCTATTCCATTTTCTGTCCATGTATAGAGTAGTTATGTCCCCGGGCAATACAGCGTGTAGCTTGTATAAAGGAGTGTCAATGCAATAATGACCTTGATAGTCCTGTTATTACTGTATTCCAATATCTTTTTCATTACATGTAATTATGAGTGTTATTAAAGCTTTTATATGTTAGCTTCTCCACCTACACGTACACCACGAGGACCTATAGCTTTCTCCAAATGGAAAACAGTGATTTGTCTCTTTCCAATCTGTCAATGAGCACCTTTCAGGCTAAAAACATGGCTGCCCCCTTAAACCCTACCTTTGTCCGAGCGCCGTGTACTTAAAACCTCCCTTCCTGTGTCGATCAGAAGATGCTAAACGCACACTGCTATCCGCCGCAGCTGTAATTATACGGGCCTAAATTAGTTATCGAGTGTGCGTCTTCCTGATGAAACTGGCTATTTCCTGGAGCCTGGAGGTCATCTGTCATCAGACGCTTCATACTTCCCTGATAGGAAACAGCGCTAGCCCCTCACCACCGCCGCCACCGCCGAGCGCTAAAAACACCAGCTACGTCCATTAGTCAAAGGGCCCGGTGGAGTGACGCGCGCTGCCATGTCTGAACCTGCTCGCGCTTTTACTCACACAGATTGCGGAGCTTTGAACGCACCACCAGGAAACAGAGAGTTTGGAGAGCAGCTTTTCCTCTTCGTAATGTGGACGGTACAAGAGTGCAAAGTTTTAATGTCGTTTCCTCGTCACAAACACCTGGAGTTGTGTTTTGTTTCATTCACATGTTTAACACACAAACCTGCAGATTTACACTGAGTTCTTCTCTGAAATTGAAAACACTCTGCTCCACCTTGTGATGTCATGAAGTGTCAGTTTTCAAGTTAATAGCTACATTTTTTACCTTTAGTTCAGTAGAGATCGACAATTCCAGGCCTGAAATGATCCAAATGATTCTAGTGAAGGTGTGTGGAGTTTAAAAACATAGTGGAGCACTTCCTGTATCACCACATGATGACATCACAAGGTGGAACAGAGTGTTTTCTGTTTGAGAGAAGAACTCAGCCTAAATCTGCAGGTTTGTGTGTTAAACATGTGAATGAAACAAACACAACTCCGTACATACAAAGCTTGGTCTGTTGGTGATGGAGAAATACATTAGAACATACAGTAGATCAGAAAATCTCATAGTTTGGGCCATTTAAAGTTAAAAAAGCGCTGACTTTGCATACACTGGGAAGTGCGTCAACAGAAACAAAAAAACAGTAAAAATGAAACACATCTTTCTCCCTGACTGTTGATCCTCTATGTACAAGTGCTTTTCATAAATCTTTATTTGCCTGCGTCTCTCGGTAACAATGCGCCTCGTCTCTCAGATCTGATAATGTCGTTCCTCCCTCAGCTCTTCAGGAGTAATCGCATAATAATAAAAGGCTTCCGTGTGAAATTACAGAGCGCGATGCAAATTTTCAAACAATTAGACAAATTAACATTTCCCAGCCAATTACCGGGCGGCGCATTCATGGCGGGCTGGCGTGCACGGGGAGTGTGTCCGAGTACTTTCATTTACATGCAAATGAAGGCAATAAACCAGCGCAGAAGCATGTGCACGGTCCCATGTGAGCGGTACTGTACAGGAGAGAGGCCGGGGAACACAAAACACAAAACCTAAGACAATTGTTAGCGGTTTGTAATGAGTAATCCACAAATGCAAAGATGCAGTTTGAAATCGTGTCCGGTTTTATACTGAAAAAGAAAGCACTACTACAATCTCACCTCACAGCAAGAAGGTCCTGTTTTCAGTTCCTGCCTCCACTGCAAAAGACAATATCCAGGCAAGTTACAATGACTTGCCTGAATACATTGTGTATGTTTTCTGGTGAAGGGTCCAACACCTGCTTGTTTCTATGGATATGTCACTGCTCTGCCTGGAATGTTCCACAGTGTGACTTTAAACAGCTCTACTTTACATTTATTCAATTCCAGGTGGTTTTAGAGCTCAAAAATACCTAGAAAAACAGACATTCTGACTGAGAGCGGGGTCGCCTCTCCACAGATCTGACCTGGAACTTGGTCTGGTTTGGTCTCCATGAAGATAGAAAGGTTTAATGCCATACTGTGGAACATTCCAGACAAAGCAATAACATCTCCATGGAGACAAGCGTTTGAGGGACCCTCCACCAAAGAGTTGTTGTTTTTCTTATTTTAAGTGTAGCAAGATCTATTTTTTTTAAGTCTTTATTATTATTATTATTATTATGATTATTATTATTATTATTATTATTACCCTTTATCATAGGGAAATTGTCCTTTGCATTTGACCCATCCTTTCAGGAGCAGTGGGCGGCACATGAGGTGCCCAGGGACCACCTCCATGATCTCATTGCTGGGTTTGGTCAGGACCTCAGCTGGTGGATTTTTACCTGGAGCAGGTTTTTGGGTTGATGGGGAAAACCCGAGTGCCCAGAGGAAACCCACCCAGACACGGGGAGAACATGCAAACTCCACACAGAAAGGCCTGGGCCACCCGGGGATCTAACCCATAACCTTCTTACTGTGAGGCGTGAGTGCGAGCCACTCAGCCACCGTGCTGATCCTGGTAGATCATTTTACTCGTCAAGTGAAATTTACTAAACTCCTGATAAAACTTTCTTAATTCAAGTCGTCTTAAGTTGGCGAGATTTGAGTTTATGCAGTGTGGTGTTGTTAGTGAAGTAGTTACTTAAGTAAAAGTACAAATACAAGGGGAAAAGATTACTTAAGTAAAAGTAAAAGTATCACATGAAAAAATCTACTTAAGTAAAACTCTTGAAGTACATGTTTAAAAATGTACTTTAACAGTAAAAAGTAAAAGTACTTTCCCCATTGTGGGACAAAGGATTATCTTATCTTTTCTTTGCAGAATTTTTTAGAACAATTAAAGCATCAAATGTGATTTTGAATTTAGCTGATTTCTTATTTATTTTATTTTTAGCTATTTTAGTGTGTTTGGTTTGCTCAACGTTTGGACATTAAATTAAATGTGCTAAAAATAAGTCTCAGCTTTTTTAGGTCTCAGACCATAAGGAAAAACACTTTTTACTTTTCAGCTCACACATCACAATATATTATAATAATAAAGAGAAAAAATATAAATGGTAATAACAAACTAAAAATAAGTAGCCAAGTGTCAAATAAGGCAGTTATATAAATGCATATGTACAAGTAAAGTAAAAATATAAATGTAGTAATTTAAATACAGTATATGACAGTTATATATAAGAGAGTCGACCTTATACTGACTGTGTCCCAATGGAACCAGAGCTTTTTAACATAAGATTGGAAATGAAACAGATACGTCTTTTTATATCTGCAAATTACTTATTTTATATTTATGTAATTCAGTTTTAAGTCCCCATAGATAAATGATTGCACAGAAAAAAACAAACAAAAAAACACTGATATAAGTAGCAACTTCAACACAAATATACAGACAATATACAGTAAAGTGAAGTCTGAACGAGCAAACCTCTCGTTTGTGGGTGAAATCTCACACCATCGTGCCACAATTTCAAGTTATTTCTATACGGTCGTATAAGAAAATGGAAGCTGATTTGGTCCTGTATTTACAGTAAGTATATTTAGTTTTGCCCGTGTACAGATACAGTATTTTGTAGACCACAGTGTGCAGTTTGCATCTGATTCTGAAATATTTTTATTGTCCACGAATCAGGAAGGCCTCAGAATGTTGTATGAATGCCAGGAAGACATTACAAAAGTGAGGAAAAACTTTTTTGTTTTGTTTCATTCACACAAATCGGCTGAGTTCTAATCACAAACAGAAAACACTGTACTCAACCTTGTGATGTCATGTGGTAATAAATAAAGTGCTCCACTATGTTTTTAAACTCCACACACCTTCACTAGAATCATTTGGATACTTTTTGGATAAAAAGTATCCAAATGAAGGTAAAAAGTAGGTATTAACTTCAAAACTATCACTAAATGACATCACAAGGTGGAACAGAGCATTTTGAACTTTAGAGATGTGGAAAGACTAATAATGAAATGTTACTCAAACATGTGAATGAAACAAAACACAACTCCATGTCTGTTTTTGAGGAGGAAACAACATTAGAACACGTCTTAAAGCTCATAAGAATCAATTTGGCACAATATCAGACGTTTAAACAGTTTGCACTGCGCCTTTAACAATGACCAAACTGTGCAAACAGACGGATAAAACACGACACGGCTGGTCATCATTATTTAGTCTCTTGACAATGGCCCAGACTCGCAGGCGTCCTCAGACTGAAACAGGGGCTGGCGTCTGTGCAAATGAAGCCGGATCAGACACAGACACAGGCCTGTCCACACTTCACACCATAACTCAGCCTCATCACCGACGTACAACTGCGACACTAAAGAAAGCACACTGACAAGTACAACGACAACGCAACAACCTATGTACTAATGTGAGCGGGCTTTATCCTAAGGGAACTTTTATTATTTTCCAAGGAGGTCAATAGCTTCTTTGCATTTGACCCATCTTGCAATCCCACTGGGGCAGCCTGTCACAACGCAGCACCCACTGACCCCTAGGCTTGGTCAGGACCGCCAGAGCTGGAGGAGGGTTTTGGGCTGATGGGCCCAGACACAGGGAGAACATGCAAACTCTGCACAGACAAGGAGACGAACATGGGACCTTCTTGCTGTGAGGTGTGGTTGTCAGAGAACAGAACACGCCAAGGGAAATCTAAATCTAAAAATAAAATAAAAAACTAAATCTTGGTTACATTATCACAGTGTTCACTCACAGTACTGAGGCTGTTGACCGACAAAGTAAAAAAAAAAAAAAAAGAGAGAAAATGTATTTTATTTTATTTCAAGTTAAAAACAGTTTTAAAAAATCCAGTAAAATTACTTAATTTGAGAAGACAAATTTTAATGAAATATTTATTCTACCAATTTATGCCTAAATTATTTATATTGTTTTGACCAGTGGTTCCCAAAGCGGGGTCCCTGCGGGGCCTCGGAAACATTGCAAACGCTGTCCACACAACAAGCAAGTAAGAAAATAGTTTTAAATTAACTTTACATAAAATATGTGTTTATATTTCTTTATATTAGTATTAAGCCCACATGAATGCATTGTTGTAACATAAAACCTAAGAAGAAAACATGACATATTATTTTATATTTAGTATAAATCTCTTTAGAGGGGCCCCGTGTGATTACATCGATGGGGGGCCACGGCACAGCAGACTTCAGACTGGTTTCAATAAATATCTCCAAACACATTTTGTCAATTTGTCTGAATTAGCAAAGAAAATTGTAGCTCTTGAAAAACTGTATTCCAGTCGCTGGTTCTATAGCAGGTCAGTAATGTAAATATCTTAAAAACAAGTCAAATAATCCAAATGATAATATAGAATAAACTGGGCATAGCTTAATAAATACTTGCGTTGAGCGAGTGCTTTTATGCCGTACATGAATTCAAAGTGAGCGATTAGCTGCAAATCAAAGAAACACTTGTGAGGATGTGTGAATACTTGTGGATCTATTCCTGTCTCAGAGCGGACAGTGGACATCTGAGGCCGGCGTCACATTTTCTGACCAGGATCAAGCAGCAGACGCAGCCTCGTTCACACTCTCCACGCTATAACTCATGGACTTTGGTCTGGACAAACCTTACCTCATACATGTCTTCTGTCAGGGGGGATGCCACAGGGGTGTCCACTGTCCCCGCTCAAGTCCACATGTCCCGGAGCATCTCAGAGCTGTCAGCGCCCAGGGGACCTCAGGGGAGGACTTCAGAGGGGGCTTCAGGGTGGGAGGTGCTCAGAGGGGGACCTCAGGGGAGGACTTCCAGGCGAGACCTCAGGGGAGGACTTCAGGGCGGGACCTCAGTAGAGGCCTCGGGGGGACTTCAGGGAGGGAAGGGGGCTCAGGGGAGGAGGGGAGACATGTTGGGGGCCCTCGGGGGGACTACAGAGGGGGGCCCTGCAGACAGTTGGTTATGAACTCTGAGGGGAGGTGGATGACTGAGTGTAAACTGTGAATCTCTTTGGGATTAACCACTGCAGACTGCGTGACTAAGGAGAAGGCAATTAACAGTTACATCTGCAGTGTCTTAGTTGGTTGAGCATGTGTCTCCTAACCAGACAGTCAGTGGACTGATCCCCGCTGTCTTCAGGTCACACTGGTGTAACACTTACCCTGTGCCTTGTGTGTCTGCATACGTTTGCATTCATAAAATTAATCAATGTATTTAAAGGTACAGGAATTCTGGAGGTGGCTCGATTCCATGGAAATGGAAGATTAAAACCACACTTTGGAACATTCCATAGAGACAAGTTTTATGCCATACTGTGGAATATTATAGCCAAAGGAACAGCATTGCCATGGAAACAAGCAAGAGGCCCTTCTTCGGTCAGGTTTGTTTAGTTGCGAGCCGGCGCACAGTAAGGAGGAATGCTTTTCTGACGCTTTCATTGTAACAAACACAAAAATTAAGTACTATTTTAAGTAACACAATGAATGTTAAAGGTGCATTATGTACGGTTTTTGGTGGAGGGTCCGCTACCTGCTTGTCTCCATGGCGATGTTATTGTTTTGTCTGGAATAACATGGGTTGTTATTGACCTAAAACTCGCATTCTTACTATGAGTGGGCTCACCTCTCCACAGATCTGACATGTAATATGGACCTGTTGTGGTGTGGTGTCACCTGCTGTCTCTGTAGAGATCAACAACTGTAATGCCATACTGGGGAACATTCCAGGCAGTATCTCCTTGGAGAGCAGCAGTTGACAGACCCCAGAAAAGTTACACAGTGCAGCTTTAATAATAATAATAATAATACATTTTATTTCAAGGCGCCTTTCTTGACACTCAAGGTCACCGTACAAAGACACACAATAAAACAGGCAATAAATACTAAATAAAACAGAGAAAATGGACAATGCAAATGCTTTACGTTGTTTAAGGTGCAAACAGCAGCAGTGGCCCAGTGGTTGGAAAAGGTGCCAGTCCAAACCTCGCCTCAGGGTAGAAAACACCAGACTCTGTGGTTCATGGGCGCCCGGTTTAGACGATTCAAACAACACGATAATGAAAAGTGAACGGCCCGTTTACAACATTAAAAACAGGTTCAGCGGTGAATATAAACGTCTCTCTGCAGATTAGGAAAACGCAGCAGTGGCACCAGTGTCCGGCCTGGGACGGTCCGCTCTACGCCAGTGTTTTTATTGCTTATTTGTATTTTTATTACTTAGAAATACCTTAACATGCATTCTTACAGGCAGTGGGCTCGCTTCTCCACAGATCTCACTTTGCCTGGTGGTGTAATCTGCTTGTCTCCATGGAGATAGACAATAACATACAAAGACATGTCTGTGGAAAGAAGCAGGTGGTGGACCCTTCACCAGAAAAGTTTAAGTAAGAAAATGTATTTAACCTTTATTTATCAAGTAAGGTCGAGTGAGAACACGTTCACATTTACAACATTTATTTGGAGTTTTGTTTTGTTTCATTCACATGTTTGAGGAACTCTTTATTATTAGTCTGTCTACATCTCCAAAGCTCCAAACGCTCTGTTCCACCTTGTGATGTCATCAAGTGGTATATTTCAAGTGAACAGCTCCTTTTACCTTTTGTTTAGTAGAAATTGGCAATTCCAGGGCTAAAAGTATGCAGGTTTGTGTGTTTAACATGTGTTTGTGATGAGGAAACGACATTAGAACAGATCAGAGCATACCGTGATATAGATCCTTTAACTATTGTCTGTCTATAGATTATACAGGCCATAACTTTGATATTTTTACAGCTATAATGACTCTGCGTACAGTATCGGGCAGTTCAGCATTCGCCGCCACAGTGTCCACAGTTAGTATGTCAGTTTGTTTTCGATCAGTCCTATAAAACTGTCAGTGCACAAAGGTTAAAAGCAAAGAACATGACAGCCATGGCATTTCCCAAACAACCCCGCCCTCCCATTGGTCCACAGATCGACCAATGACACACAGCAGTTTTGATGCGGCTGACGGGAAAGGCTTCAGAACAAAGTTGTGGCGGATGCTTCCTGGAAACAAACTATGGAGCCTTGATTAAGTTCATATGTGACAACAATAAGGAGTTACACTTTAATTAGAGAAACGTGTGGGAAATATGGATAAGAGAACGACTGTGTACTGACTTATTTTAGCTGAACAAATCAAATCACTTCCACTTTGTTCTAATCCCACTGACAGTCGACTGTGGAACATTTAGGAGTGAGGAACTTTCCCGACTGGATTTGTTGCACAGGTTCATCCTGTCACAGCACCACGCTGGAATTCACTGAGCTCCTGAGAGCGACTCGTTCTTTACAAATGTTTGTAGAAACATCTGCAGGTCCAGGGGTTTGATTTTATTCACCTGTGGCCCTGGAAGTGACTGGAACACCTGAGTTTGATTATTTGGATGGAGAGTGAAAACTTTTGGAAATATAGTGTAGATCATAAAATAGTGTAATATGGACCTTTTAAATATTATTGGTTTATAGTATTTTAAGATGTAAAATGTGAAAAACAACTTGTTCAAAAAGACTAAACAGGCTCTTTAATGGCCCTGACTGTGCCACAGACACTTTATACACAACTGTTGAGACGATAAATTATCATAATGAGAAAAGTATTCTAACCCGGTCAGCAGACAGTCCTGACCTGTCCCCGGAGACACGTCTCAGCTCCTGTTGTATCAATCAGCTGGAGGTAACTGGGACGAACCATCTTCCATATGGTCCTCGAACGCCTCACATTTCAGCGCACAGAGGCATGCTGGGAATGATCTGGGCTTAGAGCGTGGAGAACAGCTTTAGCACCAGACGCGCTGTGTGTGGTCCGGACCCTCCAACGTACATTTCACCGAACAAAAACACGCAAAACCGTAAAAAAGGTTTGCATAGTTGTTGCTAACGCGTGTCGGTAATTTGTTTAGTTGTGTAAAAGATTGTTAAAGGTGCATTGTGTAACTTTTCTGGTGGAGGGTCCATCACATGTTTTCCTCCATCGAGATGTTATTGGAATAAAGGAATAATCTCCTTGGAAACGAGCAGGTAGCAGATCCTTGACAAATAAAGATGCATATTTAAAAGGCTCAAAACATACATTTAATTTTTTTTTAACCTTTCTATCTTCATGGAGACCAAACCAGACCAAGTTACAGGTCAGATCTGTGGAGAGGCCTGTTTTTCAAGCTATTTTTGAGCTATAAAACAATGTGTAATTGAATAAATGTAATAAAGGTAGTGTTTAATGTCACTCTGTGGAACATTTCAGGCAGAGCAATGACATCTTCATAGAAGAAACTCGCAAAAGAACCAGAAAGTTACACAGTGCACCTTTAAGAAGAAGAGAGAGGTTTGAAAGTCGTCTGTGTCCAGGATCGGGGTGATGATGTCAGCGCTCGTATTTTTGGACATAGCTCAGTGGCAAGCGTGAAGAGCCTCTGTTGAGAACATCTACAGCAGGACTTTAAACATGTCACATGTAATCCACTGGGCACTTGAGTCCATTTAGCACGAGTCTCACTGAACTGGCCGACATTTGTTACTGTCATTGTGAGAGAAGAAGAAGAAGAAGAAGAAGAAGATGAAGAAGAAGAAGAAGAAGAACCAGTACTATGGAAGTTAGTTAAAGGTCCCATAAAACGCAGAATTGACTCTTGTGAGGTTTAAGTCGTGTTTTTATTTTGTTCCTCCTGAAAAACACACCTGGAGTTGTTTGTTTCATTCACATGTTTGAGGAACTCTTTATTATTAGTCTGTCTACATCTCCAAAGCTCCAAACGCTCTGTTCCACCTTGTGATGTCATCAAGTGGTAGTTTTCAAGTAACATGGTTTGGAGGTGTTCCTTTTTTTGTCTCCATGGAGATAATAATAATAATAATAATAATAATAATAATAATAATAATAATAATACATATTTCTTTATAAAGCACTTTTAGAATAAAAACAGCACACAGAAAGCACCAAAACAGACAATTAAGCAATCAGCAATCAGTTCAACTAATTATAATAAATAAGTGAATAAATAGAATAAAAAGACAGTTCAGTGTAATACAGTGGATCATTCTGGACAAAGCAACAGCATCTATGCAAAGTTACCGTAAAAGATTATTTAAAAGTTCACCGTGTAACTTTTCTGGTGGAGGGTCCGTTACCTCGTTGTCTCCATGGAGATGTTGTTGCTTTGTCCAGAATGCTCCACTGTATTACATTACAAGCATGACGTTAAGACTTAATTATGCTAGCTTAGCATGTACGCATCTGATAAGGTAACTGCTTTGTTTACACCTCGAGCTAACGCAGGTAATTAATAAATGTACAAAAGTGACAGGAATTATCTTTTTCTACTCAAAACATGAATGCCTCAGGTTTATCTAGTGTGTGGGCGGCGTGAGGGCGGAGCTTCAGACACAAAGACGCCTAATTAATTCCCTTCACTCGCCATTGCATTTCACGACAACGCTCGCAATTAGCCACTTGGTAATTAATGATGAGAATTAGCCCAAATTAGCTTGATGGATACGCTGGACTGTGCCGAAAAATACCTCAAAATCCACTCGGTATTGTGAATATTTTGGATTTGAAAACCTGTGGGTGGAGAGGCGGGGGGCGGCGTACGCTCCCAGTCATCGCTCATCCACGTGCTGTTGGTCACGCGCTTTTTTTACGGGGGCTGAATGAACGCCTTTGTTGGGGCTAATTCATCACGGGGAACGGTGTGAGCTACGCTGGGAGACCAGGGACCCTCCGGAGAGCGCGGTACCCACACAGCTGGTGCGGATAAGCAGCACGGACACTGACGGATTAGACCAACGCAGGTGACCAAGCCTCTTCATCACCGCCGTCCACCAGAGCTGTTTACAGGCTGCTTACTGCTCAGTTTATGTTGATATATGCGGGCCCCGTGCGCTCACAATGGATACAGGGGCCCGTGTGATAAGTGGCGCTGTCAGGGGGAGTAAAGAGAGGTTTGTGGATGTGGGATGCCATTGTGGAGAATTCTTTGTGGTGGAGGATTCCAGATTTGGTCGCGCTGTCATTTTTGTGAGGCTGCTTACAGAAAATGTGGAGAATTAGAGGAAGCGTACACAGAGACCAAACCAGACCAAGTTACAGGTCAGATCTGTGGAGAGGCGACCCCGCTCACAGTCAGAATGTCTGTTTTTCTAGGTATTTTTGAGCTCTAAAACCACCTGTGATTGAATAAATGTAAAGTAGAGCTGTTTAATGTCACACTGCGGAACATTCCAGGCAGAGCAGTGACGTATCCATAGAAACAAGCAGGTGACGGGCCCTCCACCAGAAAAGTTACACAACGCACCTTTTTTTTAAATTATAACTTTATTTTTATACTATTACCTTTTTTCCTTTCATTTTTTATTTTTTTGAAAACTATTAAAATAAATGACATAAAAAAGAAGAGGAGAGTGATTGAAAAGTTAAAAATAAAATAAAATAAAATAAAATAAAATAAAATAAAATAATTGGAAAAAGCGTTGAGGAGTACATGAAAAGACTGATTTCAGATTCTGATTTTATTTATTATCACTGCAGTAACAAGAACTATAAAACTGTGAGCCACACTTGTACTTGTTTACTTCTTTCACATTTATATTATATGGTAGAAAACATCACACATTTTCCATGGAGATGTTGTTGCTTTGCCTGAAATGTTCCACAGTAGCATTAAACTTAACTCTCTTGCATTTGTTCAATTACAGGTGCTTTTATTGCATAACACTAATTCTGTGGCAAAATATTACGATGCTACAAACTGAAGTGTTCTACATATAAAATACCTGAGTAGTTTTTATTCTAATCAGTTAGTATTTTGATAGGTTGTTCATTTTTTGTTGTATGATTTTAATAAAAGCAGTCACAGTGACATTTATAATCCATCTGTCCTGACCTCACACTTCCATAATCTTTCTTTGTTTCTAAACTGGTTTCTGTGACTTTCCAGCTGTTGTTCCGTTCTGTACCGGCTCTTATGTGGAAGAATCTGCACAACTCAGGGCTGTTAAACGGTAAAAATCTCCACTTGTTTCCACTGTGACCCTGGTAAACCGCCACTGTGCTCCTCAAAGCTCCTCAAAGCCCCTTAGAGCTCCTCAAAGCCCCTCAGAGGTCCTCGGAGCCCCTCAGAGGTCCTCGGAGCCCCTCAGAGCTCCTCTTCTGTCCGCCGTCGCGCATGTGGAAACATTTAGACAGTTGCTAGAAACAGATTTGCTTTCAGCTCTTCTGGAGGTGAGAAACGACAGCACGAGGTCACGCGGCCGGGTTAGAGTCTGAGTCGACGAGGAGAAGTTCAGATTCTGGGGATGAAAATGTGACGCAAACGTAACAAATTTTGAAGATTTGTTTGAAGAATTTGAGATTGTTTAATTGGCTGATATTATGCATGTTATTTTACTTAAAGCTGCACTATGTAACTTTTTGGTTGGGGGTCCATCACCTGGTTGTTTCTATGGATACGTCACTGCTCTGCCTGGAATGTTCCACAGTGTGGCATTAAACAGCTCTACTTTACATTTATTCAATCACAGGTGGTTTTAAAGCTCAAAAATACCTAGAAAAACAGACATTCTGACTGTGAGCGGGGTCGCCTCTCCACAGATCTGACCTGTAACTTGGTCTGGTTTGGTCTTCATGACGATAGAAAGGTTTAATACCATACTGCAAAACATTCAAGACAAAGTAATAATGTCACAAATGTGGTTCTCAAATTTGAAAGAGCCTCCATCAGAAAAGTTCCACAATGCAACTTTAATTACTACTAAAAAAAGACCAAAACAAAACAATGAGAATAGTTGGTCCTAAAATGTTCTCGAAATTAAATTAAAGCTTATACTATTTCCAAAAGCCTAAAATAATCTTCTATATCAGTTTTTTTTTTTTATCTATTAATGTTCATATATTAATTTAAATTTTGGTAGAAAATACTGAAATAGAAACACCAGGATCGTGTCGAGTGGGTTAATATGAGGTTTTCAAAATGTTTTCTTCAATTTAAATGTGTTTAAATTGTTTTTCGTTGGTTTTTCGTCGTTCAGGATTTGACAAACGGTGTTTTTACTTTGGCCAAAAAGTCTGGGAGAAAACGATGTGAATGTTAAAATGAAAATACTACTTTTATTTACATGTTTTTACAACGTTTTATGCCATATTTTTGAACGGGGCCCCAAACCACTGGTCCATTCTGATTATTCACCATGATAAACTAGCATGTAAACAGCGCACTTCCTAAAACTTGCACAATAAAAAGCGTTCTAATTATTTGGGCACACAGTGGAGCACTTTCATTGTTTTTACTGATACTTTTAAGTCATTTCTGTGCGTAATCCTTCTCTCCCTCAACCCAAACAGTGCCCCCTGTGGTTCAAAAGTGTAAATGCTTTTTGTAGTCCTTTGTTCTGCTTCGTAGTTTTTGTTCAAATGTTTTTACTCTTGAAATTGTTTGGAATGTTGTTGAAGTGTGTTCTGTCTCCGTCTGTCTGTGTTTGTAGTTCTTTTTGTAGTTTTATTTTGCATCAGATTTTGTGGTTTTGTTTATTCTTAAGTTCCTGCTGCAGAAGAAAAAAAAAGCTTGTTTCTAGAAAAAGTCACACCTCCAACATAAAATTCTGCTCATAGTTTTTCACATTTGAGCTCTGAGGCGCAGAAACTCAGAGAAAATGTTACTCCAAATTGGAGTCGTGAATAAAAACCTCCTGTCCACTGTACGTCGATGAATCACGTGAACTAAAGCCGTAGTGCACCTGTGTGATGAGGTCAGCGGCGTGCGAGGGACCCTTTG
The DNA here is from genome assembly GCA_029959045.1 of Taenioides sp. WSHXM2023. Classification (NCBI taxonomy): domain Eukaryota; kingdom Metazoa; phylum Chordata; class Actinopteri; order Gobiiformes; family Gobiidae; genus Taenioides; species Taenioides sp. WSHXM2023. The sequence continues at coordinate 978,939 of CM057099.1, forward strand.
ACCCCTGGGAGAGGTCAGAGGTCAGGGTCTGTGTGGTCTGCTCTAGCACGCTCCATCTGGTTCGGATGAGACGGTGCGCACATATAAAAACACTGGCCCCGTGGAGATGTCTTATAAACTCATATTCACTTCTCTCCGGGAGTTTAACACAGAGTCTGGAGAGCGTTAGGGCCCCGCTGTGGTACTTTTGATATACAAGTACTTTTAATATACAAGTACTTTTGATATACAAGTACTTTTGATATACAAGTACTCAGCTTCTGGTTTTCAAGTGTTGGTTTAGAGAAGTTTATTTCAACAAAGCAAAGTTCTAATTAAAGTCCCATTCGACTCTGTTTTCTGGTCTCTGTTCTAACGTCGTTTCCTCATCACAAACACCTGGAGTTTTGTTTTTCGTTTCACAAACTCTGCAGATTTAGGCTGAGCTTTTCTCTCAAACTGAAAACACCCTGTTCCACTTTGTGATGTCATAACACAGGAAGGGCTCCACACGCCTTCGCTAGAACCATTTGGATGATTTCAGGCCTCAAATTGCCAGTTTCTCCTCAACTAAAGGTAAAAAGTAGCTGTTAAATGTTCCACAGTGTGGCATTAAACCGTTCTGTTTTCATGGAGACCAAACCAGACCGAGTTACAGGTCAGATCTGTTTTTTGATGAAGCAGCAGCATTATAATGTGGCTTAAAGCTTATGAGAGTCCATTTTGTGTGATATAGAACCTTTAAACTTAAAATGTATTCAAATCCATTTTATTTAGACCAGATTTTACAAACGAAATAGAGAAAACCAAGTCCTAAAACAATAAAAACAGTAAAATAAAATAAAAACTGTAAAATAGCAATAAATAAATCAGATAAATCGAAATAGATAAAAGCCACAGAGGACTGCACGACTCATGTGGCATTAAAAATCTGATTATGAAAGTGGTTCTGAGGGAAGTGCACATTAGCATGCTAGTTGTTGTTACTGGTCTATGTGCTCAGTGTTATAAACTCACTGTGGTGAATAACTGGGATGCTGAGAATGTGTAAGGAGAGTGAGGAAGCGAGGAGTTTAAAAACACAGTGGAGCGCTTGCATGACATCACAAGGTGGAACAGAGTGTTTTCAGTTTGGGAATCTTCTCTCTCTATATCTCCTCTCCTCTCTCTCCTCTTGCCTCCTTTCCTCTTCTGCTCTCTCCTTCCTCCTCTCTCTCTCTTTCCTTCCTCCTCTCTCCTCTCTCCTTCCTTCTCTCCTCTCCTCTCCCTCTCCTTCCTCTCCTCCTCTCTCCTTCCTCCTCTCTCTCCTTCCTCTTATCCTCTCTCTCCTCCCCTCTCTCTCCTTCCTTCTCTTGCCTCCTCTCCCTCTCTCTCCCCCTGTCTCCTCTATCTCTCTCCTCCTCTCCCTCTCCTCTCCTCTCCCTCTCCTTCCTCTCCTCCTCTCTCCTTCCTTCTCTCCTCTCCTCTCCTCTCCCTCTCCTTCCTCTCCTCCTCTCTCCTTCCTTCTCTCCTCTCCTCTCCCTCTCCTTCCTCTCCTCCTCTCTCCTTCCTTCTCTCCTCTCCTCTCCCTCTCCTTCCTCTCCTCCTCTCTCCTTCCTTCTCTCCTCTCCTCTCCCTCTCCTTCCTCTCCTCCTCTCTCCTTCCTTCTCTCCTCTCCTCTCCCTCTCCTTCCTCTCCTCCTCTCTCCTTCCTTCTCTCCTCTCCTCTCCCTCTCCTTCCTCTCCTCCTCTCTCCTTTCCTCACTCAGTCTAAATTTGCAGGTTTGTGTGTTAAATGTTTGTGAATGAAACAAACAAAACTCGAGGTGTTTGACGAGGAAACGACATTAGAACATCAGATCAGAGCGTCACATGAGCCTTTAACTCACAAACTCAAATCTGGATGACTTGAATTAAGAAAGTTTGATTAGGATTTTAGTAAATTTGAGTTCACTGGACAAGTAAAATTATCAACCAATGAAACAAGACTTTTTGTATTTGTGTAAACTGAAAATAAGACACAAAATCGAACGTGTTTGAATTAAGAAAAACAGACACAACCCACTTATTCCATTGGTAGATTTTATGTGTCAAATTGAATCGACTCAAATAACGTTCTTAATTTAAGTCAATTTAATTTACCCAGATATTGTTCTTTGAGTGCTATTAAAACATACAATATCTACAGAAAATATCAGTATTGTTAACAGTATTATTTCCCCTGTGTTTTATTTTATTGAAGTATATTTGCAGTTTTTCCTCTTGTATATTGATTTTTGTATATCGTATGTATTGTTTGTATAATTTTAAATAAATAAAAAAAATAGTAATAATAAATAAATCAGGTTTTTTCCAGTTGAACATATTATCAGGTGAGTTTCAACACGAGTATTTGCTTGGGGGCGCTGCAGTCTGGGTTAGCTCGTCTCACGGTCGTCCCTTTAGTGCGGCGTCCGTCCTTGTTTGTGGAATATTTACGCACAAATAAAACTGAGACAATAATGGCCTCCCCTGTTTGAACTTGAATCTCAAATCTCCACAAAACAATTCTTTTCAAGGTGAGTAGACCATTTGCCTTCTGTCAGAGCAGCGATGTGTTCGAGGACACGTAAAGGCCAGAACAACGCAGTCTGACGTGTGGTGCGTTCAGGAGCACGCGCTCATCTCTGTAACCTTTGGCACCTCAGCTCCAGCACAAAGGTCAAGGTGGAGCAGGTTTTTGGGTCTACGCTCAGAGAATGAAACCTGTTCATGACGTTAAAGGGCCCATAGGACGCTATTTTCTGATCTGTTCTAATGTTGTTCTCGTCACAAACACCTGGAGTTTTGTTTCATTCACATGTTTAACACAAACCTGCAGATTTAATCAATCAAACTTTAGGAGCCGTCTACACCAGAGGAGCCGTCTACACCAGGAGCAGAGAGCCGTCCACCGCCACCAGGAACTGCCACAGGGCCCAGGGGAGAGATGAGGCCCAAGCACCGTCCCTCCACCAGGACACGGGGGAGAGGCCCAAGCACCAGCCCTCCACCAGGACACGGGGGAGAGGCCCAAGCACCAGCCCTCCACCAGGACACGGGGGAGAGGCCCAAGCACCAGCCCTCCACCACTACAGAGGAAACACTGAAAATCCTAAAAATGACACAGAAATTAGTTCAAGCTAAAAAATAGATAAATATAATAAAATATGACTAATAAAAAGAAGTAAAAGTATAACATTCCAATAAAAGGCCAAGCTAAACAGGTGAGTCTTGAGCCGACTCTTAAAAACAAGAACGTTCTTCTTTGGCCCTGAGGTCCTCCCGCAGGCTTTTCCATAGACGAGGCCCGTAGTGCTGGAAAGACGCCTCTCCGTGAGTGTGTGAGTGTGTGAGGCTGAAAACACTCTGCTCCACCTTGTTTTTAAACTCCACACACCTTCACTAGAATCATTCAGATGATTTCAGACGTGGAATTAACAAAAACTGAGAAAAAGTAAAAGGAGCTGTTCACTTGAAAACTACTGATTCATGACATCACAAGGTGGAACAGAGCGTTTGGAGCTTTGGAGATGTAGACAGACTAATAATAAAGAGTTCCTCAGTGAAACAAAACACAACTCCAGGTCTGTTTTTGAGGAGGAAACACGATTATAACACGACTTACAGCTGCACAAGAGTCCATTTTGTGTGATTTGGACCTTTAAAAAGTTGAACTGACTTGAATTCAGCGTGTGGTACAGTGGAGTAAGCGATCGCCCACTAACCAGAAGATAAAGTGTTGTGGCCATTAGAACTAGAGATTCACTGTCACACCGATACCGATACTTCTACTGAGAATCGGATCTTTCCACTTAAGTGACCAAAACTCCACCTGCAGCCAGAGAGCTCAATAAGGAGTCCTGTCCACTTCAAAGTCCGCTCTGATTCTAGAATTATATATTTTCCATTATTTTTTTCCCATAAACTCTGAATTTTCTCTTTCCCCCATTTCAAAATCAAATATAAAGAGTTCAAAGTCACAACAGAGCGTGGGAGCAAATATCCATAACGTGGCTGTTTTAAATCCTAAAAACTGTACAAACTTTGTTAAAAACGTAAGATTGCGTTCATAACTTAGCGGTTTTTAAAGTTACAGAAACAGATTTTAAATAAGATTACAGCTCATTAGTTTGCACACGGCTGATTAGAACTGAGGTTTCAAACTTTTAATATTAAACGTGGCAAAAAAAAAAGGAGAAAATTACATAAATATTAAACATACATAAATATTAAACGTGCACAACTTGGGGGTTTTCTACTCGAGATTTGTGCACAAAAACACATCTGGCATAATAACAGTTCCTTTTTAAACTATTATTATTTTAGAGCAATGTTTTATTTAAATTTTGCATCATTTTGGACCATTTTAAACAGATTTTAGCCTTAGTCGTTTCTTTCTGTGATTAGTTTGTAGATAAAATGAGACAGTCTTTTGAACGGCGCTTTGAAATGGTTGAAATCAAAAGAATCGGATCCCGTGAAAGAGCCGAAAGTCCCATCACGGACACTTTGGAATATTATAGCCAAAGGAACATCTCCAGGTCGGGTTTGTGGAGCTCAAAGCCCATTCACCATAAAGACCTGTATTTTTTAACGTTTTTTAAATAAAATCATAAAAAATAAATTAAAAAAATAAAAATCATGCACCATTTTTTGTCTAAAGAGTCGGGGCGGGGCTCAAGGCTTCACACATCTGTCTGTGAAATGTCAGATGTTTTTTATACAGCTTCATACGCCACACAAACCCGATGTCACGTAAATGTCCAATGAAACTTTTATTAGAAACCCGACTATAATTAGCAGATAATATTTTAGCGTTTGATCAGTGTAAAACGTCATCAGATTTTACGCTCGTATTAAAAACAGAACAAAGCCCAGAATGAGCTGTCTGTTACCGCTTTAATGTCACACGACGATGTTACGCTAATGACATGACTCACCCCACAGCCAGAAGCTCTCCGGTTCAGTTTTCTGGAGCACGCGGAGCCTTTTCTGTTTTACAAATTACAAAATTCCTTATGGGGAGAGTAAAAGTGTTTTTTTTTTTTTCCACATTAAAACCTCGTAACTTTTGTTTCTGTTCATTTTTGTACTTTCTCTCAAATAAATGCGCTCACCTTGCTCCAAATTCAAAGCTTAAAATGGTTTTCATGGTAGAACTGTAGTTATGATCATGTGGGTGTTCTACACGGATCTCTATGGTGGAATGTTCAGCAGTTACCATGGTGACACAGTACACACATTGGCAAACATGATCTGAAAACACATTGTCAAGAGCCTGTGTGAACGAAACAGCTCTTTCTTGTCAGATTGTGCTTAAATAAATAAAAAAATATAAATCAAAAAGTCTCAGACAGAGCAGTGCTTACAGTTAGCAACACACCCCTGCAGAATGTTGACGACATCAGCTGCGAAGGATCAAGGGTAAATATTTAACATAACACGTGTCAAGTCAACGTTCATTAAAAAAAAAAGCCATGCAAAATGGAGAAAGAATGCATTTTTCCGACAGCTTAAAGCTGCACTGTGTAACTTTCAGGGGGAAGGGTCCACCACCTGCTCGTCTCTATGACGATGTTATTACTGTCTGGAATATTCCACAGTGTGTCATTAAATGTATTCATCTTACATACATTCAGTTAAAGTAGTTTTTATTGCTTAAACCAGACCAAGTTCCAGGTCAGATCTGTGGAGAGGCGACCCCGCTCACAGTCAGAATGTCTGTTTTTCTAGGTATTTTTGAGCTTTAAAACCACCTGTGATTGAATAAATGTAAAGTAGAGCTGTTTAATGTCACACTGTGGGACAATGTAGTTTACTTTACTTTTGTACATTTTACAGTGGATATTTTTACTTTTACTTCAGTACATTTGAGAGCAGGTATTTGTACTTTCTCCTCCACTACAGTTTAGAACAGGACTGAAAAGTAAAAGTATTTTTTACTATAATTTGAGACCTGCTGAAAAGCCTGAGGTTTATTTTTAACACATTTTGAACAAACAACAATATAACTTTTTTAGGTACTTTAATACTTTTACTCCTTTGCACTAGTATCTGTACTTTTACTTCACTATCCTTGTTGCTACTGTTCAGTACTTTACTACTATTTTAATACTTTTACTCGTGTTTTAGTGAAATAAGCAGCTCTGGCACGTCCACTTTAAACTGCACATTTGTGCTAAAAGAAAATATCCTGTACGTTGTTTGTGTTGGAGGTTACAGAAAGTACAGAGAAGAATTAAACATTAAACTAGCAATGATCAGTAGCCTATTCTTAACGTTTACAACCATTAGCTAAACGCCTCCACCGTTTGTTTACACTGTCAGCCTCGCGGTAACATCAAATTAAAGGCCGTCATTTCCTGAAGATTCTAAAGGTCCTTTTGTGAAACAAAGTCCCATTTCCCAGACACATTCACAACAAGTAGCGACGTGCACGCGGCAGCCCTAGCGTAGACGTTACGAGCGCGCATGTAGCAACTTGAGCTAGCGCTGTGACGAGCAGATGCTAAAGGCCTGTAGCTCGTGTGAAACGCCGGAACATTCCAGGCCCATCCGTCACTGCAGAAGATACATCTCAATCACAGAGCCCAAAAGTCAAAAACCGCAGCGTATAATTGATCGCAGAAGAAGGAGAGGAGCTGCGGGCGAGGTAAGTGAGACGAGATGTTGACGCAGATAACGGCAGCTAGCATTAGCGCTCGCGTGTTATTCTGAAAGCAATCCATAAAGATGTCAAAATGTTCTTTCAGCTGAATTCAGGCTAATATTCCAGAACGTCCAAATTATACGTTGGTATAAGTCGTTATTATTTCGAAGATGAGGAGGAGTTTTGTTAAATCTGAAGTGTGGGGACTGTGAAGTTATTTTTATTATGTGTTTGAAAGAAAATTTGTATGAAAGAAAAGTTTGCAGTTGTTGCCGCATGTCAATTTTAAAGCTGCATTGTGTAACATTTCTGGTGGAGGCTCCGTCAAACGCTTTTCTTCATGGAGATGTTATTGGTTTGTCTGGAATGTTCCACAGTATGGCATTAAACCTTTCTATCTTCATGGAGACCAAACCAGACCAAGTTCCAGGTCAGATCTGTGGAGAGGCGACCCCGCTCACAGTCAGAATGTCTGTTTTTCTAGGTATTTTTGAGCTCTAAAACCACCTGTGATTGAATAAATGTAAAGTAGAGCTGTTTAATGTCATTGTTACAGCTCCAGGCCTCCAGTTCTCTACCGTGTTTTGTGTGTTTTAGGCTGCGAAGTAAACTCTGGACCAGACTTGAAACGAAGGGGTCGGCCTACGAGCTCAGGCAGGTGTTGGGATCAGGATGGAGCGTCACATCGACCAGCCAAGGAGTCTCATAAATGTGAGTATTTTCAGCAGTTGTAAATATCAATTAACAGTTTAGCAGGTTTACAATTGTGACGCTTATGTTCTATGTTACTTTTAGTGAACTGTTGTTGTGGTTTTAATTGTAGTAATGTCTGTTTAGCCGACGTTATCGTTTTCATCAAACTTTCATGTATAAACAAGCTCGTTTTTTGTCGAGCTGAGGTCACCGATAATCCTTGACGTGGCACTTTTTAGGTGAAATCAGTGTGAAGTCAATTTGCTTAACAGAAGCAAACGGTAAACGAGTGGAGTCCCATTTCTTAGGGGAACATTTGTGAACATTTGTGATCGAGGGGCAAGACAAAGACGTAGATAAAGGGGAAGGGGGAAGACAGAGGAATGGGACGCAGCCTTAATTTCTTTTTCTGTCCCTCCTGAGTTCTGCTGGAGTTCTTGAAGCTGATTGGTGAACTGCTCTCCCGCCTGGTCCTGGTTGGCTGCTGGATTCTGGTCCCTGATTGGTGGAGCACGTCCACACCTGGGCCAGTCCCACCTCACCTGCAGCCGCCTCCCCATGTTTGAACAGATCAGCCACACCTGCGCGGGGCTGGACTTTGCCATTTTGTGTGTTTGTTTTTTGTGTCTCTTTTGTGTCACTTTGATTTGTACCAGTGTGTGTCTGACTTTGTGTGTGAGACACTGGTTTAGTTTAGTTCTGTTTTGTGTCACTCGATTCTGTTTGTGATACTTGTGATTTCGTTGTGTGTTACGTGTCCCTTAGTTTAGTCACTTGTTTGTTTTTTATCGACCTACGTGACCTGTTTTTGGCACAAAACTCGTTCTTTGTTAATCCTGTTATTTTGTTTCTTAGTTTAGATTATTTTGTGTACATATTTTACACCACTTTTGTTATTTTGCCTTTTACATCCCTGTTGGTTAAATTATTACTTCATTTATACCATTTTCCACCTTGGTTTTTGTTACTTAGCTGACCCTAGTGAGATGGGTCCTAACAGTCATACTGCGGAACATTTCAGGCAGAGCAATGACATTTCCATAGAAACAAATAAAGTCCATATACTGGAAATGTAAACTTAAATACAGAACTATTACATTTCACTGGCCAATACAAAACCAAAGATAAAACAGAAAAATATGTGATAATTATTTAATGGTGAATGTGTGTGTATGTGTGTGTGTGTATATGTGTGTGTATGTGTGTGTGTGTATATGTGTGTGTGTGTGTGTGTGTGTGTGTGTGTGTATGTGTGTGTGTGTGTATATGTGTGTGTGTGTGTGTGTGTGTGTGTGTGTGTGTGTGTGTGTGTGTTGTACTTCACGTCCTGCCGTGGGGCCCATCTCTCTCCTCCCTCTGCGCTGTTACAATCTGCCGTTCAGAGTTCCGGCCCGGTCCATCGGCTGAGCCCGGCAGGAGGTCCGGGTTCAGCCAGAGTTCACGTCCTCTGCCCGTTCTGCCAGTGTGAAACTTCTCCAGACTGTGGGACGCGTGCCAACCTCTGCAGCGCCAGGGCGTCAGGGCATCAGGCGAACAGGACCTCGTGTCGGCACCTGGAACCAGACCAAGATACAGTCAGTACATCTGGTGGAGACAGTCAGATCTGGACTTTAAGGGACACACGTTTCATGTTTTATTTTTTTATATTCATGACAGTTTACATAAATCCCCTGAAGGCATCTAAACTATGGCCGCGTATGGAATGTTGTCAAAAATAAACAAGCTTTGCCAATCATAATCTTTTTATTCAATCCGAGCTCCTAAAGATTCCTGACCTTGTAAAATATTATACACTTATTATATTATTTAAAGCATTCAACAATTTACGACCAAGTCATCTGCAAAGTTTGTTTATAAATGAGAGAGAACTCATAATTTAAGAGGATTTGGAAATTTCAAATCACCCGATGTTCGAACTCCCCGTAAACGTTTGTGTGTCGATATGTGGTGTAAAACTCTGGAACAGTCTGGATACACGTGTCAAGAAATGCCAAAATATCCATAAATTCAACTTGTTATATAAACATAAGGTCTGGTCACAGTTTATAGAAAGTGGTTCTGAATATTAGAACAAACTGCCTTCTGTAGTGCAGGTTTATGTTTGTTGTTTCTGCACCTTTGCTGTTTTTTTTTTTGACAGGGACCATGTACATCAACATTAATCACAAAGGAAAATATGCCTAGTACCAGATTTTAGCTCTCACAACTAATTTCCATCTGTAGTCCCTGGACTAACAAGACACACAAACCTGTATTAAACGCAGAACAATGTAGGAAATACAAAAGTTCAACATTTCATAATAAAACAATAAAAATGACCATAGTAAAAAGTGCATCTGAACACCCCGTCCCCTGTAAAGTGCATTTTTTCTGACAAAGGGAAAATCAACATTTAGTGCTGACATATCTGTGTATTTAAAAGATGTTTTTTTGTTTCTGTACAGAATGTTTTTAAGTTTTTGCATAATTTAAGTTCTGCTGGAAGTTTATTCCATTCTGTAATAGTTTTAAATGATAATGATGATTGTCCTAGAGCCGTTTTTCTTTTTGGTACGGCACATTGCCCAGTTGTTGTTGAGCGTGTCGTTCTACTCTGCGTGTCGTTTGTTCTGTCCATTACACTTGTATCTGTTGTCTGTTTCCATTGTTGTTATCCTTAATTTCTTTACCACTGTTGGAATCTTTTTGTATTACTGCAGTATGATGATAGTTACGTTACCAAACTATAACAGTGACTCATTATAAATAGTTCATATGGTCTAATGTAAAATGTCTGAAGAACACAAAAGAAAAGCTCATTATGTTAAATTAGAAGAGGGAGTGGGATTAAATAAGTTTTTTTCTTCCCACTCCTTTTTGGACAAATGTTTTTGTTGTTGCTATTTCTGTTATAATTGCACTTTTATCATCTGTATATGTAAAAGAATCTAAATTGATCACTTGCCCAAAATAAATAAATAAAAATAAATAAATGTGAAATAACGCACCAACAAACAAGTGTTTTATAGTTCAGATTATTATATAGACTTACTTGATTTAGGCCTTTTCACCTGGACCTGATTTTAAAGACTTTCCAGACTCTGCGAGTCCTGAGGCGCAGCCACTCGGAGTCAGTGTAACTCACCCACCGTGTCACAGTCGGCCCAAACTCAGAGTGGACCGCCTGTTTTTACGGCTTCTGTGGTTTTCTCTTACAAAGACCTTAAAGTCTCTTCACACTCACGCTGCAGTTACAGGACGGTCAGACTCTGGATGTAGTGGGCCGGGCCGTCCACTGTCTCTGGTTCTGTTCATCGTTCTGATAAATGGAACGTTCAGATTAGTTTCATATCCAGTACTGTCTATTGTAAGTCTATTTTTACAGCACGTGTCCACATTTTGGGTCTGTCTTCAGTGTTCGGTGTGAGGCTGGTCTACACTGAACCTCAGATCAAACAGAGTCTGTATCAAACACACACTGTGGAAGGGCATCTGGTCAACATGAGGTCACCACTGCTGCACATGTGAGACAGGAGGAAGAGGAGTTATGATGTTAGAAAACTTACAGACTTTTTCTCTTCAACTTGAATCAAAATCAGAAAGACTTTTTCACTATTTATCCAAACACAAAATGATGTTTTATGTTAGAGAAAAATGGCAGCAGGCGGAGAAACCACATGACCCAGATTTCAGCACTTGTAGATTTACTCAGTGCGAAGAATAAAACTTCTTTTTCCTTCAGAAAGTTCAGGTTTATTGTCCCCATTGGGAAATTTTGCATTTGACCCATCCTTCAATGCTGCCGGGTCACCTCCTCAGGAGCAGTGGGTGTGGGACTCATCTCCATGATGTTGGTGAGGACCTCCTCAGCTGGAGGATTTGACCTGTGGCGAATGTTTTGGGTTCATGGGGGAAACCAGAGGAAACCCACCCAGACACGGAGAAACAGGCGACTCTCAAAACGCCTGAATGTGTAAAAGTTGATCTGGAAATGCAAATGGAAAAATGTATTTTTTATATTTACAAATTTTGTTTTTACAGGTACAACTTAGTAATTTTACAAGTACAAATCTGCTTTCTCGAGTTTTGAGACATTTGTTGTGTTGAGTTTGTCTCAAAACGGACGACGGCTGATTTGAACCGGAGGACGGCAGGGGCGGGGCTCGACAGGACCAGGGTTTGCTGTTTCAAGTGAACAAATGAACATTTACACATTCAAACATTCAGGAACAAATGTACCAGAACCTTCTTCTTCTGTAAAGTCTAAGTGCCGCTCTGACATTTACTCATGCAAATATGATAAAGTAACAAAGTACAAAAGTAAAAGTACAACACTTAAGTACAATTTTTAGGTGTCTGTACTTGAGTACATTTTACAGTAGATACTTTTTACTTCAACTCCACCACATTTGAGATCAGAACTGAAAAGTAAAAAGTACTTTTCTTTATGGTTTGAGACCTGCTGAAAAAGCTGAAACTTATTTTTAGCACATTTAATTTGAGCGAACGTCCCAACTTTGAGAAATCATTAAGAAATCAATTGAATCACTTAAAATCTGCTAAATTCTTGATCAGAATCACTACATTTAATACTTTAATTGTTCAAAAACCTCTGCAAAGTTCCTTTCAAGTGCTTCAGTAGTTTTAAGTAGATTTCACTTGGGTAATCTTTTCCTCTTGTATCTGTACTTTTACTTAAGTAACAAAGTTGAGTAGTACCACTGGTACTACTCACTCTGCTCACGTACACATACAAGAACTTCTCAAACATTTTTCAAGAACAGTTTCTCGATGCATTGGTAACTTTCATGTACATGTCCCTCTCGTGTACTTGGAGACCCCAGCAGCAGGTTTCCGGAGCTCTTTGGTGCTCAGAGCCGATCCACAGATTCATCCGTCAGCGTTTGGTGCGGTGGAAGCAGCGTTCAGACAGAATGGACATAACTCGAGCCACTCGGAGGAGAACGTGGAGTGCAGCTTTCATCTGGTTCATATAAAGACGGTTCTCTACACGTACAGCTCCAATCAGGACGGATCTGACTGGGGTTCAGATTTATGTTGTTTTAAATCGCCCTGAAACAGCAGGCCAACCTCACACTCACTTCACTGGAAAAGTATTAAAGTACTGTGGAAAGTACTACGGAGAGAAGAGGTGAGTAACTCTGCTGGAGGCTCCGTCAAACGCTTTTCTCCAAGGAGATGTTATTACTTTGTCTGGAATGTTCCACAGTATGGCATTAAACCTTTCTATCGTCATGGAGACCAGACCAGACCAAGTTCCAGGTCAGATCTGTGGAGAGGCGACCCCGCTCACAGTCAGAATGTCTGTTTTTCTAGGTATTTTTGAGCTCTAAAACCACCTGTGATTGAATAAATGTAAAGTAGAGCTGTTTAATGTCACACTGTGGAACATTCCAGACAGAGCAATGACGTATCCATAGAAACAAACAGGTGACCCACAACTAAAAAGTTACATAATGCACCTTTAAATATAAACTTGCAGTATCTGTACTTTACTTAAGTATATTTTAAAGTGGATACGTTTTACTTCAGTACATTTGAGAGTAGGTATCTGTACTTTCTACTCCACTACAGTTTAGAACAGGACTGAAAAGTAAAAGTATTTTTTACTATAATTTGAGACCTGCTGAAAAGCCTGAGGTTTATTTTTAACACATTATTTTGAGCAAACAACAAACAAACATAAAGACTGTTAGAATCAAAAGATCGACTGTTTCTGTTGAACAAAATTCTGCACAAAACTCTATCAAAATCACGACATTTGAAGGTTTCTTAGACCTCAGTCTGTGCAAAATACTTTTACTTTTTACTCTTTAAATACATTTTTTTCAATTTGTACTTTAATACTTAAGTAGATTATTTCATGTGATACTTTTACTTGAGTATATTTTTGCTACGGTATCTGTACAAAATTGAGTGCTTCTTTCACCACTGGTTGAAAGTTCCACAGTGGGGCATTAACTGAAACTTTTATTACATATTTTTCATAACAGATATTTTCACTGCTCCGTAATACCTTGAAAAATGTTTCCTGACTGTGAGCTGGGCCCCTTAACGACAGATCTGACAGATGAACGAGTCCTGATGGAGTCAGCTGCTCGTCTGTTTAATGCCACACTGTGGAACATGGTAGGGCATCCAGGTAAAGCCGCGTCCACGTTGCCATGCGGCTGGTTGACCCTCCACTAAAAAGGTTAACTTTTATTTACATGTGATATTAGCAATTAAAACTCCAATAAATTTACATTTTCTCTCACTGTGTTTCTCTAACATTGAAAAGCATGTGTCCACTGTGAGCGAGCTTGCATCTCCATAAACCTGACTTTTATTGGGTCTGGGGGAGGCTTTAATCTTCTACAGTCTGGGATAAAAACTGATCCATCTCCTTGGAGAATGTTCTGAAGGATGGTTGTCAAAAATGTCAGTTTCTAAAGAATATTTCTGACACAGCTGTGGTTTTGAAGAGTGCTCTTTGGTTTTGTTTTCGCAGAAATGTCCGTTGTTCAAACACATAAATCCGTTGTGTTACGTCAGACACAAGTCCCAGTCCCCTGAGCAGACGGAGTGTGGAATGGCTCTGGCCTCCTGCAGAGTTTGTGCTGAGAGTCAAACTGACGACAAGTGTACGATGGAAACACAGATGTATCAGCTCATTATGGACCCGAGCGTGAGCCGAGTCTGATCCTGATTTAGACCCTTGTGATCTGAACCTGGTCCTGAGAAAGTGGGGCCCTGCTGCTTCATGTGTGCCCAGTGCAGGAGGCTCACGTTGGGGGGAACTGAACGGCCTGTGGGACTGTGGGGGTTTGGGCTGGAGCTTTGGAGCCAAACCCACGTGTGAAGGCAGCGCTGTGAACGCAGGAGGGCCATGATTGAGTTAGCGTTAGTGGTGGGTCTGCTCCGGCGCCGTGGTGTTCGGTGGCATGAGGGATCGTTTTCACAGGAGCTCATGGAAGCAAAAGTGAGAAATAAAATACCAAAGTGTAACAGTGACAGGACGATTTTTTCACGAGGACTGACGAGGATCATTTTTGTTTGATTGCTCATAGAATTTTTATAGATTTAAGATCTAAATAAATGTTAATTAAAAATGCAATTACATGTTTACATTATGAGCTAGTTCAGTCAAACCACCTTGAGAAATCCTGATCTCGGAAGTTAAGGAACGCTGGGATTAGGGCTCGGTAAGTATTTGGGCGGTGTCCCAATGTCCACACTGTTCCCACCTTAGGACACTATTCAGGGCTCTTGCCATTTTCAGGTTTGTCCAAATGTCCAGTGAGTGAAAAAGTAGTGCACTTCAAATTTCCCACAATGCACCTTGAAAAGTTGTGGTCATCGGTGTCACTAGAGCGTCAATATAGACCACAATGCACTGGGAGAGTCGGGAAAACAACGGCTACAGAGACAGAAGTTTAACTGGACACAACCGACTGAATGAAGCAGATAAAAGTACTACAAATACTACTACTGTTATACTCATGTACTACTACTATAGTACTATTACTCACACGACTGAATGAAGCAGAGAAAAGTACTACAAATACTACTACTGTTATACTCATGTACTACTACTATAGTACTATTACTCACCCGACTGAATGAAGCAGTATAAAAGTTCTGGTTTGTGGCTCTGATCCTGATTCTGAATAAAACTCGACTAAATAAACCGTTCTGGTGTTAGCGGTTTAGCTCCAGTTGTTAAAAGAGCGATCATTTCCACATTTCTGACAAAAATCAAATCCTTCAGTCCGTTTAGGTGAAATCCATCGTGACATAAACTCGTGTGATTATTATTATTCCATAAACACTCGTGTCAGTCTGATCTGATCTTTATTTATGACACAAATCAACTTTTATCACAGTTTATTGGACTTTTTTCACCCAGACTCCAGAGTCATGTGACCCGACTGTAGTGAGTCTGAATCTGTGTGAATGAGTCACTGTAGGGGGCGCTAAAGAGTGCAGGACTGTGTAGTGAAGGAGGGTTAGGGGGTGGGGGAGACATTCGGACACCGCCATAGTGTTGTTGTGTACTTAGGTAAGAAACTTTATCCACTTTGTTTAATATAAATGTGGTGTGGTACAAACTGAAACAACATTAGAACATCGAAAATAGCGTCATATTGGCCCTTTAACGTCTTTTGCCTCAGACTTCCCCCAGTCTTTCTTCACAGCTTTAGGACTTGGGGGCGACAATTATTCCAACAAAAAGTACAATCTGCCCTCAATTTCCATTTAAAGATCGTCCATTTCTCCATCTACGAGTACGAATGGCAGACGTAGACGTAGATAGACACGTTTTGCACCAATGAAGCAGTTCTCCTGGATCTCTCAGAAACAGATGTGAACGCTGGAGCAGAGAATGAACAGAGGAGGTGTACCCAGCCCAGGAGGAGGTTTATCCAGCCTGGGGAGGACGGAGACACCTACCGTCTGCTGCCCGCTCTGTTTCACTGCTCCACTGCCCCACACCCACACCCAGCCCTGCTCCTCCACCGAGCTCCCCTCTGGAATGGATAATTACTCATTAGTAGGAGCAAGATTCACAGCTCTGTCTTTAAGTTCCCCTCCTCAGGCTAAATGTGTTTAGTTTTAATATTCACTTTCATTTTGATGTGGTGCCTCAGCCTGTTGGGATAATTATTAAATCTACTCACTGTGCATCATATGGAAAGCAGAAAACTGAATTTACGGCTCCATTGTGTGTGTCTTTTTTATAACAGACTAACACCAGGCAGTGTGAGCAGCTCTCTGAATACAGTTCTACACGTCCATCTGGAACGGCTCTAGCTGAAGCTCAGTGCTGTCGTGTTTCAGATCACAGTATTCTACAGGACCATATTAATGAATACAGATGGGGGCAGCTAAAATTAACACTGTTCAAATGTAAAATGATGTTCTAAAACAGTGAGTCCTTGGGTTTAGACAATAAGAGAAAATACCAGGTTCAACATTTGTGATTTTACCTTTTGGATATTTTATGGCAAAGTACAATGTGATCAATGGGAAAATCTGGCTCTTGGCCCCATCTGGGAGTATGAAATCTTTACATTCTAGAATCTGAAAACACCAATAACCTCTGATGACCTCGGTCAGACCGGGAGAGCAGGAGTCAGACCAGATGGATTCTCATGAGTTTGCAGAATTGTTCTCACTGATCAAGTTCCCTATTCTGTGCATCAGTGACTGTGATTAAGGTTAGGATCAATCTTCAGGAAATGAATATATATAACTGCACCCGATTGTAATTATTCTCTTAGCAATATTATCGTCCCACCCCTATTTCAGACCGTAGACTGTGTATAAATGGACATAACTAACCTGCAGCTGCTGTGTTCCAAGTAGAAAGTGAGCATGGGTGTGTCTCCAGCTCCATTGACTCTGGCTACACTTCACTTTCTATTGGAAAAAAACGTTGCACCTCTCAGAAACTGCTGGTGTCAGGCTCGTCATTTTGGGTGGAAAGGACCTAGCCTCAATGAGCTTCATTTAACTGGAGCCAAACACTGTGGGTGACGTCACACTTCCTCAGTCCAGTTCTTTCTACAGCCAGTGTTTCAGACATTTGAAGGACAGCGTCAGTGGGGCGGCCGCCAGGTGTAGGGGGCGCTCTCTGTGCACAAATCTTTTAACCTTCTTTTAACCACTATTCCACCAAAAAAACTTTTTACAGTAACTGTCGCCGGGGTACATCACCTAATAGTGTTTTATTCCTGTCCTTTAGCACCATTTCCCTCCTAAAAGTCAGGGCTGAATTTTAAAAATGCAAATGTGAGTCCGTGACTGTGAGGCAGTAATTCCTCCATATCACGGTTGATCTGGCGGTGCATAGATCCTCTTATTACCTGAGCAGTGGGAGCTTCTTGGGGCTGTCAGGGCTGTGATGGAGGGCAGAAGTGGTGACCTTTGGAGCCGAGGAGGAGTGTAAAGTGTTCATTAGGAGCTGAGAGGAAGCCCGCTCCCGCCTCACTGACCTACACTGATCCAGCCGATAACACATGAGGGATGGTTCTGCTGCTCCTGTCCGCCTCAGAGCGCCCGGTGGAGGTAAAACAGGAACTTACACTAAATACAGTTAAAGGCGCAGCACCTGATGTGGTGTAGAAAACAGAACCAGTTCATTTTACGCAGTTTGCAGTGGTCAAAACTTGTAACATAATCTGACCATTAAGAACTGACTTAGCTGGAACTAGAACAGGTGAGCTGATTTGTGCTGCTAAACAAACTGCATTAGTGTCAAAGCTAGCTAGCATTAGCCACGTTTTTCAGGTTATGTTTACAGTTTTTGTTGAATATCAAAAATATCAAAAATCTAAACAGGGTAAT
Source organism: Taenioides sp. WSHXM2023 (assembly GCA_029959045.1). Taxonomy (NCBI): domain Eukaryota; kingdom Metazoa; phylum Chordata; class Actinopteri; order Gobiiformes; family Gobiidae; genus Taenioides; species Taenioides sp. WSHXM2023. The sequence goes on from CM057099.1 coordinate 996,588, forward strand.
AATCACTGGCATAGATCACTGGTTCCTAAAAAATGATCCATTTTGTATTTTTTTCTTTGAGTTTTCAGACAATCAGTTCATAGAATGTGTGTGTCGAAAAAATCTTAAAATTACAACGTCACTATAGCCTCCTTTCCACAGGGCTGGTACGGGACGGAACGGCGTGGAACCTGAGAGTTTCCACTGGGTCCAAATCGGACCGCTAGAGGTTCTGCCTTCCAAAGCGGTCTGGAACGGTTTGGACCTGGGACCGGCTTGCGGTGCTGGTTACGCCCCCGCGCAGACATTGTTCTCCGCAGCAAAGTCTTTGCGTATATGGAAAAAAACGAAATTAAAACTCTTAGTCCAGGCGAGGATCAGCTGTGGACTCTGGTTCATTTGCATTATTTTTTTTTGAGTCAGTGATCGATCGATCAGTGCTGATGCTCCTTTAGTTGAGCACCATTTTTTTTTTTTTTTTTTTTTTACACAACTGTCCAGTGGCTCGTGGTGCAGGCCTACGTCACGCCCCTGACTGTCCTGCCAGACCTGTGTACCTCCCAAAGCGGCCTGGGTGGAGGAGCTTCCCTCTTAACTGTTCCGTGCCAAGGCTACCCCAAGCGAACCGTGCCAATGGAAACATTTTAAGTTAAATTATTTTTCTACCTCAAAAGTACCACAGGGAACGTTTTGTCCCCTTTAAAAACCTCAAAGACGTGTTTCCACTGTTTAAGTCATCCTTCAAAAATATGTCATGTTACCAGAAGCTTCATATGACCCTCAGGTCACGAAGCCAGTGGTTAATTAATCGAAAAACATTTTGTCTTATGTACATTAAGTTTTTATTTTGTCTTTAAAAAGAACCCAAAAAGTCAATGGTGAATTAGTTTGCGTCCTGTGCTCTGTCTCGTGCTTTTCTCTAGTTCACGAGGCGGCGATGGAGACGCTGCTGTGTCGTGTCCGTATGAAGATAAGTGACGCCTGGAGGTCTCACCTGGGCCTTATCAGATCCTCAGGGGGATATTAGAGTGTCCCAGTGCAGACGCCGGGCCTGTCTGCTCCTGGACTCATCCATCTCCACAGATCTGATCCTCTGTCAGGTGCAGGAGGCTGTACAGGGCGAGGAGACTACAGGAAGTCTCCGTATTAGAGGGTCAGGAGGTCAACAATGAAACAAAGGTGGGTCCATTGAAAAAAACACTGTTGCACCAAGTTTGGACTCCAGCTTATCAAAGGCAGAAGAGACGGTCCTTCACCTGAGCAGAAAGGACAGGTGCCTTATCTGACAGGTCCTCAGCTCATATTAAAGGGCCCATATCACACTTTCAGATCTGATGTTCTAATGTCGTTTCTTCATCACCTGGAGTTGTGTTTGTTTCATTCACATGTTTAACACACAAACCTGCAGATTTGTCATGTGGTAAAATACAGGAAGTGCTCCACCATGTCTTTAAAGCTGCATTGTGTAACTTTTCTGGTGGGTGGGGGGGGGGGGGGTCGGTCAGTTTTTTTCTCTGTGGAGATGTTATTGCTGTGCCAGAAATGTTCCACAGTATGGCATTGAACCTTTCTATCTCTATGAAGGCCAAACCAGACCAAGTTCCAGGTCAGATCTGTGGAGAGGCGACCCCGCTCACAGTCAGAATGTCTGTTTTTCTAGGTATTTTTGAGCTCTAAAACCACCTGTGATTGAATAAATGTAAAGTAGAGCTGTTTAATGTCACACTGTGGAACATTCCAGGCAGAGCAGTGACATCTCCACAGAGAAAAGCATTTGATGGACCCTCCACTAGAAAAGTTCCATAGTGCACCAATTAATCCACAGATTTTGAGATCTATTAAAGTGTCAAATTTAATTATTTTGATAAAGAATTGTACAGAATTTTGTTCATCAGAAACAACTGAATCGTCTTTTTTAGAGCAGAAAGTACAGATACCTGCTCTCAAATGTACTCAAGTAAAAGTATAACCACTTTTAAAAGTACTAGAATAAAGTACAGATACCTACGTTTTGTACTTATGTGCGACACTTTTAATTTTGTACAGACTTTACACCACTGGTTTGGTGTTATGGATTTACTTAAAAGTATTAAAAGTATATAATTTATATTTTTGATCTTTTCAAAACGTTCACTCATGGGGCCACTGGTTTGTGAGAACATACGCACACGTATACGCACACTCCTCACACGTGAACACGTATACGCACACTCCTCACACGTGAACACGTATACGCACACTCCTCACACGTGAACACGTATACGCACACTCCTCACACGTGAACACGTATACGCACACTCCTCACACGTGAACACGTAAACGCACACTCCTCACACGTATACGCACACTCCTCACACGTATACGCACACTCCTCACACGTGAACACGTATACGCACACTCCTCACACGTGAACACGTATACGCACACTCCTCACACGTGAACACGTAAACGCACACTCCTCACACGTGAACACGTATACGCACACTCCTCACACGTGAACACGTATACGCACACTCCTCACACGTGAACACGTATACGCACACTCCTCACACGTGAACACGTATACGCACACTCCTCACACGTGAACACGTAAACGCACACTCCTCACACGTGAACACGTATAAACGTTACAAAAAAAGCTCAGATTTTGGGACCTGGCGCTGTGATGGAGTACACCTGTGATGGATGAGGGCAGTTTAAAGGTGAGATGTTATCGGAGGAACATGAAGACCGTCTGCTCCTCTGAGTTATGGACCTCTGCAGCCTCTGACTCATGGACTGAGATCAGGACTAAAGATCTGGAGATGGTCCAAAGACCAAGACTCAGAACTCAACCAAATCAACAATTTAGGATGAGTGACTCAGTGTGAAGGTTTGAAGAGAATTATGTCTTAAATCAGTTATGACGACGCTGGACATGACAAATATAAAGATTTGAACACGTCATTAGACCAAACTGTACAACATGAAATCTGTTTTTTATATATATATATTTAAATGAAATATTGAGAAGCTAACCCTACCCTTTCATCTTGAGCTGCAATAATTGTGATAAGTCAACTAAAATATTCAGAAATGAATCATGTTGATGTAAAAACGTAAAAACATATGCCAAAAGGCCTTTTAAAACAAAGACGGCAACAAATGAATTAACCATTTTCATTACAAAAAAACACAATATTCTCTATCCAACGTTCAGCAACTGAAAAACTGAGAAATAAAAGTCACACTTTTATACAGCGCTTTTCCACCTTCAAGGCACTCGAAGCACTTTTACAACGAGGAACCACTCACACATTCACACACATTCACACACACATTCACACACCAGTGTACGCACACACTGGGGACGGGGTGTGTTAAGTGTCTTGCCCAAGGACACAACGATCTGTGGGAGCTGGAATCGCACCGCCAACTTGTGGGCCAGTGGATCTGACCGCTCAACCAGTGATGTTTATGTCAAGAGGGGGATTCGAACCGCCAAACTTCAGATCAGTGACAAATGTTCAACCAGCTGAGCTCCTGTCGCCAAATACTGACCGACTTAATGAGACTGAAGAACGTGACAGGCGACGACAGAAGAACAAACAGCTACAAAACAAAACAAAACTAGATCAAGTTCTCCCCTGGCGATGCAAAGTCACCATTTCCACAAACACAGTCACCTTGAACTAATGTTTAGCTTCACAATTGATTCCTTTCCTGTAGCCGCTCCGGCCCTAACCAAACGCCAACCGTAGAAACAGACCCCAGCGTACCTCCACCGCCTCGCGCCCTAATGAATACAAATGGTCCTCTCCTCCCTCTCCCCGTCCTGGAGCTCGCCGCTCAGACGCTAAAGGAGCTAATGATTAGGTGCTGTTAGCTCATCCATCATGGCGCAGACTTGCTAATCTGATGGATGTTTGGCTATCGCTAATGCCCGCACGCTCGTGCATGCTAGCCGCCGCTAATCGGGACGGCAGGAGAGCGCGTGTAATTATGATCCATACAGACGGGTGACATTCACGCGCATCGATCCAAACGGCGCTGATGAATGGCGAGGATGAGATGAGGGGGCGGAGTCAGAGCGGACAGGAAGTAGCAACAAAAATGAGAGGATAGCCACTTTTCATCGTTTTAGCGGACCTACTTTTAACAGAACAGTGGTTTATTTTAGAAATTATCTGACAGAGACTTTGAAGGGCCCAAATTCCACTAATCTGATCTGTTCTAATGTCGTTTCCTCGTCACAAACACCTGGAGTTGTGTTTTGTTTCATTCACATGTTTAACACACAAACCTGCAGATTTAACACGAGTTCTTCTCTCAAACTGAAAACACTCTGTTCCACCTTGTGATGTCATGGGGTAATAACTACTACTACTTGAAAACTACCACTTGATGACATCACAAGGTGGAACAGAGCATTTGGAGCTTTGGAGATGTAGACAGACTAATAATAAAGAGTTCCTCAAACATGTGAATGAAACAAACACAACTCCAGGTCTGTTTGTGAGGAGGAACAACATTAGAACACGACTTAAACCTCACAGGAGTCAGTTTAATAAAGGACCTTTAAAAACACGATGGAGCATCTCTCTGTACATCTGAGTACATCTAGTCTAAACATGGCGGGTTCCTGCGTTTCCTCTTTGCTTAATATGATTTTCTCCAGACATATTCATCACCTGAGGCTCAGCGGCTGAGCTGAGGCTCTGTGCTGGAGGCCAGTGGGAGTGGAATCCTTGGCCCTTCCATTGGCCTGTGCAGCTCCCCCAGCGCCGCTGCTAATAGGGCATTATGGGTATTATGGGCCCCCGCCTCAGACCCGACTCATGATTAATGTGGCTGGGGGCCCCTGATAAAAGGATGATGAACGAGCAGCAGGACTGTGGCTCGTGTCTCATTAGCACTGAGCTAATGTAGCGCGTCGTCGTAGCGACAGTGAGCGGAACGGGAGGGGACAGGAAGTGACATCAGAAGACGGGATGTTGACTCCATCTTTTCATTCAGTTAATAATCGTTGATTTAGCAGGTTCCCTGGACAAAGTGCACACATTTACAGTGCACCTGTGTACGATAATAAAAATGAGCCCGGGCCATTGAACAGGACTAAAGAAAATGGAAAAGAAAATTCAATTCTGAAAGAATTCCCTCCCTGAGCTGCAGAGGCTGCACTAGCACTGACTCTGGGGTTTAGGGAGTGACTGTTCAGATCAGAGAGACATTTTAGGTTTAAACACACTGGATTTCAGCACTGAAACCTCAATAAGAGGCTCATTCTGCGTTCTGATTGGAAAAACATCCAATCCAAACAAAACACACTGAGTGTTGCATTTCAATGGGCCTCAGGTCCAGTGTTTTTTAATTAAGAATAAAACAGCGTTACAGTCGTTACCAGTAAAAAAAAAGTTGTATTGGAACATGTTTACTGTGTATCCGGGGACACGTTTATGACATTTAAAATCAAACTCTTGTCTGAGTTTTTTAAAGGATGGGTCAGACGCAGAGACACTGGAGGGGTCTTGCCCAAGGGTACGCAGTGATGCAGGGATCTAACCACCACCTTTTAGTTCAAAAGTTCCTCAAACCGAGTTACTATTTTATTTATAATATTGTGACACTATTATCCTGATGCTTTGAGACAGACACAGTCATGAATGTGAACCCCGTGCCCCGCGCCCCTGCCTCCTGCTCCGTCATGTTCCCAATCTGTCCTCATTGGCTCCGTGACCCTCCAAATCAGCCCGGGGTCAAAGTTCACATCCAGACCCCGCCCCCTATCACTTGTGCTGTCACACGGCGCTGCGATGTACAGCTCGGACAATAATTTAATTATGTCTGAATGAGCTACGTGGCGGTTGTAATGGCGTTTTTATGAGCGGGGCTACAGCTGGTGGTGGTGCCCGGGGAGGGGCTGTGAGTGCCTCAGTGAACTCTGATGGTGATGGACACAACAGCTGTGAAAAGGTTCGCCTAATCATGCCGTTTTATTAGCACCAGGCAACAGGGGTAGGGTGACCGGAATTTCAGAATCAAAAACTGGGACATTCTCGGTTTGTGGCGGTTGGTAATAATAAAATTGTGAAACAAGTGCGGAATTAAGGAAAATTGTTCTGCACTCGATGAGTCAGTTTAGTCACATTTTCTTTGTTTTTTGGTCATTTTTAAGCAGATTTTCTGTATTTTATCCAAACAAATGACAGTTTATGTCTCTGTTTACCATTGGCAGGGATCAAATTGGTCAAAAATAGGGACATTTGAGATATTTCTTGTATAAAACTGGGACGGATTAATGGTTTTAGATAAATCTGCAGGGACAGGGGACACAGGGCTCAAAACTGGGACTGTCCCGGGGAAATAGGGACGTGTGGGCATCCTAAACAGGGAGCTAGCACTGTTAAACATATATTTCCTTTTAACATTTTGTTCAGTTGAAATTGTCACAAAAAGTCCCCAGTATTTTGTGGACGGAGAATTTTGTGAAGAAGTTTTGAAGAGGCTAAAACAACAGCTATAGCTTCAAAGTTTGGCAGTTCCAGGACAGCAAATTATTCAAATGATTGTAATGAACGTGTATGGAGTTTAAAAACACAGTAGAGCATTTCTTTATTACCACTCACTGACATCACATGGTGGTACTGAGTGTTTCGGTTTGAGAGAAGAACTCAGAATCTTAAACGTACAGGGTTTGTGTGTTAAACACGCCGGACTTCATTATGGTTCTGAGTGTCGGGATGGGCCCGGAGTTGCACCCGCGTAGACCGGTGATCGCGGGCGAAAGGACAGGTGCAGAGCTCCGCCCCCACAGGGCTAAGAGCAGCCGTCGCCCGACCACACTTTGTGGACACGCTGCTCCACGGGCGGAACGGTTTCTGCTCGTTCATACGTTCATATGCGACACAAAACATTTTCTCTGGCTGATACGGTGAAAAAACCAGGCCCCAGTACCAAGATGGAGGCGGAATTAACGTATGAGGCTGAACGCGACAAGAGGCTGAACGCGAGAGCTACTGTTCTATATCTATGAAATAAGGTTTTTATATATATATATATATATATATATATATATATATATATATATATATATATATATATATATATATATATATACTGTATATATATATGTATATATACACACACACACCTATAGGGTGACATATTCTGTTACATATTCTGTTGCTTTTTCATCATCTTAATACTCAGATCTTTTAAACATGTTAATTACAAATAAAAACAGTTTGGACACAAACTCAGAGCTGGAGGTGAACAGGCCGTTCAAAATAAAGAATAAAACAGAAGACTCAACACAAACAGGTGTAGTGTGTGTTCAGAGTGTGTTAGTGTGTGTTAGTGTGTGTTATTGTGCGTTCACAGTGGAGCAGGTGGGGGAGGGCTGCACTAATGGCTCAGCTCGATTTAGAACGCTCTTTTACAGCTCTTTAATAAACCTCTGACCTGCCTGTGGACTCATGTGTCTGCTTAGTGCCAACACACACACAGACGCACACACAGACGCACACACAGACGCACACACAGACGCACACACAGACGCACGCACAGGGCCTACTGGACTGCAGACATCCTACCCGAGCGTTCATGCAGGGAGCCCTCAAACAGCCCATTTCTTTTTCTGTGCAAAGGTTTGTCTGAATTATTGTCAAACCTCAAAAAGCGGCAAATTAAAGGAAAAAATGTACACACAATTTAAAGGAACATGTGTAAGATTTTGATTTTAAATTTCATAAACATGACGCATCTGTGTCCCCAGATATGAGGTAAACATGTTCAAATCAAACAGGCTTAAAGTTCCTACTGGTAATAATTGTAATGATGGTTTCAGCGCTGAAATCCAGTGTGTTTAAACCTAAAATGTCTCTGATCTGAACGGTCACTCCCTAAACCCCAGAGTCAGTGCTAGTGCAGCCTCTGCAGCTCAGGGAGGGAATTCTGGAGGTTCTGAGCTTCACATGAGCCTGTCCATAAATCGAGACTGAGACAAACTTCGTTCCAGAGTCAATAAAACCACGGTGTCTTCCATAAATATAAAGAAAAAGGAGATGGAATCCTTATTGGAATAAAATTTAAACGGGTTCTTTTGGGAGGAGCTGATTTCCTGTCACTCAAAATGCTGCACCAGTGAGAAATATGAAGTCAGCCATAGAAGTATTTAACCTTTAACACTTGTAAATTATTGCATTTATTCATTTGTAAAAACATACAAACAGATGCATTTGCAAAAATATTATCATGACTGTAGTGGCTAAAGTGTGTCTTGCTCAGGGACACAATAACAGTAAGATGGACTAATGCAGATAAGTAGAATAGTTTAATATAGAGTTTATAATCTAACCTATAAACCTACAGATATACTGTAACTACAAACTAACTGGAGAATTCAATTCAATTCAATTTATTTTTGTATAGCCCAAAATCACAACAAGAGTTATCTCGGCGGACTTCACAAAATTGTTAAGAAGTGTTATATATTATTGAAACAAGGTTGAAAAAAGTCTCCTGCCCCGTATCTGTATCTGGAGATGTTTCCTCTGGTCTCCTGCTCTGTATCTGTATCTGGAGATGTTTCCTCTGGTCTCCTGCTCTGTATCTGTATCTGGAGATGTTTCCTCTCGTCTCCTGCTCTGTATCTGTATCTGGAGATGTTTCCTCTGGTCTCCTGCTCTGTATCTGGAGATGTTTCCTCTGGTCTCCTGCTCTGTATCTGTATCTGGAGATGTTTCCTCTCGTCTCCTGCCCTGTAGCATTGGCCTTGGTCTTGACCCGTCCCCCTCCACTCATGTCCACTTATGATTTGACACCATCTTGTATCAACAACAAGGTCAAGCTCGGTCTCGCGCCGCTGCCTCAGCCCTCCCTCTCCCCCAGACGCTTCCTCTTCTCACAAAGCCAGAGCCGGCCATGCGTTTCTGTCTAGACGTCTCCAGTGTGTCCAAAGTCCTCCGCTGTCCTGCGTTCATGTCTTTTGTCCCAGGGCGGTGGAGTCCTGCTGGGTCCGGACAATCACAAGTCGCTGATACTTCCTAAACATGTCAGAGGGGCCCCGGGCTCTCGCTGGGGGCCCCTGTGTGTCTACATCAGCTTATTACACTTTCATGATCTGGGGTCTTTGAAACTCCACCAAAAATGTTTTCATCTGAGAATTTGGTCTAATGTTTTCTAAATTCTACTTATGATTCTTAAAGGTGCATTGTGTAACTTTTCTGTTGGAAAAAATACTCCCTATAACTGTACAACATCTCACAATTATGTCACAAATACTCTATACAGCTGTACCGCAACTCACCCTTATGTAACAGATAATACTCCCTACAAATGAACTGCAACTCACACTTATGTAACAGAGAATACTCCCTACAACTGTACAATAACTCACCTTCATGTAGTAGATAATACTTCCTACAACTGTACAACAAATCACACTTATGTAACAGATAATACTCCCTACAACTGTACCGCAACTCACCCTTATGTAGCAGATAATACTCCCTACAACTGTACAATAACTCACCTTCATGTAACAGATAATACTCCCTACAACTGTACAACAACTCACCTTTATGTAACAGATAATACTCCCTACAGCTGTACAACAACTCACCCTTATGTAACAGATAATACTCCCTACAGCTGTACAACAACTCACCCTTATGTAACAGATAATACTCCCTACAACTATTATGCACTGTTTTTCCTTACGATCTCTTGTATAGAGATTATTTTTATATTTGTATTGTTTTATTTCTTTGATTTTTACATTTAAATAATTACGTCTTATTTAACACCTGTCTCTATTTTTTCTGTTTATTTAGAATGTGTTATTACCATTTGTCTTTGTTATTACTTTGTTATTGTCTTTGTTATATATAATTTCAAAGTTCTGATTTCAGCCCTAGATCACAATGTAAAACAGCAGAGCAGTTAACCGTGTCTTGGCCTGTCTGTGCATTATCCTGTTCCCTGCTGCTCCACACAATCCCCGCTCACTGTCCCGTCCTCGGGTGTGTCTGAGGGGCCCGCTGGAGGGGCCCGCTGGAGGGGCCCGCTGGAGGGGCCCTGTACTGAGGACAGACCCGATGATCAGTCAAGCAGAGACGTGAGAGGAGCGGTGCTTCTGTCCAACATGGAGGATGTACCTGTCAATCACAGAGGCTCGTGATCAGAGCGTCTGTGTTTCCGTCGTGTTAGGGTCATGTTTAAAGGTTTTATGGAGGATTTTTTTTTGTTTCAAATTGTCACTGAAAGTTCAAAACAACATTATAGAGATGCAGGAGCTTTGTGATCATGACGACCAAAAAAAATAAAAAGAATGAAAATCCATCACCTGTGGACGTGGTGGGGCCAGATAAACATTAGTCAATAGATAATGAGGTGACCTCAATCAAACTCCCTGTGTTTCTATAGTAACTGACTCTCCGGCGCGCTGGGATCACGTGGTTTACGTTCGCCTCTTACACATTCCACAGACGCAAGACGCCGTTTACTCGACCAACACAGCGGTTCTTAGCGGCTTTTTCCAACTGTAGCTTCCTCACAGTTTGCACAAAGTTTGTTGCGATGAAGCAGACGAAGGGTCTAAAGACTGACACGTTGGTCGATAAATTACTTCTGGACAGGAAACTTCTGCTTATCATTTGAAAACGTACAGTAGAGTTACAGCAGCAACAGCGATTCTGAACGAGCCCCGGCTGTAAACAAACAGGATTTCTAGAGTCTGGAGGTGGAGGAGGAGTTTCTACTGATGGAGCTGTGGAGGAGGAGGTGGAGTCACACATGTCGCTGTAAAGGCTAAATGAAGGAATCAACGAGGAAACACAAATGTCTTTTCTGTCATTATCAGCGTGTTTTAAGAGTCTGCAGAGCCTCTTAGCGGTAGGATTAGGCACCGCGGTAAACAGCAGCCGCGCTCACATCTACAGGTGCTCACAGTCAGAATGTCTGTTTTTCTAGGTATTTTTGAGCTCTAAAACCACCTGTAATTGAATAAATGTAAAGTAGAGCTGTTTAATGTCACACTGTGGAACATTCTAAGCAGAAATGTCCATAGAAACAAGAACGCGGCGGAACCCATCCAAAAAGTTACACAATGCACCTTTGAAGAAAACGTTTTTCCCCCATCTCTTATGGTATAGTAGAATATTTGACCATAGTGTCCTTTCTCATGTAAAGTCCCCCATATTCATACGCCTCACCTCTTCGCCTCTCCTCACTCTTATCGCCCGTAATGAGAACACGTCTGCTCCGGCGTGGGGGGGATGTTCCGCCCTCTGTGGCCCCTTTTCACTCCGGAGGGGCCCCTGCCACAAAGCCCCCTCCCCTCACAATGGGGCCCTCTTATTTCCCAGTTATTGACACTCCTAATTGTTTCCAGTGTCTGATAAAGGCCCTGAAAGCCTCGCCGTATCAGCAATAACCTTCTGTCTCCGTGGTGACGCGTTGATTCCGAGTGTTGGAGAAAAAAAAAATGCAACACTGAATGCACCACTTTCTCATTCAGAAGTGGTTAGCATAGCCCCGCGGAGGTCACCAGGGAACCCCGTATTTTCATTTTGTTTATTAGCGACATTATGAGACGCCATATTGTTGTCTTATTAATTACGTGAGGAGCCACAAGTCCAACTCTCCAGGCGAACTCCTTTTATATTGCGCTGGCCGTAATTAAGCGCCGCACTTTTATTAGCGGCTAACATGTTAGCGCTAACTTGTGCCCGTCAACAGGCTGCAAGAATGTGTCTAATCCCATTTCAACTCATGTAATTAAGGGAAGCGTGGATGGCGTTAGCTAGCTGAGCGCAAATTGGCCACGCACCATGCAGCGAAAGTACAGCCTATATATATTAATGAAAAATTATGAATTACAATTGAAAAGAATTGGCCTCAAAGCAAATGAATACGTTATTTATGAGTAATTAGGGCATTGTGCATTCACACTGAGGAAGGTTTGTTTCCACAGACCAGATGACAATAAAGAAGAAGTTTGAACGAAACACAGCTACGTGAAACAAAAACTAGAGTACTTTTCTGGTGGAGGGTCCGCTACCTACTTCAAAAACTAGGACACCAGCAGCTGTTTGGGGCGGTTGGTAACAATAAAATTCTGAACACCAGAATTGCTCCACTGTGTTTTTAACTCCACACACCTTCACTGGAATCATTTCCGCTCTGGAATTTTCAATCTCTACTGGACATAAAGGTGGATGTTCACTTGAAAACTACCACTTCATGACATCACAAGAGTATTTTGAGTTTCTCTCTTTCGCTACATATAAACTTTTACCTGGAAACATCAGCTTTGCACTTAAAGATAATTGTGGGACATTTTGTGAGGTGAGCTGCTAACACACGAGTCATCACTGCTCTGGGGGTGGTGTGTTTGAGGACTGTGGGAAACGGGACTGTCTATTTGTGGTGACCTCTCAGCACCTGACAGCACCTGACCAGAGAGCGGAGCTGCTGCTGGACACATGAGCCTGGAGGAGTCTAGACCAGCTCTGACCTGCCCCACTAACTCCAGAAAGCGCCGCAAACCCTGTCAGAGGATCACGTCCACCTGCTGCTTCTCAATCTGTGTACAAGGCAAATAACGCAAAAAAGTGACTGCGTTTACATGCTTTTGAGGATCCCGGTTCTGAGTCTTGTCCCGGTTCAGAGTCTTATCCCGATTCTGAGTCTCGTCCTGGTTCAGAGTCTCGTCCCGGTTCAGAGTCTCGTCCCGGTTCAGAGTCTCGTCCCGGTTCTGAGTCTCGTCCCGGTTCTGAATCTCGTCCCGGTTCTGAGTCTTATCCCGGTTCTGAGTCTCATCCCGGTTCTGAGTCTTATCCTGGTTCTGACTCTCATCCCGGTTCAGAGTCTTATCCTGGTTCTGAGTCTTATCCCGGTTCTGAGTCTCATCCCGGTTCTGAGTCTCATCCCGGTTCTGAGTCTTATCCCGGTTCTGAGTCTCATCCCGGTTCTGAGTCTCATCCCGGTTCTGACAGTGTTCTGGATGTGGTGTTCACCTGCGCTCAGAGAAACCAGGACACTCATGTCCCTGTGCACATGAGGAATCAGAGGATCCTGGATATTTAGACCGGTTGCTATGGTAACTATGGCACAGATGTGGCAAGGAGCTAAACATGGAAAAACTTTGCCAACTTAAGGCTTTTTAACAGGTTTACAACAACAAAAAGAAGACAAACATTCAAGTCAGAACATGAGACTGTGGAGCTCTGCCACAGCTTCAGGAAAAGTCGTTTTAACACTTGAAAAATAAAACAGAGTTTTAAAATGCAGTTGTATTAATTGGTTTATTTAGTTTATAAGTATAAAAGTATAAAAGTCCTGTAGGAGTTTGAGTGGTTTTGGTAAAGTATCTGCTCCTCCTGTTTTTGTGACTTGAGTTCGCACATGCTCAGTACAGCTCCAGGTTTGAGAAATCAGGATCCTGCGTCTACAGGCCACAGTGTCCTGGAGACTCTCAGGAAAACCCAGTGAGAGTCTCCTGGTTTCTCATCACCGGGACACTGGAATATCCAGGAGACTGAAATCAGGATCCTGTGTCTACACGGACACTCACAGAACCAGGAAACTCAAAAAACTCGATCATACCCGGACACTCGGGCGCACGTACACGCACTCAATGTCAAAACACAGGATATAAAGATTAAATGAGGACTAAAATGAGAATCAATTAAGAAAACAATGAATGAAATAAACTAAGGGACTGTGACGTCATCTACCACGTTCAGCTCCAGTCAAATGAAGCTCACTGAGGCTGGCAGTTATAGGAGAATTTAGAGCCAGGTCCGTATTAGGAATAGGAATTTATTTACGAACAAAATAGGGAAATACAAACACCAGGACCATGTAGAATGGGTTAATATGAACATTTTAACTTCAGTGGAGTCGATGGAGACAGAAGCGCCCCCATGCTCACTTCCTATTTGGAACGCGGCGGCTAGCGGGTTAGCAATGTCCATTTATATACACAGTGTATGAGCATTCTCCATGGAGATAGATACGCTTTATTCAATACTGTGGAACATTATAGCTAAAGGAACAATATTTCCATGGAAACAAGCAGGAAGAGGCTTGAAGAATGTTTTTATTTTACTTTCATTTTTGAGTAAAAAGTTGTGCGATGGGGTTGAAGAGGCACTGTGTAACCTTTCTGATCTGCCACCTATTGGTCTCCATGGAGATGTTATGGCTTTGCCTGGAATGTCCCACAGCGTAGCATTAAGCTTCTATAGATGAAGGCAAGAAAGTGACACCATGAGGCCAAGTTACAGGCCATATCTGTGGAGAGTCTGCACACAGTAACTAAGAGCAGGTTTTAATAGAATAACAATAGATGTGATGTGTTTGATTCAAAAATGTTTTAACTTTGAAAATGTACGTTGTTAATGGCAAAAAGCAATAATATTCTTGCTCTAAATTTCAGCCCGAACTGTTATAAACACTGAGGGGCGACAGTGGCGTAGTTGGTCAGCTTTTCCTCACCCACTGACGAGATGGTAAGAGGTTCAAATCTTCAAATGTGCCACTGTATAACTGTTGTTGTGACCTGGAAGCCCCTTTAGGAAGGAGTAACTTTTCTGGTGGAGGGTCCGTCACCTTCTTCTTTCTATGGAGACGTCACTGCTCTGCCTGGAATGTTCCACAGTGTGACATTAAACAGCTCTACTTTACATTTATTCAATCACAGGTGGTTTTATAGCTCAAAAATACCTAGAAAAACAGACATTCTGACTGTGAGCGGGGTCGCCTCTCCACAGATCTGACCTGGAACTTGGTCTGGTTTGGTCTCCATGAAGATAGAAAAGGTTTAATGCCATAATGTGAAACATTCCAGACAAAGCAATAACATCTCCATGAAGAAAAGCGTTTGACGGAGCCTCCACCAGAAAAGTTACACAGTGCAGCTTTAAATTAATATATGTCTCACAATAAAAAGCAAACCAAATACAAAGTGATTCCAGGTTGATTTTAGTTTTTAGTTTTTGGTTTTAGGTCGAGTCTGTTGTAAACACAAACCCAATCCAGGAGAAGCTTTCCCAGACTCTGTTAAAGCAGCATATCATCAGGATTGGTTTTACCCCGTGCACCTGTCTGTTCTCTGGAGCTCAGAGGGAGTCCTTCTGGAGAGAGTCCCCAGGGTCAGGGCCTCGACTCTGGGTTACATTCAGATGTGTGGGTGGGCTCTGACCCTCCACACTGTCCACGCTGCTGATTTTAGACAGAGACACCTGTTACCCCCTGGTTCACACACAAACTCTTCAATTCATCTATCGGTGGATTTGCTTTTTCTCTCAAAAACTTTTAGGGAGTCTTATGAAATTCAATCAATAAAACAATTTATAAATCTTCTTTTGGTTTCACATTTAAACTTAAAAGACAAATGTTTTCTACCATAAGCCCAAATCACCAAACCTTGTGCAGCCAGATGAATCCTCACAATATTTATAAGTTCACAAGAGAGTGGACCAATCACAGAGCAGCATTATAGTTTGAACCAATCACAGAGCAGCATTATGGTTTGAACCAATCACAGAGCAGCATTATAGTTTGAACCAATCACAGAGCAGCATTATAGTTTGACCCAATCACAGAGCAGATTTATGGTTTGTGTGGAAGCCAAAGGTGAAGCGCTGAAGCCGACCAAAACTCACTTCAGCCTTTAGCAGAAATACAGAAAATACAGAAAACTGTTTTGGAAAACCTGCTTTATATTTGTGCACGTGAGGTTTGTGCTTCTCTCTCAACTGGTTTGAGTTTAAAGGCGTATTGTGTAACTTTTCTGGTTCTTTTCTGGTCCATCAATTGTTTTTCTCCATGTAAATGTTATTGCTTTGTCTGGAATGTTTCACAGTATGGCATTAAACCTGTCTATCTTCATGGAGCCCAAACCAGACCAAGTTCCAGGTCAGATCTGTGGAGAGGCGACCCCGCTCACAGTCAGAATGTCTGTTTTTCTAGGTATTTTTGAGCTCTAAAACCACCTGTGATTGAATAAATGTAAAGTAGAGCTGTTTAATGTCACACTGCGGAACATTCCAGGCAGAGCAATGACATTGCCATAGAAACAAGCAGGTGAGGAACCCTCCATGTTTGTTTTTTTGGGGTTTTTTTTAGCTTCAACCAATCAGCTTGGAGTATTCTGTACATTTTCAGTAAAAGCCATCCCAGACTGACATAAAGAACTCGATACAAAGATCAACCTGGATTAGAAACCACCATCGCAGCACCTCCAGGATGAGCCTCAACATCTCCAGCTCCTCTTCACCTCACCAGCGCACTCTGACGCAGGTACAGCTGAACCGAGCTGAGGGAAAGTTTGCCATAGAAAATGTTTTGGCCACTTTTTAAAGCCAATTCCATCGCTTTGGTTCCGTGTGTCAGTTCATTTGTAAAATTTCCTGTCAAACGTTGTTCTGAACACTCAAACCTCTGTGTAATTTGTCCAATATTAATTCGAGAGATTCTTACAAGCGTCCGTGATGACTCTGACACCGTTCATTTTGTGTCACTTTTCTATTGATAGCGGCTCATTAGTTAGTTTCCGTGGTGATTTGGGAGCGCAAACATTGACGGACTTTGGCGTTCGAATCGGGTTAATAACGTCGGCTTGTCAGATCTGGAGGAACAGAAGCGTTCAGAGTAATTGGTGCTGATGACAGGTGCAGAGGGCACGACAGGAGCGATCCAGCCAGGCAATTTACTCAAACTGTTCTCGACTCAAAGAAATGAATGCATAAAAAAAATATGAACAAATTGAGGTCTTATTGGGGAAGGTGCAGGCAACAATAGCTGATCTAAACCCAAAGAGAGCTTAATTTGTCCCCATGGAGTTTTGGTGTTAAAACTTGAATATCACCATTAAAATAAAACTAAATCGCTTCAATCAATGGGTCAGAGTTTGAGGAGTAACTTCAAGGTCCTATATTATGCAAAATTGACTCTTGTGAGCTTTAAGCCATGTTATAATGTTGTTCTCAAAAAACTCCTCCTCAAAAACAGACCTGGAGTTGTGAAATCATCCAAATTATTCTAGAAATGGTATATTGAGTTTAAAAATACAGTGGAGCACTTCCTGTATTACTACATGACATGAGCGTTTTCAGTTTGGGAGAAGAACTCAGCCTAAATCTGCAGGTTTGTGTGTGAAACATGTGTGAATAAAACTCCAGGTCTGTGTGTGAAGAGGAAACGACATTAGAACAGATCAGATCAGCCAACAGTGTAACGTGGATCATTAAACCTTCAGACTGAACCCTGTGTTCTCAGACTTTCACCTTTCAACACAGATGATTTCACTTTCTATTCCCCTGAAGATTCCTGTATTTTTATTCTTTTTATGAAAGACAGTGAAAACACAAGCTGTGCACATTCAAATGAACAGGATCTAATCAGTCATAAGCCTCAAAAAAACACCCAACACTACTTTGATTTCATTTATGTGAGAAAAAAGAAGCACAAAGCTCCAGTGTTTTAGCTTCAGACAATTCACAGAGAGGACAGAAAAGGCTTTTAACCTATTTAACCATATTTTACACCAAGAGCAATTTGTACAATTTGTATCTCCTGATGTTGAACGAATTTTTCACCCAAAAATGGCCACGTACACTGGTATGTTGTAATAATGTGACTGTAAAGCTCAAAGTCGCTTTACAATTTCAGGCCTTATTCATTCACTCCACACTGTGGAGGTAAGAGACTGTTGAAGCCACAGCTGCCCTGGGACAGACAGAAGTGAGGCTGTCAATCTGCACCATCGCCCCCTCCGACCACCATCAACACTCACACTGGGCCATGTGGGTGAAGTGTCTTGCTTAAGGACATAACAACCAAGTTTTTTGCTATTGGCACCCCACTGTGGCATCTGGTGATCCCAGAGGTCTCCACCTAAGTCCTGACCAGGCCCAGCCCTGCTGAGGTCTGAGACCTGACGGGATCAGGCTCTGACCAGGATAAGACCTGACGGGATCGGGCTTTGACCAGGATAAGACCTGACGGGATAAGACCTGACGGGATCAGGCTCTGACCAGGATAAGACCTGACGGGATCGGGCTCTGACCAGGATAAGACCTGACGGGATCGGGCTTTGACCAGGATAAGACCTGACGGGATAAGACCTGACGGGATCAGGCTCTGACCAGGATAAGACCTGACGGGATCGGGCTCTGACCAGGATAAGACCTGACGGGATCAGGCTCTGACCAGGATAAGACCTGACAGGATCGGGCTCTGACCAGGATAAGACCTGACGGGATAAGACCTGACGGGATCAGGCTCTGACCAGGATAAGACCTGACGGGATCGGGCTCTGACCAGGATAAGACCTGACGGGATCGGGCTCTGACCAGGATAAGACCTGACGGGATCGGGCTCTGACCAGGATAAGACCTGACGGGATCGGGCTCTGACCAGGATAAGACCTGACGGGATCGGGCTCTGACCAGGATAAGACCTGACGGGATAAGACCTGACGGGATCGGGCTTTGACCAGGAGCTTCGTCGATGTTTGTGACGGTGACGGGTTTTTCCAATTTGTAGTTTTTATAATCATTTCTGTTTGAGTTTATTTGAGTATATGTTGATTTAAATGTTTTACATTTTTGTGTGTGTTTCATTAAGACGATCTAATTTAACCTGGACTTGGGTCCATCTGCTTTGGTGCGACCTGCCACCAGAGTAAACATGTCCACATATATCCACATGCAGTGCCCCTGGGGTCATGGAGGGGAAGTGCGCGGGCTTTATTTGTTTACAGGCAGGTTATTAGCGCTGCTCCACCTGTCTGGGAGCTGCCTCAGATATGCACACGCCGGGCTATAACAGGTTGTATCTAGGCGGCGCAGGTGCACAGGGGTCACGTGGGGGTCAGAGGTCACAGGGGTCGGGGTTCAGGGCTCACATGCCTGTCCTGGAGTCACCTGCCCTGTCTGTGTGTGGCCGGCGGGTCAGCACCTCTCTGGACACTCTGTGGAATGGTCACTGCTGTGCACCTGCTCACCCTGGATCCTGGAGGTGAAGATGGAGCCAAGTTAAAGCTACAGTATGGAACTTTCATTCTCCATGGAGAAAGAGCCAAAGAGACAACATAGCCATGGAAACAAACAGGAGACCCTACCTGAGGCCAGGTACGAGTAAGGTCTGTGGAAATGCAAGTAGACCTATCACACTGAATACTACATCGACTTTTTAGAAGTTCAATTTTTGTCATCTGTACTTTTTGTTTATTGCACTAGTTGGAAATTAGTGAAAAAGGTGAATTTTTAGGAGGGATTTAAAAACAGGTAGCGTACATTAATACACGGCACATAATTTTGTTTCAGTATTATCGTCCATCTTTACTTCAGTAATATTACGCAGTTTAAAAAATATCAGAGGTATAATACTCCCTACAATGAAAGATTAGCAAGACAGAACTAGACCGTGACTGAAATAAACAACACTATCAGGCTACCCCAACAGCTAGCTTAGAAGTTTGTTAGCATCGGTATATTTTTGATACGTTACATTTGCATAATTTTATCTGTTTAGGTAAGCAGCCGTAGGTGTTGCTGTGAAGTGTAAGGCGAGTTGTTGCCATCCGTTCTGAAACATTCCAGAAGAAGAAGAGGAGGACACAGGAGACCTCTGAGAAGGGTCAAAGGTGACGGTGCCACAGTCCGTGTAGGCTCTGCTGTCAGCCCTGTCCAGTGCGTTTGATTCAAGTTTCACTCCACCGTCAAAGCACCAAAACATACCCCTGATCACAGCAGTTCGACGAACATTCTCCATGATTATTTTAATTCTAGTAGCAAAAACGTTACAGGTAAATGCTATGAAATGTCGGTTTGTTGAGACTCTGCACAGACATCTCATTTGTGGCTAAAACAGGAAGTATGGTGACATGGTCTGAATTCCAAGGACGGGTCATGTGATCGGCTTCCATTCCAGCAGCAGGTGCATCCGAGGAGAGTGAGTGGTCAAATACTGGAGCTGTCATTCACTTTGGCAAGACGAAAGTTGCACTATGCAACCTTTCTCTTACAAATGAGTACATTTTTCTTTCCCTCCTTAGAAAGTGTAATATCTATGCCCATACCTAGATCTGTCTATACCTTTGCGAGGTAAGACGAGCCATTTGCAATGTAAATAGGGACATCTGGTCACCTACTGTTACACCAACTACGACCAGAGCAGTGCCCATATTTGACCAAAGCAATGGGGTTTTCATGTGGGTTTATGCAATAATTCACATGTAATGACCTAAAAACTACTCCAGACTGCTGTGGTGTCCAGCAAAAATGGACTTCTTGTGGATTCTTTCCGCCTTTCCACCTGCACTTGACTAAGGTCAGTGTGGCAGAGGGCAGAGGTCAGTATGGCGGGACGCATTGGTTTTGAAGTCTTTTAATGATTCTGAAGTCTTTTGGGACCAACTCAAGTCTCAAACCGCACCTGCAGTCAGTGTCACTGGCATCAGGACCTGGGTACAACGCCATATGCAGTAGTGCTCTTCTCTCACGCCATCATGTGCAGTAATGAGCACAGTCTCGCATCACAGTCTCGCATCACAGTCTCATGTCACGTCTCGTATCATTAGACCACACTGACCAATCAGAGCGAGGGTAACTGAAGTGGAGCAGAGTGAGGCTGAGCCAACGGTAAAAAAGCTGTTTTTCAGACAACTGAAGGATTTTGAATTAGGAAAAAGTCCAGGCACCAGGCCATGGCCACGAGATGTCAGATCAGTGGGAACTCTGAGCGTTTAGGAGCATCGATGCTTCTGCAGGTGTTTTGTAATAATGTCCTACACCTGGAGAATGTATTTTTATCACTGTTACTCATAAAGCAAATGGTGGTGCAAGTCTTCCCTTTCTTTGACTCACATTTGTGTGCAAAGCAGTGGTGCTACTGATTACTATTGTGTTTGCCTTTTGTATTTGTTTTCCTAAATGAAAAACCACACTCTGTTTAACTTGCAAAAAGAGCGCTTTATTTGCAGTGGTGGTAACGTTTCAGCAGCTAGGCCTTCATCAGGCAAACCACTGTAAATACAGTTCACTTTTTGCAGAGTTTGAGTGGGACTCTTTCCATTTTTGATTTTGACGAGCATTACACACACCCTCTCCAACGCACCCAGCTTCAGAAATATTATTATATAAATACAATATATTTTCTTTAAGTATTCATTTTCCTGTCATAATTGTTGGTTGTTGGTTAATTATTAATTTTCCAATGCATAGCGCCCTCATCTGGTCACATAAACTAGCCGCCCTGCATCACTTTGCATCTGTTGAGTTCTAAAGCTGTTGGTGGTCAAAGATCTCATGTGAATACCAGGGATGTCCTAAGGGTTTGTGAGGACTAAGTTAAAGCTACATTTAATTACCAACTTCCTCCTTTCTCTGATTTTTAACCGTCTCGGCAGTCGCTGTTTTAGACTTGACTCTTCATCGCCCACACTAAAACTAAACCATCACCCAACAGTTTTACCAAATAAAAAATAGCTGCCATCATCAAAATCAGTAAGATGTTCTTGATCTGAAGGAAATTTGAAAGAAATGACTCTCAATTCTAGAGCTCTTTATAGTTCTTTATACCCCAATGACGTCCATAATCATATTTACGGGCATTAAAATTCAACCTACTGAGCCATAATATCAGAACCATAACTGCAATTCCAAAGCTTTAATATTTTACTGACAACTCCTGAAAAAACAAGTGCTTTTGCTGGATATTGAAACTGCGCAAAAAACTTCAAAACACACCCCGTATTTACTTCTCCCAAAATCCATGTAAAAAATGCTAACTTCCTCTTTGCGTGTGTTTTCTCTGGGGCTGTGCTGTTGTGGACGCGTTAAGAGTCATTCCAGCTGATTCGTTCCCAGTCACACATCCAAATGAGCGTCTATGAGAAGGCCAGCAGGGGTCCCGAGATCTCCCACCCTCCGGCTCGGCTCTCCCCGTGCTCCGTTTGAATTTATGCAAAACGCCAAGATGCCCTGTAAATGTGAGAGTGAACAGAGGAGCTCGGGAGTCTGGGGGGATCTGTGCATTGGACACGCCGCTCACTGCCTCTTCTGCCCCACAACGACAGAAACAGAAACAGGGCTGGGGTCACCTTCTGCGGTTTTGTTTTTCAAATAAATGTGGAGATGATTTGCAAAAGAAGTAAAAAAAAAAATAATGAGTAAGGTGTAACTTTTTGGTCACTTGCTTATTTCTATGCAGATGTCATTGCTTTGGCTGGAATGTTGCACAGTATGACATTAAAAAGCTATACCTTACTTTTAATAAATTACAGGTGTTTTTTAGCTCAAAAACACCTAGAAAAACAGACACTCTGACTGTGAGTGGGGTCGCCTCTCCACAGATCTGACCTGGAATTTAGTCTGGTTTGTTCTTCATAAAAATGAAAAGGTTTAATGCCATACTGTGAAACATTCTAGACAAAGCAATAACATTTCCATGATAACGAGCCAATAGATAACGAGTCTACCTCCTTATCTATTGGCTGTTTGGTCGTCAATCAAACTCCCTGCGTTTCTATAGTAACTGACTCTCCGGCGCGTGGTTTACGTTCGCCTCTCACACATTCCACAGACTCAAGACGCCGTTTACTCGACCAACACAGCGGTTCTTAGCGGGTTTTTCCAACTGTAGCTTCCTCACAGTTTGTACAAAGTTTGTTGCAATGGCAGATGAGAATCCACGACCAGTTAGACACAAAAGAAAGTCCGTTTATGAGGTCGCTGAAAGAAGAAGAGAAGGGGAAAAGGAGCGAAGCCAAACTAAGGTGATTCTTGGAGATTCCTTCCAGCGATGGCGTCACTGAAGCAGACGAAGGGTCTAAAGACTGACGCGCTGGTCGATAAATTACTTCTGGACAGGAAACTTCTGCTCATCATTTGAAAACGTACAGTAGAGTTACAGCAGCAACAGCGATTCTGAACGAGCACCGACTGTAAACAAACAGGATTTCTAGAGTCTGGAGGAGGTGGAGGAGGAGTTTCTACTTATGGAGCTGTGGAGGAGGAGGTGGAGTCACACATGAGGAACATTTGAAAAAGGACAAACGGTCGCTGGATTTCTCCATTCTTAAGATAAGATAAGATAAGATAAGATAATCCTTTATTTGTCCCACAATGGGGAAATTGCAGTGTCACAACGCAAGTTACAGGAACAGTAGGAAAATAAGAGCATCAAAATCAAGATAAATAATAATAATAAGTATTTACAATCAACTAAAAAACACAACACTGTAAGCTAAGCTAAAAGGCACAGGAACATTGCACAATAAGTGTTTTTGATTCTGAGATGATTGTGAACAGTGCAGTGATGGACAGTGGTGGGTAAATAAATAAGTAGCAGGTAGTGACTTTAAATAATATTGCACATTGTTATTTTTACTATGGAGATGACACATGGTTGCTATGGAGATGACACATGGTTGCTATGGAGATGACACATGACTAGCATTGATCATTATACAGTCTGACAGCAGCAGGAAGGAAAGACCTGCGAAATCTCTCCTTCACACAGCGAGGGTGAATCAGTCTGTCACTGATGCTGCTCTCCAGAGCAGACAGGGCGTCCTGCAGGGGGCGACACTCATGGTCCAGCATAGACATGAGTTTAGCCAGGACCCTCTTGTCCCCCACCTGTTGCACCGAGTCCAGAGGACAGCCCAGGACTGAGCTGGACTTCTTGATGATTCTTGGAAAATCCTCTGTACAAACTTTAAGCTGGGGTCCAATCACTGAAGCCTTTTGACAGATCCAACAGCGACACTGCACTGTTATCACATCAAATGCCCAAATGAATCAGGCTGGACAGAGCCAAATCCAAATGGTTTGTTCTTTGTCCGTTTGTCCAGTAAAGGTCTTCAGTGAGAACAGCAGAGCCATGGAGAGGTGAAGGACTCTGACCTGAGACTGTGGAGAGGTTGTGAGCAGTTTGTTTGTCAGAGGAGTAACTGATGGTTTGATGCTTCACTCCCCACTCAGACTTTACTTCATTACATTTCCAAGTCCATGAGTTTGGTGCATGAAGCTGTCCTGGTTCAGTCTTAGTTGTATGTGGGGCTGGTTAGTCCTGGTCTAGTCCTGGTTCAGGCCTTCTCTAAGCTCTGAGGGTGTTTTCTCTGATGTGAGGAGACTGAACAAATGTTTAAGGAAATCTGATCATGTGAAAGTCAGTCTCACGCTGGGCTGTGATTGGTTCAAACAGGAATCCTTTTTGAGCCCTGTGTGTGTTTCTCTTGAAGTCTGGTATTTTCCTCTTCAGTTTTGACTATGTGGTTGTGTGGCTCCTCTAATATTACAACTGCCTCTGTTCTTTAAAATGTAAATATACAGAGAAATCATAATGAAGGATATTGTTTTTATGTCAAAGTTCAAACTTAAAGAGGCTGTACCCTAACACACATTTATGGTAAACACACTCTGAAGGTCAAAATAAGTCAGCTGTGGAGTCGTTTGGACCACTGCAAACTGTTTACAATGAACTAGTTCTGTTTTTCACAATTTTAAGACAGTAAAAATCAGGTTCCAGCGTGAGTTAGTTGTGAGCTGAATGTCACTGTCAGACCAGTGCTGTGTTATCTGCAGGACTGTAGAATGTGCCAGAAAAGACAGCGATTGGATAAAGGAAAAAAGGAGACCAGATGAATCCAGCCAGTCGTGAGTCGACATTGGCCCAGAGTCGTCCCTCTCACCTGACAAAGTGACTATTAAATCACATATTGTGCTTGAGCTTTATAGTTAAAATGTACGACACCAGGCGATCATTATGTTATTTACACATTTTAAATCACTATATTCATCTAAAGCTTTTTATTTAAAGAAATAATCTGCAGACTCTCACTTTAGAAAGATGCAGTGCCCAATGGGAGCTGACGTCGTCACAAACAGAGTCGGTGTTATGGATTCGTTAGGTCTGGTGTGTAAATGGCTCATATGGCGCACGCCACAGAAGAGCGCCCTCTGCAGACAGACGCATGGGCATCTGCGCAGACAGACGCACGGGCATCTGCGCAGACAGACGCACGGGCATCTGCGCAGACAGACGCACGGGCATCTGCGCAGACAGACGCACGGGCATCTGCGCAGACAGACGCACGGGCATCTGCGCAGACACGTGTGTCAGGGCCTTTGGGGCGCTGTCTAAACAAAATGTAAACGTTCTTCTGTGGCTTCCTTTCCGCTCGTCTGAAGTGGAGATGTGGATTTACGCACCCGTCTGAACTGAAGTAAAGCAGTAAGAGGTTTGTCCATCTGTGACCCGCGGACAGTTTCTCGTGTCTCCACTGAAGTTGTGGAGCCATGTCGGTCCAGAGCAGAACACACTTCTCACTATATTCACACTCAAACGCGCTAACACGCCCGCTTTGCCTCATAGATACCTCTGCGATGATTTAATAAAGTGAAATTCACTCAAAAGAAACACGGACACCGCGTTTAATTAAAGCTGGGTCCCTGCAGGCCACGCCCACATCGCACCATGTGACCCATCACCACAAACAGATCCGAAACACCAGGAACTCAATGGACATCTGCACATCACGCTAACGAGCAGATTTTTTTTCATTTACCAAAATGACTACACTACACTGCCAAATGCTACGGGTATCACTGATTGAGAAAATAAAATTGCAGATGAACACAGGACGTGATCAGCAACATGGCGTCTTGAAAATAAGTGACTCAAACATGTACAAATCTCTTCAAATACGACTCCCTGAGGGTCAGTGAGGACGGGGAAAACATGATCTGAAAAGTCCAGTTTGCTGAAGAGGTGTTTTTAAAGGATCTCTTCACTCTGAATAAACTCCTTTTTCAAGTTTTAAAGTTGCTCTACGTACCTTTTCTGGTGGAGGGACGTTGCCTTGACTTGTCACTGCATCCCGTTAAAACTCTCCATGAAGACAACAGCTGACGTTGCAGGTTAGATCTGTGGAGAGGCAAGCCCGCTTAGTAAGAATGCATGTATTTGAAAATGCTGTTTCACAATAAAATCATGTGTAACTGAAGAAATGTGAGATAAAATCCACTTTATGGCATTAAAGTTATCCATTTCCATAGAGACAAGCAGGCCATTCTGTCAAGTTACAGCTAGAATGCATGTTTAATTTTGAGCAATAAAACAATGTTTGAGCAATGTTTTTCTCCATGGAGATGTTATTGCTTTGTCTGGAATGTTCCACAGTATGGCATTAAACCTTTCCATCTTCATGGAGACCAAACCAGACCAAGTTCCAGGTCAGATCTGTGGAGAGGCGACCCCGCTCACAGTCAGAATGTCTGTTTTTCTAGGTATTTTTGAGCTCTAAAACCACCTGTAATTGAATAAATGTAAAGTAGAGCTGTTTAATGTCACACTGTGGAACATTCCAGGCAGAGCAGTGACGTATCCATAGAAACAAGCAGGTGACAGACCCTCAACCAAAAAGTCACATAGTGCACCCTTTAAATTTTGTAACTTTTATACAAACATGTCCTAAAATATCTGGATGTTTGTGTTCAGATTTCAGCCTTTTCTCAAAACTTCTCCTGCTTCTTTTTTAAATTTGTTCTGTTCCCACTGGATTAAAAGTATAACAACAAATCCAATCATGTCCTTGTCAGGAAATGGTGCCGGCCTAATTCGTGGATCTATTTGCGGTGGCGGCGGTGGACGTGTGTTGTCAGTGTGGTGAAGAGGCGCGGCGTGTGCGTGAGGCTCCTCTGACACGTCATCTCCACAGATCTTCAAAGTGGAGAGCTCTTTAGAAAACCTCTCACTTTTGGAGCATGTGCGTGCGTGTGCGTGTGCGTGTGCGTGCGTGTGTGTGCGTGTGCGTGCGTGTGTGTGCGTGTGTGTGCATGTGCGTGTGTGTGCGTGTGTGTGCGTGTGTGTGCATGTGTGTTAGCTTAACGCACTTCAGTCTTTTTGCAAAAAGTTTTGTAGTTAAGGTACGTCAGATGTCAGAAATACTGATACTCAAAAAATGATGAACCTCATTTGAACCGGCGGTGAAACTTGGAAGAAAAATGCACCTCCAGCCTGTGGGTCAGTGGATCTGACCGCTCCACCTGTGTCTATGTACAGAGTGGGAATCCAACCACCAACCTTCAGATCAGTGGACAAACACTTTACTAATCGAGCTACTGTCGCTGTGAATTTATTAAAACGATTCTATTATCGTGTGCTGAAATGTTTGAACTTTAAATGTCCTTGTTGTCTGAGAAGTTTCTGTATCAGTGTGTGACTCAGTATTTTTACATAAACTGTTGTCTACAGCAGTGAAGTTAAATTCTTTTTATATAAAATCTTTTACATAAATATCTGTGCATCTTTTTCTGGATGTGTTGGTCACCTGCTCCATTCCACAGGCTCAGAAAGTTCAAAACCTAAGACCTGGTTTTTGTCATACTATGGAATATTATCGCCAACATTTCCATGGTGACAAGGTAATGAAATCTCATGAAGCAAATTCATTCTCTGCATTTGACCCATTCCTCACCCAGAGCCGCTGGGGCCCCCTGCAGGAGCAGTGAGGTACTGCGGTACAGGCGGCTCATCTCCAGGTCTTGAGCTGGTCTTGGTCAGGACCACCTGAGGAGGAGGATTGTCTCTGTGATGAGGCACAGGGTGTGAGTCCTCCTCAGACCCCAGGCCTACTGTTGTGTCCTTAGGCAATGCACTTTCCAAACACATTACAGTCATCACAGTGTCAGAGGAGACATACGAGAGAGCGGCTCACTCCAACCTGATGAAAGGAATCCTTAAGAATCCAAAACAACCACACATCAGTGACTCTTCAGAGCTCTGGAGTGAAAACTGGAGGTTCTGAGCTCCGCAAAGAGGCAAAAGGAATATCCTTTTATTTAAAAAAAAATATTTATATGTGAGGAAGAACGAAAAACCTGCACTCAGTTTGCAGATTAAGACAAATGCCATTTCAAACGCCCGCAGCTCAGGTCACACACACTACTACTACTACTACTACTACTACTACTACTACTACTACTACTACTACTACTACTACTACTACTACTACTACTGCTACTACTGACACTACCACCTGAGAAATATCAGGTATTGGAGCTTTTAAAGACATTCCCTCTGTCTGCTCTACAGTTCTATAGCACCTGTGGTTCATTGTGTTATAATTTGGACATTTTAAATTGCAAGAAGAACTTAATAAAAAAACATAAAGTGGCAGACAGGGCCACTTCTGGAGAGCTGCAGGTCACAGTAACAAGCAGGCGATTTTTTTAGGGTTTTTTTTCCAAAATGGCAATACAAAGTTGCTGAATCCTACTTATTAAGAAGAAAAAACATTGGAGAATGAAATAAAATAATGAAATAATAACTGCAGGTATGACGGACTGGTGAAAACTAATGGTGCTTTGAATGCAGGAAACTAAAAATCACTGAAACATCACGAATCCGTCTAAAAACAACTTTAAATGGGTAAAAGAGAAAACAGTTAAAACATGTTTTAGACTCTTTAAAAGTGGCATTTGCAGATTATGTCTTTGTTAAGTGCAATAAACCAAAAAGAGTTCAGAATGACTCCCCTGACCTCCTGTAGCCTCCGTAGCTCTGGATTCTTCTCTAAAGCGTGGCCCCTGACAGCTGTGTGCAGAGGGCCCCGTGGAGCCTGCAGTCCTGGATGTCAGCCTGGTGTTTGAGGTAAGTGCAGGGCTCGGAGCGCTGCTGAGTGACTGACAGGTGTGTGACTGACAGGTGCGTGACTCTGCAGCCCTGCGTCACAGGGACCCCCGGGAGCCCACCTGAAGGAGGAATCCAGGGGCCACTGAGTCACCGGGGCCCAAACACAGTCCCTCAGGCTCATACAGGAGCGAGGTCACGCCTTTGTGCAGAGTTTATATGAATCTGTGCACCAGGTCTGTCCGAGCAGGTTTATACAGAACAGAGCCTCGGAACATGTATACATCTATACATACATATATATACATACATATACATATACATATACATATACATATACATATACATATACATATATACACATACATATATATATACACACACATACGGTCGAAGAGAAGGAGATTCAGCAAGAACTAGAGTAAAGAGTTCTGCACTTAGACCCTCACAAACACTGATGTCCCACTGCAGATGTTCTAGAGCTTCACGTGTGGACCACAGTGAGTCGGACAGGGTGAATATTCAGACCCTCTGTGCTGCATTTGAAGAGGAGGAAGAAATGTAGCCTGACGAGCCGGTCCTTTTTCCTTTCTGTTTGAAGGCAGAAGGTCTGGGGACAGGCCTGTCACATGGGATTCACACTTCAGTGAATCTAGAAAAGGCAGGTGGTCTTAGGTGACCCTGCCGCGCTCGCTGGATCCTGGCAAGGTTTGAGTTCATCTCAAATATACGATACGATACGATATACGCGTTTCCTTTGGAGTTTACGTTTGTTTCATGTGCAGCTAGAACCAAAATGGCGGCAGGTGGTAAAAACAACTGTGAATGTGTTGAGTTTATGGGGGAAAAAATGTGCCCTGAGGAAACCCACCCAGACACAGGCAGAACATGCAAACTCCACACAAAAACCCAGGTGACCCAGGAGCCAACCCCAGAACCGCCAAAGGACATGTTTCAGTTTGGTGTTCGCCTGATTATCTAAAAATAAACAATCGGAGTTTTATAAGAACAGCTGCAAAGTAAAAGTGCATAAACGATTTTCTGTTTTCCCAGAATCCTTTGGGGCAAACGCTCTGATGTTTGGAGTCGGTGTTAGTGTAAGTCTGTGTTGTTTCTTCTGTTATAGACCCCCATAACGAGCTCCTGCAGTCCTGACAGGTGCCTCTGGACAGGGCAGGCTCGCACCTCCAGACCTGCTCCTCCGGCTCTCGGCTCCTCACCGACTCTTCTGACGTTATTAATTGGCCGTTTCTCTGCACCTCGAGGTTATCAGGATAAAATCGTCCATTCGGAGCTAAAATCGCTGACAAGAAAAAAAAAACCTCCACGTATTTTAACTCCAGCGGCGATTCTCGTGAAAGAGGTTTTTAATTAATTTGACGTGAAGAAGGAAGAACGTTTTCAGGAGATTATTGCTTCCCATTATGAGGTTAATGTGGCGAGCGTTTTATTCCAATTAGGCCGAGCTGACGAGAGGAAATAAGTGTGAGCCGGATAATGACGAGGGAAGAACATCAGCCTCCTCCTGCACCTCCACATGACGGGAATTAACGGACGGATGGAGGAGGAGAAGTACTCTGGACGGAGAGGGGGAAGAGAAGAGAGGAGAGGAGGAGAAGAGAGAGGAGAGAAGAAAGAGAGGAGAGGAGAGAGAACAAAGAGGAGAGGAGGAGAGAGAAGAGAAGAGAGGGACAGGAGGAGAGAAAAGAGGAGAGAGAAGAGAAAGGAGAGGAGAGAGAGAACAAAGAGGAGTAATGTGAGGAGGTGAGAGGAGGAGAGAGAAGAGCAGAGAACGAAATCTGAGGAGGAGAGATGAGAGAGAGAAGAAAGAGGAGAGAAGAGAACAAAGAGGAGGAGAGGAGAGAGAAGAGAGGGACAGGAGGAGAGGAAAGAGGAGAGGAGGAGAGAAGAGAGGAAAGGATAGATGAGAGGAGGCAAGAGAGGAGAAAGAAGAGGGGCGAGAGAGGAGAGGACAAAGAACAGAGGAGAGGGACAGGAGGAGAGGAAAGGAGAGAGGAGAGGAGAGAAGAGAAGAGAAGGAGAGAGGAGAGGCGAGATGAAAGAGAGAAAGAGGAGAAATGTGAGGAGGTGAGAGGAGGAGAAAGAAGAGAGGAGAGAAAGAAGAGGAGAAAGAAGAGAGGAGAGAAAGGAGAAAAGGGAGAGAAGAGGAGAGGAAAGGAGAGATGAGAGGAGAAGAAAAGAAAGGACAGAAGAGAGAACAAAGAAGAGAGGAGGAGAGATGAGAGGAAAGGAGAAATGTGAGGAGGAGAGAGAAGAGAGGAAAGGATAGATGAGGAGGTGAGAGGAGAAAGAAGAAGGGAGAGAAAGGAGAAGAGAGAGGAGAGATGAGGAGAGAAGAAAGAGGAGAAAGAATAGATGAGAGGAGAGGGCGAGAGAGAAGAGAAAGAGTAGAAAGAAGAGAGGAGAGATGAAAGAGAGGAGAAAGACGAGAGCAGAGGGAAGAGAAGTGGGGGAAATGGGGTTTACTGCTGTTTAATGTCACACTGTGGAACATTCTGGGCAGAGCAATGACATCTCCATAGAAACAAGCAGGTGACAGGACCCCTAAACAAAAAGTTACACACTGCAGCTTTAATAACAGCGCTGACTGCCTCGTTTTACACGCACATAATCCAGACAACAGACAGGAGCCACGTTTGCACCTGTCAGCTGGCCCTCATTACCTGCCTCTGAGCTCCTGCACCTTGCCCCTGCCTCCCCCTGCTCCTGCCACTGCTCCTGCCGCTGCTCCTGCCACTCAGAGAATCTCACCAAACAAACAAAAAGAAACAGACAGGGACGAGTTCAGGCGGTGGACCTGACCAACTCTAACGAGGAGCTGCTGTTCACTCACCAGAGAGGAGGAGAGGAGAGAGGAGGAGAGAGGAGGAGAGAGGAGGAGAGAGGAGGAGAGAGGAGAGGAGAGAGGAGAGAGGAGGAGAGAGGAGGAGAGAGGAGGAGAGAGGAGGAGAGGAGAGAGGAGAGAGGAGAGAGGAGGAGAGAGGAGGAGAGAGGAGGAGAGAGGAGGAGAGGAGAGAGGAGAGAGGAGGAGAGGAGAGAGGAGAGGAGAGAGGAGGAGAGGAGAGGAGGAGAGAGGAGAGAGGAGGAGAGAGGAGGAGAGGAGAGGAGAGGAGAGAGGAGAGAGGAGGAGAGAGGAGGAGAGGAGGAGAGGAGGAGAGAGGAGGAGAGAGGAGGAGAGGAGGAGAGGAGGAGAGAGGAGGAGAGAGGAGGAGAGAGGAGAGGAGAGAGGAGGAGAGAGGAGAGAGGAGGAGAGAGGAGGAGAGAGGAGGAGAGAGGAGGAGAGGAGAGGAGGAGAGAGGAGAGAGGAGGAGAGAGGAGGAGAGGAGAGGAGAGGAGAGAGGAGAGAGGAGGAGAGAGGAGGAGAGGAGGAGAGGAGGAGAGAGGAGGAGAGAGGAGGAGAGGAGGAGAGGAGGAGAGAGGAGGAGAGAGGAGGAGAGAGGAGAGGAGAGAGGAGGAGAGAGGAGGAGAGGAGAGAGGAGGAGAGAGGAGAGGAGAGAGGAGGAGAGAGGAGAGGAGAGGAGGAGAGGAGGAGAGAGGAGGAGAGAGGAGAGAGGAGGAGAGAGGAGAGGAGAGAGGAGGAGAGGAGGACAGAGGAGAGGAGAGAGGAGGAGAGAGGAGGAGAGAGGAGGAGAGAGGAGAGGAGAGAGGAGAGAGGAGGAGAGAGGAGGAGAGAGGAGAGAGGAGGAAAGAGGAGGAGAAGAGGAGGAGAGAGGAGGAGAGGAGAGGAGAGAGGAGGAGGAGAGGAGAGAGGAGGAGAGAGGAGGAGAGGAGAGAGGAGAGGAGAGGAGGAGAGAGGAGGAGAGGAGAGAGGAGAAGAGGAGGAGAGGAGAGAGGAGGAGAGAGGAGGAGAGAGGAGGAGAGAGGAGGAAAGAGGAGGAGAAGAGGAGGAGAGAGGAGGAGAGGAGAGGAGAGAGGAGGAGGAGAGGAGAGAGGAGGAGAGAGGAGGAGAGGAGAGAGGAGAGGAGAGGAGGAGAGAGGAGGAGAGGAGAGAGGAGAAGAGGAGGAGAGGAGAGAGGAGGAGAGAGGAGGAGAGAGGAGGAGAGGAGAGAGGAGAGGAGAGAGGAGGAGAGAGGAGGAGAGAGGAGGAGAGGAGAAGAGGAGGAGAGAGGAGGAGAGGAGAGAGGAGAGGAGGAGATGAGAGAGGAGGAGAGGAGAGAGGAGGAGAGAGGAGGAGAGGAGAGAGGAGGAGAGAGGAGGAGAGGGGAGAGAGGAGGAGAGGAGGAGAGGAGAGAGGAGGAGAGAGGAGGAGAGAGGAGAGAGGAGGAGAGGAGAGAGGAGACAGGAGGAGAGAGGAGAGAGGAGGAGAGGAGGAGGAGAGAGGAGAGAGGAGGAGAGAGGAGGAGAGGAGAGAGGAGAGGAGACAGGAGGAGAGAGGAGAGAGGAGGAGAGGAGGAGGAGAGAGGAGAGAGGAGAGGAGAGAGGAGGAGAGAGGAGAGGAGGAGAGAGGAGGAGAGGAGAGAGGAGGAGAGAGGAGGAGAGAGGAGGAGAGGAAGAGAGAGGAGGAGAGAGGAGAGAGGAGAGGAGAGAGGAGAGAGGAGGAGAGAGGAGGAGAGGAGAGAGGAGGAGAGAGGAGGAGAGGAGAGAGGAGAGAGGAGAGGAGGAGATGAGAGAGGAGGAGAGGAGAGAGGAGGAGAGAGGAGGAGAGAGGAGAGAGGAGAGGAGAGAGGAGGAGAGAGGAGGAGAGGAGAGAGGAGGAGAGAGGAGGAGAGAGGAGGAGAGGAAGAGAGAGGAGGAGAGAGGAGAGAGGAGAGAGGAGAGAGGAGGAGAGGAGGAGAGGAGAAGAGGAGGAGAGAGGAGGAGAGAGGAGGAGAGGAGGGAGGAGAGAGGAGAGGAGGAGATGAGAGAGGAGGAGAGGAGAGAGGAGGAGAGAGGAGGAGAGAGGAGAGAGGAGAGAGGAGAGAGGAGGAGAGAGGAGAGGAGAGAGGAGAGAGGAGAGAGAGGAGAGAGGAGAGGAGGAGGAGAGGAGGAGAGAGAAGGAGAGAGGAGAGAGGAGGAGAGAGGAGAGGAGGAGGAGAGGAGGAGAGAGGAGGAGAGAGGAGAGAGGAGAGGAGGAGAGGAGAAGAGGAGGAGAGAGGAGGAGAGAGGAGGAGAGAGGAGAGAGGAGAGGAGAGAGGAGGAGAGAGGAGGAGAGAGGAGGAGAGAGGAGGAGAGAGGAGGAGAGAGGAGAGAGGAGAGGAGGAGAGGAGAAGAGGAGGAGAGAGGAGGAGAGAGGAGGAGAGAGGAGGAGAGGAGGAGAGAGGAGAGGAGAGAGGAGAGAGGAGGAGAGGAGAGAGGAGAGGAGGAGAGGAGAAGAGGAGGAGAGAGGAGAGGAGGAGAGAGGAGGAGAGGAGAGGAGAGGAGGAGAGAGGAGGAGAGAGGAGGAGAGGAGGAGAGAGGAGAGGAGAGAGGAGAGGAGGAGAGGAGAAGAGGAGGAGAGAGGAGGAGAGGGGAGGAGAGGAGAGGAGAGGAGAGGAGGAGAGGAGGAGAGAGGAGAGGAGGAGAGAGGAGGAGAGGAGGGAGAGGAGGAGAGAGGAGGAGAGGAGGAGAGGAGGAGAGGAGAGGAGAGAGGAGAGAGGAGGAGAGAGGAGGAGAGGAGAGAGGAGAGGAGGAGAGGAGAAGAGGAGGAGAGAGGAGGAGAGAGGAGGAGAGGAGAGAGGAGGAGAGAGGAGGAGAGGAGAGAGGAGGAGAGGAAAAGAGGAGAGACGAGACGAGGAGAGAACTTTGAAAACTACCAATTCATGACATCACAAGATGGAACAGAGCCTTTGGAGCTTTAGAATTAGAATTAGAATTAAATTAGCCTAATGTGGGCCCTTTGTTTCATGACCATCCGTCTTTTGTGAACATCACTTCTTCTCTGGATGAGAGGGTGTCTGTGGAGGATGTGAGCCCAGTGAAGCAGCACCGCTCTGGGGGCCCTCACATCCTCATCGGCCCCGTCCCTCTGGTCCCTCTGGTCCCTCTGGTCCCTCTGGTCCTCCTCCCACGTGCGCGCTGCAAACTGACTCACTTCCAGGACAATGAACGGCTCCTTCCGGGTCAGCGGACGCTGAGGCAGGGGCCCCGTAGCCTTTGGCCCCCGCTCTGGCTCATGTGCGGGGGCCTAATGAAGAGTCGGTGTAGCGTGACTCCATAATGTGTGGCTGATGCGTCGTTAACATTTATAAGGGCGGCAGACGGGGCCATATGCGCAGGAGCCTCTTCAGAAGGTGATTAGCCGAGGTTAAAAATCTATTGACTTCCATCGACTCCACACGTCGGGATAAATTTGGATTTATTTGTCTCAGAGCGGCGCTGGTGTCGTTGAATTAGCAGGTCTTTAAGGTCTTTAAGGTCTTTAAGCGATGGTTTTTACGACAGGGTCAGGGACAGGGTCGAGGGGGGACTGAGATGGAGCGCTGTGGGGTGGAGGAAAAGGTGGAGGAACAAATGATGGAAGAAAATAATGGAGGTCTGTAGTAAAAGACGGTCGGATGATGCTAAAAGGAATAATTAAAGCTGCACTGTGTAACTTTTCTGGTGGAGGGTCCATCAAATGCTTTTCTCCATGGAGATGTTATTGCTTTGTCTGGAATGTTCCACAGTATGGCATTAAACCTTTTATCTTCATGGAGACCAAACCAGACCAAGTTCCAGGTCAGATCTGTGGAGAGGCGACCCTGCTCACAGTCAGAATGTCTGTTTTTCTAGGTATTTTTGAGCTCTAAAACCACCTGTGATTGAATAAATGTAAAGTAGAGCTGTTTAATGTCACATTGTGGGACATTCCAGGCAGAGCAGTGACGTATCCATAGAAACAAGCAGGTGACAGACCCCCAACCGAAAAGTTACACAATGCATCTTTAATATTGGGTTCCAGGCAAAAATTTGGTCATTTCAGTATTTCAATTTAGAGCTCAATTTCAAGTCCAACAATAGAAGTTGTTGTATATGTTGTTTTTGATTATTCATGGGTCAGCCCCTGCCAGCCCCTGTCAGCCCCTGCCAGCCCCTGTCAGCCCCTGCCAGCCCCTGCCAGCCCCTGCCAGCCCCTGCCAGCCCCTGCCAGCCGAACACGAGCAGTTTGCGATCACATTTTGCTCTGTGGGAAAAATCCTTTCTGGGCAGGAGGGTTTTTTCGCTAAAGTTCCAGTGAGAGTCACAGACAGTCTAAGCTGTAATACTCTGTCCAGTTCTTTGAATAGATCCATGACAGAAATGGACATGGCTAACCCGTTAGCCGCCATGTTCCAAACAGGAAGTGAGCATGCGGCTCTTCCGGCACTTTCTGACTCTGGCTCCCATTGACTCACATTAGAATATTGTGGCTCTTCTCTCTGTACCTGCTGCTGTGGCCTCGTCATTTTGGTCTTAATGTGTTCATATTAATCTGCTCTACATGATCCTGGAGGTTTTTTTTGCCATTTTGTCCATCAAAAAAAACCCTGTTCATAAAATAGAGTCTGGCTCCAAATTCGCCCCTGTGGCCACTGACCCTGTGAGCTTCATCTGAGCGGAGCTGAACTCTGTGGGTCACTTCCTCCATGTCTTTATACAGTCAACGGTCAGAACACTGCCCCGGCACAGAGGTCACAGCTGGACCTGGAGCAGTCTGAGGCCTAACGGGCTGAATCTGCATGTCACGTTACAAATTATTCTGCGTATCTTTAGTTCTGGTCTCTCTAATCAGACACGTACAAAGTCATTAAGCACAATCTTTAATGAATCCAACATTTTGCTACGGTAGTCACATCTCATCTCAAATTTATCTCAGAGAACCCCAGAGAAATGCCCTCTCCTCTCCGACCACAACAACGATCTCTTCCAGAATTCCCCTGGTCTCCTCACTGCCGTCTCCAAATCCTTCCGAGGACAATGACTCGACTTGTCCGAGGACATTGTCTCTGTGTGTGAGACTGTGAGAGTGTCAATGTAATCAGCTCAGTCCCGGTGTCACGTTAGCTTAAAGAGGGGGCTACAAATCAATCAGGCGTCAATTAGAAGGCGTCGGTGTGAATGCAGAGGGGTCGATGAGCGCCAGAGGATGAAGCGGTCAGAGTTTGGATAAATCTGATAAGAGGAGTCAAGGACAAGAGTCTCAGGAGCTGATCAAGAGACGACAGTGAATGAGAGAGAAGTGGACTGTCCCAGGTTTGAGTCCACTGTACTGACTCTGTAGTGACTGTGTGTCAACGAAAAACTCAAACAAAAGCAGTGAGCAAACTTAGAACTAAACAGAACTCAGATATTCACCGCTGGGCACCAGGGGGATGTGGTTTACGCCGTACAGAAGAACAAATTCAATGTCCAGAGCAGCATTTTCCAACATTTATTCCAGGTTTAACAGGCAAACAACAGGGATACATGTTCAACACCTGCTGACTCTCCTGCCCCTGCCTCTCCTGCCCCTGCCTCTGGTCACTCTGGTCCTGCCGTACCACCACCTTTATCCCCACGATGCTTCACGGACTAAATCAAAAACAGAAAAGGGGCTGAGGTAAACAACAGCAGATTAGACTAAACAAATGAGTAAATATAAGAAATATTAATACGCCAAAATAAATTATGCAAATTAACACAACTACATTAGTAAACCAATTGACAAACGAAAAAATTTAGAATAAACTAAATAAGCAAATAGCTCCTACAGGCTCATTGAAAGGATATGGCTGTGTCTCATTTCTCTTTCCTCGCTTCCTTCTCCTCGATTCCTCTCCTTGATTCTACAGGAAGTGGGTGAGGAAGTCCCGCCCACAGAGGAGACACAGGGAGGAGAGAGGATCTAAACTCCTCACTGAGACCAAGAAAGTTTGATTCTTTTCTCTGGTGTTGCTCCTGAAGACTCCCTCAGGTTTACTCCTTCACTCCCTCCTTCCCTCAGGTTTACTCCTTCACTCCCTCCTTCCCTCAGGTTTACTCCTTCACTCCCTCCTTCCCTCAGGTTTACTCCTTCACTCCCTCCTTCCCTCAGGTTTACTCCTTCACTCCCTCCTTCCCTCAGGTTTACTCCTTCACTCCCTCCTTCCCTCGGGTTTACTCCTTCACTCCCTCCTTCCCTCGGGTTTACTCCTTCACTCCCTCCTTCCCTCAGGTTTACTCCTTCACTCCCTCCTTCCCTCAGGTTGAACTGAATCCGCTGTAGTGATGTCATCCTGGAGGTGTTCTACATGTGTCTTTAATGGTGGAATGTTTACGCGTTACCATAGTGACACACTGCACTGCGCACATTAGCAAAAACTGCCAAAACTCATCTGAAAACTCAAGAAAAAACACAAAATGGATTTAAAGAGCAGCGTTCAGAAGCTGATCAATAGTCCTGTTTAAGAGTTTGATTTTCAACAAAAAGGTGAGAGTAAAAGTAATTTCATGTATGAGTGATTTGTTTAAGAGTTCCTACAGTTCTCTATGATCACATTGTGTTCAAATAAAGCTCAGATTAAAGTCTAATAACGTCTCAGACAAAGCAGCGCCTACAGTTAACATCATACCTTCGGGAAAGTTGATGCCTTCAGCTGTTTGTTTCCTTTTTCTGTCTCAATTTGCATCTGTATCAATTAAAGCTGCATTGTGTAACATTGTGGTGGAACGCCTGTCAAATTAAACCTTTCTATCTCCATGGAGACCAGACCAAGTTCCAGGTCAGATCTGTGGAGAGGCGACCCCGCTCACAGTCAGAATGTCTGTTCGTCTGGGTATTTTTGAGCTCTAAAACCACCTGTGATTGAATAAATGTAAAGTAGAGCTGTTTAATGTCACACTGTGGAACATTCCAGACAGAGCAGTGACGTCTCCATAGAAACAAGCAGGTGACGGACCCCCAACCAGAAAAGTTCCACAGTGCAGCTTTAATATAGGCCTATAGAACGCTGTGATGTCAGCTGAAACGCAGCGATGGCCCAATTCCCCACACGTTCTGTACATGAATTATGAAGAGCACAGAATGAT
The DNA here is from genome assembly GCA_029959045.1 of Taenioides sp. WSHXM2023. Classification (NCBI taxonomy): domain Eukaryota; kingdom Metazoa; phylum Chordata; class Actinopteri; order Gobiiformes; family Gobiidae; genus Taenioides; species Taenioides sp. WSHXM2023. The sequence goes on from CM057099.1 coordinate 1,035,120, forward strand.
CCTCGTCTCGGCGTTGTACCGTCTCTCTCTCTCTCCTTGTAAACACGGAGGAACAAGTCGAGCTGCCGTTTGGTTTCACCTGAGGCCCTCCCGTCTGCTGCTCCTAATCTACGCCGTGTCAAACAGCGGAGGAGCCTCCGCGCGGTCGCCACGGAAACGCGCCGCCTGTCAATCACCTGCTCACGGGGCCCGAGCCGGAGAGGAGGCGCGTTGTGAAAGCTGGGAATTATTCGCTTTATGAATACATATCTGTTATTTACGCAGCCGTGGCGATACGAGCCGCGAGGGTTCAGCGCCGCCGGGGCTGATGGGAAAATTACCCACAGCTAAAGATGTTTCCATTGTGGTGCAATACAGGGGGCGCTGCTCAGTGGATCAGACAGAAGAACTGCAGGTTCTGGTCTGATGTAACTCCAGGTCTGTTTTATTGAGTTTGCATCTTTGTATGTTTAGACTTAATAACTTAAAGTGCGTATGATTAGCTAATTTTGACTTAATTTGGTGGGATAATTCCTGTTGTAGATATAAATTTTAGTTTTAAATTTGTGAGGAAAAGCTGAAAAATATGTTGAAAATTACAGGAAGAGTCCCACACTGATGACGTCACACTGGGAGAATTCTGTCCAAGAGTTCAGCACAATTTACACAAGAAACACATTTTTCTGATACTTTCAACATGATTTCCTTACATTTTCATTTGCGAGATAATCATTTGTGTTTGAGTTTGGACCTGTACTACATGGCTGCTGGAGGACAGTTCTCCAGTGTGAATTCCATGTTTAGACTTTAACTTAAACAGATATAAATACAACATAATCACTGCAAAATACTTGGCAAACATGAAATACTAAGCTTTGGAAACGTGATTCAATTTGGAAATTTGCACCTGTTGTTCAAGATTATTAACAAAATGGCTCCTCCACCACTCAAAAGGTTTGTCACATTAACATCTGAACAAATGAACCTGAAGGTCCAACCTGCAGAAAGAAAAACAGCTCCAAACCAGTCAGAATTCTCTTTCAAAACGATAAACAGAATGGAACAAATTACCACCATATTTAAAACTATGTAAAAAAAACAAAAGGTTGAAAGCTGAATTAAGAAGATATTTTTAACAACTCAGAGGTGCATAACATAACATATAACTTACAACTAAATACCACCAGATTAACGGCACAGAGCGAGCAGGGTTAAGGTACATTCACACCAACTGCGCGAGAGATTCCCGCGTAGACGCTGGACTGAAGCTCTGTGTCCAACCGCTCCAAGTCTACGAGTCTAACTGGACCAAATCAACCACGTCGTCCAACTTTAAACAGATGATTCTGCACTAACTCAGCTGCTACATGTCAAATAAAAAACACCAAGTAAAAATCTGGTGAAGTCCATGTTTGTCAATGAAACTCTGAGCTGTAATCTGAAGCTTATCGATCAGGTTTATGTGAAACCCATGGGAACTAGAAAATGTTTAGAGGCAAAAACAAAGGCCAAAAGAACAAAACAAACACGACTTACCGTTTAGAGCCACTGCGGAAGAAAACATCCGTTTATTTCCACGATAGAGCCATTTGTTCCAGTGCGTCCTCTGCTCCATGTGTGCCCAGAATTTTCACTCTTTCATTTAATTCCATCAGGTTCATGAACTTTAGATTCTGCTCCAGGATTTCCACACATATAGAAGAATGTTTTCTCTACAAAACAAGGTGATTATCCTGCAGATGGGGCACAGGTCTGTGTTTTTAGAACTTTGGTTTGGTGCTGAGTGTCCGGAGGAGGACTGGGCTCCAGCCGCTCGGAGACACGCTGCAGAGCCCCGTGTTCTGATACCGGTGTCTCGGTACCGCTGTCCCCCGGGCTGGAGTTTGAGCCGTAGGCCGTTCACAGCTTTAGATAGAGATATTTAACGTCAATGTACTTTTTATAACAGTCTGTATATAGATTATTTATTTTTGTATTCTAGGTTTTCTTGTCCGTCTCAGGGACAGATGGAAACAGCTCAGCTACATAAACATTTCTTAAATCTGAACTTCTGCTTAGTGCTGCACAGCAACAGAGCAATAAAAAAAAACAGATCGGTTTAAAAATGTGTTTTCTAACTCCAAAAATGATCATATTTTAACATGAAGCCGAAGAAAATGTGAGACGTACCTTGGGAAAAAGTCAAACGATCTGAAATTAAAAGTCCTCAGACCAAAGCAAATATCACAGACTGAATCATTTAAAGTACAATAGAGATACAGATATTACATGTTCCAGCTGTGGGTGGGACAGGCAGGTTCATCTTATAATTGTGCCCTTAAGCAAGACTCTCCCCACATGACAGGAGCACGGTGCAGTGGGCTGACCTGCAGGTACGACACATTTTTACAGGTTTTTCTCCTTCTCTCAGTGTCCATGATTCAGAGTGATGGAAAATGTACACAGTTGTCATAGTAACTAACAATTCAAAACTAGATTAGCCTCTCAAAAGCACAAGCTACAACGGATTTCAGAATTATTAGGTGAAAGGGTTCGTATTATGATATTTTCTGATCTGTGTTCTGAATTCATGTTTTCATTCATGTTTAACACACAAACCTGCAGATTTACGTGTTCTTCTCTCAAACTGAAAACACTCTATTCCACCTTGTGATGTCATCATGTGGTGATACAGGAAGTGCTCCACTGTGTTTTTAAACTCCACACACCTTCACTACAATCACTTGGATCGTTTCAGACCTGGAATTTTCAATCTAGTGAATCTAAATCTGATCATTTATATCATTAGGTTCTTTTTTCAGTTTGTTTTCATACCTGACAGTTTCCACTGCTCATTAGCGGTTCAGGTTTTTGCGTGAATTCTAAACGTGTGGTTCTAACCTGTATAAAGAGAAAGAAAACAAACTCTTGGTCTGAAAAAAGAACCTAAAAACACAACTCCAGGTGTTTGTGATGAGGAAACAACATTATAACAATTACAACAAGCTTCAGGAATCCATTTTGTGTAATATCGGCCCTTTATTTTGTGTTTCTCAGTTCCAAAGACGAGAAAATGCACGTTAACATTCTCATACACGACAAAAGCAGTTTAATATCCACACAGACCCAGAAAAGCACTTTACGACTGTCCCATAATGACGCCGGCTGACAGAAGAACATGACCTCAGCGTGTAGACTCTGCTCATCTGAGGGCCGATCAGATGCTCCCAGCTCCATATCCGCACTTATCTCTCCGGATGATTGACAGGTGGGGTTTTATTTCCCCCGGGACCGCCCCCTCGCCCCCCTCCCGCGCTCCGATTGGCCGACGCAAACTGCCGCTCTCATTACAGGCCCTTATCTGCGCGCCCTGCTCATAGGTTTATCTTTTTAATTATGTGTCTACTGAAGAGGCTTCCAGGGGCCCCGCGGTGTGAGAGGGGTCCCCCGGGGGCCACAGCCAGCCTGCACCTTTGTGTTCGGGGGTCTATTGAGTGCAGATAACCTGTTCACACCTGGTTTATCGTGGCGTCTCATTTCCGGGGAGCAGGGGCGTGTGGCGGGTGCTTCTGTCTGGATGCTGTGATTTGGGGTTGGAGAGGAGCACGGTTCAAGGTCAAAAAGCTCTCATTAGGACTTATCTGATGGGCCTGGCACAGCGGGCTCTGGCACCACACGTCTGAATAACATTAGGAGGGGGGCTGCTTGGAATTTGGCAGGAACGCAGCAATAATGGCAATATCGTGGCAAACGCTTTACAACAAGGAACCACACACCCATTCATACACCAGTGTACACACACTAGGGGCGAGGTGGGTAAGTGTCTTGCCCAAGTACACAATGACAATGTTTATGTCAAGCGCTGGATTCAAACTGCCAACCTTCAGATCAGTGGACAAACACCGACTGAGCCACTGCAGCCCCATCAAAAGTCTTGGGTTGTTCTTCAGGATTTATGTGGATTCTAAAGACGGTTTCTTGGGTCTTCGCGGCTCGGGAAGAGGGTGGAGGGTTTTGATGAAGGATCTTGAAGAAAATGTTAATAAAAAGGAGCAGAATGGACCTGGGGAAAAGCACAGTTTGTTTCCCAGGGCTCACCCAGGCCGCGCTGTTCAGAACAAAGTAACACCCACAGTACCAACCCTGAGCTCCTTTACGTCATGCTGGAGCCGCCACCTTGAAGATTTAACCATTATAAACACTTAATTACACTTATAAACCAAGACGACGCCACACACCCTGAGTTACCCCTCGGCCAATCACATTTACCCCTCGGCCAATCACATTTACCCCTCGGCCAATCACATTTACCCCTCGGCCAATCACATTTACCCCTCGGCCAATCACATTTACCCCTCGGCCAATCACATTTACCCCTCGGCCAATCACATTTACCCCTCGGCCAATCACATTTACAGTTATTTTATCAGTTCTTCAGAACTGAAGAAGCAGCTTGGATGAGCTGCGAAACGTATTCGACCAAATAAACTCTGTCCAGTTGACAAATTAAATTTCTCCTTTTGCTATACTTTACAAATGTTTACAATCTGCGCCATCGCCATCTAACCCCAACCCCAACTCACACACACACCACTTTATATGAAGCAATGTGGGGGAAATGCCTTGCCTAAAGACACAACAGTTTTTGACCAGGCCTGGCGCTGCTGAGATCTGAAGAGATCAGGGTTTAACGAGGAGGTTTGTCCACAAGTGACACTTCATCACTCGACTATTTCAGTGACACCTGTGACCCATGAGCCCCACTGCAGCAGAAGCATCAGCCGCATCAGCCGCATCAGCCGCATCAGCCGCATCAGCCTCTCCATCTTCACCAGGGTCTAAAGCTGAACACACTGAATCCAGATAGTCTCAGAACACAGAGCCGTGTCTAAACACTTGTGCTGTTAGTTTACCCCAGCAGCTCAGTCCTGGTTCAGTCCTGGTTTCTGGTCCTGGTTCAGTCCTGGTTTCTGGTCCTGGTTCAGTCCTGGTTTCTGGTCCTGGTTCAGTCTTGGTTTCTAGTCCTGGTTCAGGTTTAAAACAGGCTTGTTCTAAATTCTGTCTGGAGCTCACGACTGTCCCCTGGGATCTACAGTCACATTCCCCACTGCTCATCCTCACAGCTGCAACAGAACCAGGGCCCCCCACAGAGGCCCCTGACAGAGGCCCCTGACAGAGCGCCTGTCCCAGGGGCCCCCCACAGAGGCCCCAGCACAGACACGGGGCCCAGCACTGCCGTTTCCCACTGATGTGTGGAGCCTGAAGTGGTCACGCTCATCAGGGGTGACATCAGCGAGGTCAAGGGCCCCGGGCCCCTGCAGTGTGAGGCGTTTAAAGACCCTGCGGTTTTTATAAAGGAACCAAAATGTTAACAGTGGTTGGTGATTTTTTTAACTGTACAATGCAGGAATGGTGTGATTTTGGGGTTTTTTTTACAAATATTTGCCAATACTCATATTTGATATTAAAGGATTTACCACTATACCAGATTTTTTTCCCCGTATTTGAGCAAACTTTACCTTCCCCCAGTACAGAAACATTCTATGAGCAGCTGCTGAGGTCAAAATAAGTCCACCCTGTATTCTAAATATAAAGCATTATATCTGCTAATAATCAGGAAGTGCGCGCTGACATGCTAGTTGTCAGATTTAAAGCTCCACTCAGGTCTCCGCATTGTGAAAAAAGCTTCTAATGGACCATCCAAATTATTCACCATGATGAGTTTAAAAGAGCTTTTTAAGAGCTTTTCACAACTTTCAAGACCAGAGCGGAGTTTTCCATCACAGTAAAGCCAACAACTATCATGCCAATGTGCACTTCCTGATTATCAGACAGTAAAATGTTTTCTAATAAGATGCAGACAGCGCACAGTGGTCTTATATTGACCTCAAGAGCCGTTTATGCAATATGTCTGTACTTTACTGGTGGAGGGTCAGTCACCTGCTTGTTTCTATGGAGACGCACTGCTCTGTCTGGAATGTTCCACAGTGTGACATTAAACAGCTCTACTTTACATTTATTCAATTCCAGGTGGTTTTAGAGCTCAAAAATACCTAGAAAAACAGACATTCTGACTGTGAGCGGGGTCGCCTCTCCACAGATCTGACCTGGAACTTGGTCTGGTTTGGTCTCCATGGAGATAGAAAGGTTTAATGCCATACTGTGGAACATTCCAGACAAAGAAATAACATTTCTTTAACGGCAGATATAAATACAGCCTGATAACAAATCGAAAGGGAAAAATAAAGCAAAAAATAACAAAAAAAATATCTGTACGACATTCTAACTTCCCAATCGGCTGGACCCCTGATGTTTTGGGGCCTTTCAGTGAGTTCACTGCAGCGGGGGGCCCCTCACCTCCACCAGGGGCCAATCACAAATCACTGTCTTGTTACCCCAGCACCAGGGGTCAGGGGTCAAAGTGCTTACCACATCAGTAAATAGCCCCCCGCCGGCTGGTGAAATGGACACCCAAAGAAACACTTGTAATACTCAAAGCGGCACGGGGCCCTAATGGGGTTTTAAAGAGGCAGATAAGAGGGGCCCTTCACATAAGAGGCTAATTTTGGGTGTGAAATTTATTTAATTTGACAAATATTGACAAGCGTATAGTTTTTTAAAGGGCCCATGTTACGCCATTTTCTGATCTATAGTCTGTTCTAATTTCCTCATTAAAAACAGACCTGGAATTGTGTTTTGTTTCATTCACATGTTTAACACACAAATCCTATGCATTTAGTTCTTCACTCAAACTGAAAACACTCTGTTCCACCTTGTGATGTCATCATGTGGTGATACAGGAAGTGCTCCACAGTGTTTTTAAACTCCACACACCTTCACTAGAATCATTTGGATCATTTCAGTCCTGGAATTGCAAATCTCCACTGCACAAAAGGCGACAGGAGCTCAGCTGGTTGAGCATTTGTCCACTAATGCGGAGTCTGGCGGTTCGAATCCCGCTCTCGACAGAAGCATCATTGGTTGATCGGTCAAATCCACTGACCCACAGGTTGGCAGTGCAGTGTCCGTGTGAATGGGCGACTGGTTCCTTGTTGTAAATGAGATTTCAGAGCTTTGAAGGTATAAAAATGTGACCATAACCATTTTACCAAAAGGTAAAAGGAGCTGTTCACTTGAAAACTACAGCTTCATGACATCATAAGGTGGAACAGAGCGTTTGGAGCTTTGGAGATGTAGACAGACTAATAAAAAAAAAATTAAGATTTACTCAAACATGTGAATGAAACAAAACAACTCTAGTTATGTTTGTAATGCGATAACAACATTCTAACATGACTTAAAGCTCACAAGAGTCAGTTTTGTGAAATATAAGACCTTTAAAAATCAGTCCGTCTCCACACTCGTCCCCGTCTGGACCAAATCCTGCTCCAAACATCACGCGGGACCATTACCTTTGACAGAACCTCCTCACCAATCCACCAAAACACACCTACTCCTTGTAATGAATTCTCTCGATCCGTTGGCGAGCTGAGAATGAGGCGTACGGTGGGCGATAGGGGACAACCAACCGGGGGGAATAATTGATTTGACTTTGTTGGCAGAGACGGCGGCGTTTGGCTTCGTCCGGGAGCGTGTGTAATCGCGGTATCCATGACAGCGGCCACAATGAGCCCTCTTAATAAAGCTAATCTTGCACGCACCCTGAGCTAGAGCAGGAAGGGCCTTTTATTCGCCGCAAATTGGTTTTTCTCAGACTTGTAGCAGGGATTAGGAGGTGGTAAAGTCCTTTTATATTCACAGGGCACATGTTTTTACACAGAGTTCAGCTTAAAGGGGTGTTTTTAATGTATAAGCTGCTTTTATGGCGTGTTAAGTTAAGGCTACAAGCGCGGCTAATGTCACTGAAAGAGTTGAGTCATAAATATTTGGGTATATGGAGAGACGATCATCTTACATTTAAAGTTCATATTACAACCCTAATCAAAAAACTCAAAAAACAAAAGACTGGCTTCTATTTCAGTCACAAATATTGCTTTTTTTTTCAGAGCCAAGAAAACACTGGTGGAACCAACTTTTCTTCGTTCTCCGTTCACGTTTACGTTTACCGGGAGACGTTTGGAAACATGCGGATGACGACTTCCGGTGTATTTCCCGACTCTGGGCATGTGATAAAACAATAAAACCGTGGATTCAGCCGCAGTGTCTTCACAACCTGCCAAAGATTCACTGATTGGAACTGTTTTTTTTTTAAAATTAAATTAGAGAAATTATAATACACAAATGAATAGGCAATTTATAAAAGGAAAAAATAAAGAATACAATGTCTAGATGAAGAGTCATTTTGTCAGAGTTCCTGTCACCAACAGAGCCCAAAGGAAGTCGCCATCCGCATGTTTCCTAACGTCTTCCGGTTTTGTGACATAAACGTGAAGAGCCCGTTGGACTCTGCATCTGCATCACTGACGTTTATCATCAAGGCCCAGTCACTGCACTCACTGCGGTTTAGTCGGCTGGACATCGCTAACACTTCACAGAAAGCAGCACTGGTTAATATTTCCAAAGCCACACTGGTGAATCTTCTCAGGTACTTTAGTGATCCTGAGTTTCCTGAGGCTGTCAGACTTTTGAACAGTGAACATGACTTCCTGCTTAGGCCACTGTCTGTCTACACGTTTTACTTGAACTTGTCTATTAGAACTGCTCTTAATGTACTTTTTAATATTGCTTATTATTGTTCTCATCTCTTTTAATCACTGTGACTTGAACAAATTTCATTGTGTCATGTTCTCACTGTCCCACATGCTTGAATGACAAAGAACCTTGAACCTTAATCTCCTTAATATGAAGCTCAGGGAGTCACCGGCTCCGCTGCTCCTCACAGTTCCTCTTCACTGTCCCTCGGTGCCTCACTGAGTTTGGAAAATCTGCCTTTTCCTACAGCTCCATGGTCTTGGAATCAGGTACAAAAAGATCTTAAATTGGAATCTCTGGTGTCACCTGATAAGTTCAAGAAAACTGTGAAAAGTGCGGCGACCGAGATGTGTTTTTCTTGAGCTGGAGATGGTTTTATGTGATGCTTTGTGATTTTACTCTTTTGTATTGTGTGGCTGCTGCTTTGGCCTGGTTTCTCTTGAAAAAGATTCTGAATCAGTGGGACCTCCTGGTTAAATAAAGCTAAAATAAAAAATAAATGTTTTGGGACCTGAATGTGTAAACAGTAGCTGTATGTGTTTTGCAGGTTTAACATCAATAGAAATCTACAGTGGCCCCAAAAACTGTTGAGTAACAGACAAAAACTATGACACAATATTGTACAACGACGTAAACCAAAACTAAAAGTGAATAAAAACAATGGACACACACTAAAACTGATAAACATGAACAGATACAACACTAAAACACAAGTTTCTCTTATAATCAAGAACAATTTTTAGCAGTAAGATTTGTCACCTTCAAGCTTCAGTATGGAAGTTTTAACTAAACGTATAAAACCGTGCGACACTACAGTGAGCGGGCTTGCATCTCCACAGACCTGACTCTTATTTGGCCTGGAGGAGGGTGTGATTGACAGGTGGATTAACCAATCAGAGGGACACGTGTGCTGTTTGCGTCAAAAACAAAAAGGACAGAAACAGCACGGAATTTTGCAGAATCAAAGCAACAAATTATGACTTATTTCAGGTCAAAAAACAGGTTTTTCTCGCTCTGTGGTCCCGGTCCAGACTCACACAAGCACACACACACACACACACACACGCACATTCTAACATACAAACACACACACGCGCACATTCTAACATACAAACACACACACGCGCACATTCTAACATACAAACACACACACGCGCACATTCTAACATACAAACACACACGCGCACATTCTAACATACAAACACACACACGCGCACATTCTAACATACAAACACACACGCGCACATTCTAACATACAAACACACACACACATTCCAACATACAAACACACACACACGCACATTCTAACATACAAACACACACACACATTCCAACATACAAACACACACACACGCACATTCTAACATACAAACACACACACACATTCCAACATACAAACACACACACACGCACATTCTAACATACAAACACACACACACATTCCAACATACAAACACACACACACGCACATTCTAACATACAAACACACACACACATTCTAACATACAAACACACACACACATTCTAACATACAAACACACACACACATTCCAACATACAAACACACACACACATTCTAACATACAAACACACACACACATTCTAACATACAAACACACACACACATTCCAACATACAAACACACACACACGCACATTCTAACATACAAACACACACACACATTCTAACATACAAACACACACACACATTCCAACATACAAACACACACACACGCACATTCTAACATACAAACACACACACACACATTCTAACATACAAACACACACACACATTCCAACATACAAACACACACACACATTCTAACATACAAACACACACACACATTCTAACATACAAACACACACACACATTCCAACATACAAACACACACACACATTCTAACATACAAACACACACACACATTCTAACAGAAAAACAGACATTCTGACTGTGAGCGGGGTCGCCTCTCCACAGATCTGACCTTAACTTGGTCTGGTTTGGTCTTCATGAAGATAGAAAGGTTTAAAGCCATACTGTGGAACATTCAGCTTTAAAAAAAAAAAATTAAATGTGTACGCTAATTAAACATATTATGTCACGTTTTTTCATTTATCTCATGTTGATCCAAAGCAAATCATTTAATTAAAACAAAAGAAATAATTTCATTTAACAAAATATTTAAATGGGAAAAGGTATTATATGTTTAATTTGGGTCTGTCAATTTTTTAGAGCAGAAAAACAATTCAAATAAAACAAAAATCAAAATGAAAGGACTGCCAACAATAGAAACGCAGGCTAATGCTAATGATTTCTAATTGTATAAAAGGTGATAAAATACACACAATACACAAACTGAGCAAACATTTTTACTGTTGAAAAAAATGGTTAAGAAAACGCAAATTTTTATTAAAGTAAAACTCTTGCAACATAAAAAGGCATTGCTGACAAGCGCCTTGTTTTTTCATACTGTCTTAAATAACTTATGTATAATTATATTAGAAGAAAACAAATTCTGCTGTTGTCTATAGTTTATGATTTTAAAAAAAAAATGTTCATATGCAGGCCAAATAAAAGGAGTAAGGAGTAAAACAAAAATAATTAAGCTGCAAATTATACATTTCAGTTCCATCCTTCCATAACAGTAAAATGATCTAGATGTAGTGTTTTCTTTTTTTTTCTTTTTTTTTTTTAAATGTGAAAAAATGTTTAAAAAATAAAAAAAAATAAAAAATACAACAAAAAATCTAATTGTAATGCACTGATCAGTTAAAATTATGTGGAAAAAATATAAAAAGAAAAACGTTAAATACAGTGCCATTGTCAGTGAAGGATGAGTCTGGGCTAAAGACTCATGTGAGACTCCCTCTGCTTTTGTTCAAACCCAAAATCCACATCAGGCCGTTACCATGGAAACAGGGCATTACCCAGAGACCCCCAGGGGCCCCCAGACCCTCCCCGAAAACCGAAGAACCGAAGAACTACATTTGAACAGGTCATTATGTCATTTATTTTTCAATGCACATAAGCCTACATCAGCTATATTTTTTATTTTTTATTTATTTATTTTTTTTAACTATCTGGACAAACATAAAACATCACACTAGATATTAGTAAATTATCAAAATAAATTACCTTTGTTTTTATATTTTAGAGATTTGAAATAAATAAAGTAGGAAATAAAACCAGGTTTAAATTGGGATGTTTCTGAAATGTTAGTTTTGTTGTGCACTGCGCAAACTGAGGTCAAACGGAGCACGTGCAGGTGGATGTGATCGGTATTTTGAGCGCGTGTGCAAATCCACGAGCGCCGCACCAACTCCAGTTTATGTGCTGCACTGCCCTCTACTGGACACACGCCATACCTGAAAAACATCTGCTTAATGGATGGATTTTTATTTTATCATTTTATTTTATTTTCATTATTTTATTTTATTATTTTTATTTTATTATTTATTTAACATCATTTTATTATTGGATTTTATTTTTCCATTTATTTTTTTAAATTGGGTCAGCCTTTTTTAGTGTAGAAAAAATGTGCAAAAAATTAAATTAAAGCTATAAAATACTGTAGTTACAATAGAAAAAATAAATAAAGGGGTTAGAGCTCAGAAATCCTTAGAAAAACAGACATTCTGACTGTGAGCGGGGTCGCCTCTCCACAGATCTGACCTGGAACTTGGTCTGGTTTGGTCTCCATGATGATAGAAAGGTTTAATGCCATACTGTGGAACATTCCAGACAAAGCAACAACATCTCCATGGAGAAAAGCATTTGACGGAGCCTCCAACAGAAAAGTTACACAATGCAGCTTTAAGTAAAAGTACAGATACAGGGGCAAAAAGTTACTAGAGTAAAAGTAAAAGTATCACATGAGAAAATCTACTTAAGTATTAAAGTACCTGTTTAAAAATGTTAAGTACAAGTACAGAGGAGTAAAAATTAAAAGTATTTTGCAGAAATATTTAGAATAAATTAAACTGAATTAAATTAAATGTAGTGATTTTGATTTCAGCTTATTTTAAGTGATTTAATTGATTTCTTAATTCTTCTAGCCGTTTTTGTGTATTTGTGTATTTGGTTTGCTCAGAGTTGGAAGAGAAACTCAAATATCCTCGTCTCTCTTGTGTTACAGGTTTAATCTACACTGTGGAACATTCTAGACAAAGCAATAACATCTCCATGGAGACGAGCAGGCAGCAGAGCTTCACTATGTCACATAGTGCAAATTTAAAAGATCATTTGTTTGCTAAAATGGTTTTCATCAAACACGTCCACATTGAGTTCTTACCTGCTCCTCCACACGGTCTGGAGACAAAGAGGGGGCGTGCCCAATGTCGGCCATTTTTATGACCTTTGACACGGGCCAGACCACGTGGAGGGGGGTGAACTGTATGGAGTCATGTGTGTTTTTCTAGATTTCTGTATTTTGACTGAAGTTCATGTGTGTTTGTAGTTTTATGTTAAACACGTTTGAGATGGAGCTGAAATCTGTCGAACTCTGCACCTTCACAGACACATGGACTCACCTGGTCTGAAGACTCCCTCAGGTTTACTGCTTCACTCCCTCCTTCCCTCGGGTTTACTCCTTCACTCCCTCCTCCCCTCAGGTTTACTCCTTCACTCCCTCCTTCCCTCGGGTTTACTCCTTCACTCCCTCCTTCCCTCAGGTTTACTCCTTCACTCCCTCCTTCCCTCAGGTTTACTCCTTCACTCCCTCCTTCCCTCAGGTTTACTCCTTCACTCCCTCCTTCCCTCAGGTTTACTCCTTCACTCCCTCCTTCCCTCAGGTTTACTCCTTCACTCCCTCCTTCCCTCAGGTTTACTCCTTCACTCGAGGAGAGGAATCAAGGAAAAGGAAGTGAGGAAAGAGAAATGAGATGTGGTCTATAAATGGGGCACATTTATGGACTGGACTTGGAGATATTTATTTAAAAAAGTACAGTATAAAAAGTGCAAATATTCATCTTTTTTATGTTCAGACTAGCTGTACTATGGCCTGTGATCTTCCTCCAGCTCGGGAGCTCTGCAGAGGCCTGGGAGCTGGAGGGTTCTGCAGTGTCTTTGCTGTTCCTGTTCTGCACTTTTCTGGACTGAGATGTCAGATGTTTCTCCTGGATCTGCTGTAGCTCCTCCAGTTTGAGGGTTACAGCCCTGAGTCCTCCAATGACCACGAGCACCACGGACGCTTCCACCTTCCAGACCTTCTCCAGCTTTTCTTTAAGCCCCTGGGATTTTTCTAGTTTCTTGTTTCTTTTTCCTGATGTTCCCATCGTTTGGTATTGCACCACCACAGGTTTTGTTTTTTCATCTAAATTCTGTAATGTTTGTAAAGAGACACTATAATTTACTTAATCGTGTACTGAACGCTGATATTACTTTACCAGTGACAACAAACAAAATAAGATCATGTAGATTAAATATTGTAAATTAGGGGTAGGATTAAAATAAGATATGCTTCTTCCTAATCCTTTTTTTTTCTTTCTGTCAGATGTTTTGAGTGTCGCACTTTCTTCAATTTTAAAATGTTCAAATAAAGTAACTCTAACTTTAAAATCATTCTATTTTGGACTTTTGGATGTAAACCACTGTTAAACTCCACAGAAGAAGAAGATGAAAGGAACTCTTTATTATTCGTCTGTCTACATCTCCAAAGCTCCAAACGCTCTGTTCCACCTTGTGATGTCATCAAGTGGTAGTTTTCAAGTGAACAGCTCCTTTTACCTTTAGTTCAGCAGAGACTGAAATGATCCAAATGATTCTAGTGAAGGTGTGTGGAGTTTAAAAACACAGTGGAGCACCACATGATGACATCACAAGGTGGAACAGAGTGTTTTCAGTTTGAGAGAAGAACTCGTGTTAAATCTGCAGGTTTGTGTGTTAAACATGTGAATGAAACAAAACAGAAAATAGCGTCATATGGGCGCTTTAAAATCTCGTCATTCCTCCTTCCATTTCAGCCAAATCCACGTTTATATCGGAGCATTTTTCCCGCTCCATATAAGTGCTCTCCGTGCTTATTATCCGTGCTGACGCCGCGTTTGGGAAGATGGCGGCGGATGGAGGACTCGCCGTGATGGTGATTGATGTCTCCCCATTAGAGCGTTTCTGTTCGGAGTGAAGCGGCAGCGTGGAGCAGAGCCACTGAGATGTAACACAACACATTACCTGCTACTGCGCTCTCCTCTTTTCTCCCTCCTTTCTCGTCTCTTCTTTCTCCTTTCTTCTCTCTTCTCGCCAATCTTCTCTTCTTTCTCATCTCTTTCTTCTCTCCTCTCCTTTCTCCTCTTCTCTTTCCTATCTCTTTATTTCTTTCTTCCCTTCTTCTTCCTCTCTTCTTTCTCTTCTCCTCTCTTCTTTCTCCACTTTTTCTTCTCTCCTCTCTCTATTCTCTCCTCTCTCCTCTCTTCTCTCTCTCCTTTATGAATTATATATGATAAAACTCAGATTATACAGTACAGTGTTAACACAATATTCATTATTATTCAAGGTGAAACTTGTGTTATTGTAAAAATTCTCCTTGTTTTTGAATCTGTCCTTTTGGATCTTCTGCTTTGAAACACGATGCACCATTTTCTCATAATGTAGTAAAATAATGTAGTAATATAAGACTGTCATTTACTGAGACAGTTTAACATAATGAGTCTCATTAATTCCACCCTCCTAATGTGGCCAAACAATGAAACTCCAGTCCATAAAAATGAAAAGTATTTGTGCTGTAATGAACAAACTGCACCAGCCCAAATCCTGCTCCTCCGTGCAGTACCCGGTCCTGCCTGTAGGGCCTCTGTCACATGTGACTCTGCACTCGACACACTCCCGCTGTAAGGTTCAAATTCACCCAGCAGCAAGTGGACCAATCACAGAGCAGCAGAGGGAGGACCAATCACAGAGCAGCAGAGGGAGGCCCAATCACTGAGCAGAAGAGGGCAGACCAACTGGACCAATCACAGAGCAGGAGCAGGTGGACCAATCACAGACCAGAAGAGGGAGGACCAATCACGTCACAGCATTGAGGTTCGTGCTGAAGGCAAAGGTGAAGCCCCAAATGAACCAAAACAAAAATGGCGGCCCACAAATGAACTTCAGCCTGTTTCATTTTTGTGAAAGTTTGTGAAAAATGTGCAGAAGGTCAGAGGTTTGTGTGTTTATGGACATGGAGGACGTCTGTGCTTTTCTCTCAACTGGATTTGACAAAAGTTTGTGATTTCAGCGTCTTCTGTTCTGTTGTGACGCTTTGACCAATCAGATTCAAATAGTCGTCATGACGATCCAGCATTTCCCGATCTCTTTCAGTGCGAGCCGTTCACCATCTCGTAGGAATGGGACGAGACGCACCACGAGATCGGGTCCACGAGAACGAGACAAGATGAGATTTTGACATAATTTGTAATAAATCGGTAGTGCAATCCATTTCACACTTTTGGCTTCACTATTTTTATTTATTTTGTGTAATTCTTTAGCGGTCATTGTAGTACTGCTTTCTGGAACTACAGTATAACTCAGTAGTTCTTTTTTGTCCATGCCAAAGGTAAATTCAGGAGGAAACATCTCACGAGATCATTTTGTGGTAATTTTGTCTCTCGAGATCTTGCTCCATCCCTTCCATCTCGCCAATGTTCCATCTTCCAGATTAAATAATAAAATGTAACGTCGTGGATAAAACACTGTACACTGATACACATCCTCACCTTTCTTTCCTGACTCTGTCCCAGTGTACCTTCTTCCTCTTCTCCTCTTCTCGCTCTCCTGTCAGAATGATTGATTGGACCTCGCTCCGCCTGTGTCCTGCATTAGCCCAACAAATGATGTGCCCCTCTCCGGCAGACCTTGGCCACAGCAAAATCAATATTTCACCATTAAAATCTATCAGAGCGGAGTTAGGGCCCGGGGCTGTCAGCGCGCGACGCTATCTGGCCGTAACAGCATTAAAAGTGACACCTCCCGCTCGGGCTAATCAATACCGGCCGCTTCACAGATCATTTGTGGTCACCTTTTAGCGTGAGATGGATGTCCCCGTGGCTGTGATTCATGCTGCGACGAGATCTGAGCTTCAGTCTGGACCCCCATCCCTCAGTGAGAGCACAGACGAGCGGAGAAGTCATTTCAGAGCCGCCTTTATGGGTTTGTGGGGTGGAAGCAGGCTACGTGTGGAGAACATGAAGGTCAGATGGTTTATGGGAAAGGAGGAGGAGTTTCAGGTGGAAGGTTAAGGGGAAAGGAGATGGAAAATTGCACTTCGGCTATTAATGCTACTGGAAGAATGTGACAAAACTGTAATGATGATTCTGAAAACCAGATAATACTCCCTACAACTGTAACAGATAATACTCCCTACAACTGTAACAGATAATACTCCCCACAACTGCACAACAACTCACCCTTATGTAACAGATAATACTCCCTACAACTGCACAACAACTCACCCTTATGTAACAGATAATACTCCCTACAACTGCATAACAACTCACCCTTATGTAACAGATAATACTCCCTACAACTGCACAACAACTCACCCTTATGTAACAGATAATACTCCCTACAACTGCACAACAACTCACCCTTATGTAACAGATAATACTCCCTACAACTGCACAACAACTCACCCTTATGTAACAGATAATACTCCCTACAACTGCATAACAACTCACCCTTATGTAACAGATAATACTCCCTACAACTGCACAACAACTCACCCTTATGTAACAGATAATACTCCCTACAACTGCACAACAACTCACCCTTATGTAACAGATAATACTCCCTACAACTGCACAACAACTCACCCTTATGTAACAGATAATCCCATGTCCTGTCAATCATCACACCATTGCACTGTTTTCCTTATGACCTTTTGTTTACAGCTGAGATATTTTTATTACTTTTTTTTTTTTTTTTTTTTTTGCTGTTTATCGAGAATTTATTCTGTCCGTTTATGTTTTGCTTTTTGTTATTCTCGTATATGTTTGAGCTGCTGTGTCCATCATTTCCCTTGTGGATCAGTGAAGTTTGTCTAAGTCTAAAACATGTCTAAGTTCTACTGGAGAGTTCGCTACTTGCTTGTCTCCATGGAGATGTTATTTCTTTGCCTGGAATGTTCCACAGTAGGGCATTAAACATATCTACTTTGCATTTGTTCAGTTACAGGTGTTTTATAGCTATAAAATACCTTGAAAAACACAAATTCGTACCATGCGCAGGCTCGCTTCTCCATAGATCTGACCATTACCCTGGAATATTCAAGGCAAAACAATAATATCTCCGTGGAGACAAGCAGGTGAAAACATGTTACAGGTTAAAAACATGAAACACAACCTTATTTTTCACTTAGGCGTCACATTGCTAGAATCCAAATGATTCACCACAATGAGTTCATAAATGCTTTTCATAACTGTGACAGTGGGCTACTAGCATGCTAACAGAGCACTTTTCCGCCTCACTCAGACTGCGCTCCGTCCGGTTGTGACTGGAGTTTTGTTGACACACAGCAGAGTTCTGCAGTCATCAAAAGCGTCTCTGGAGATGTGTGTGAAAAATCGACTTTATTATGAAGCCGTGTTCCTGACAGTGATTCTGACACTTTAAACGATGTGAAATGGAGAAAATGGTGAAAACTGTTGCAGATGCTTTGCAAACTCAGCACCATAATTCACTCTTATTCTACAGCTGACGTTTGTGCGGCCCATTCTCGTTATCTCGTGACTCTCTCTGTCAGTGTGGGGTTTGGTGTTTGTGTGATGACCACAGCAGCTCTGAAATCACCGATGCACCACGTCAGAAACCCGGTGAGGAAGATGAACTCTTGAATTGAGTTCTACACAAACTCTGTAGAACTCACATCTCTGTAGAACTCACATGTCTGTGCGCTGTGATCCAGGTCCAAGTGAAAAGTTACATAGTGCAGCTTTAAGTCATTGAAGTCTAACTCACTAAGCTTCACATTTCTCATGCAAATGGATAAGTCATAGTATATTATATATATATTAGTATATTATATGTTATATGTTATATTATCAATAAAACATATTTTACTCTTTTCATATTTTCCTCACCATCTGTCTGTCACTCAGCAGTAATGCGTTCTATCAAGTAGCTGCACAAAGCATCTTGACAGGTGACAGGCTGGAGAAAATCCAGAGGACAAAAACATTTGCCAAGACTGAAAAGACCTGAGGCCAACTTGAGACGTGGATTTTTATACTAGTTTGACGTTTGTCTCCAGGATTATAGAGGCCTGTGAGACTGGAGCCACCTCTGTGCTTACAGCATTAAAAGTAAAATAACAAACCAATATTTATTTATTTATATTTATTTCTATGTATTTGAAGACTTTTTATTTATGTAAATACGGAGATCTGGCGTGAAGAACGTCATCTTCTGCAACGTGGCTACGTCACCGCTCCGCCTCGTTCTGATTGGCTGCGCGGCGCCTCAGCTTATACTACCGGAAGTGGCAGAAAAACGGGTCTTATTGGAATAATTTTGTGGTTTTTGGAGCCATTTAACTTCGAAAACGCTGGAAATGTATAAACGACCGAGCGGAGACTTTATGTTAGTTTAAGGTACGTGTTTTCATAGACATAAAGGTAAAGGTAGCAGTGATCCTTAGGTGAAGCTAACGACAGGCTAATATGTTTGATACTTGTGTTTCTGTGTCATACTCAGTCTATTGTTCATGTATTGGCTTTCACTATCTTCTATTTTGCTTTTTCTAAGTGTAAATGATGGGAATTTACGTTTTTATTCATGTAAGCTCACAAAGGAGAGTAGGTTAGTGCATTTTCTTTTTATTCAATCCATAAACTCAGCAAAAAGGATGGTTTGTTTCGGTATAAAACTGTAAAGATGTGAATTAATACATTTTAACGCAGCACTGTGTAACTCTTTTGACATTGCGATTGCCCAGAATGTTCCACAGTATGGCATTACATTATTCTGTCATCATGGAGACAAGCGTGATGCCAACAGGCCACGTTATAGGTCAGATCTGTGGAGAGGAGATCTACTCACAGAAAGAATGGATGATTTACAAGGCATTTTAGCAATAGAAAGAGAAAAAACATGTAACTGAACATGAACTGAAGATGAATAAGTTTAAAGCCATACTGGGGAACGTGTCCTGTAGTGGCAAAGCAATAATATGAGACAAGGGAGGGGCAGATAGTGGAAAAGTTACACAGTGCAGCTTTAAGTGTAATGTTTGGCAATTTCAATAGGCACTTAACCATTGATCTATAATTATTAGTTGTTTAAGCTAATTAATGAAATAGAATTTAAAAAGATCCTATTTATAATGTCATTAGTTAAAGCCATATTGCGTAACTTGCGTAGACTAAAATAAATATCTTTATTGCACTGAAAAACAATGAAAAGCAGGTGATCTTACTGTGAGCCTGCTTGCCTCTCCATAAACCTGACTCTTCTTTGGCCTGGAGGACCGCCTCCTGCTCGTTTCCAAGTCATTCATTAATTACTCATTAAATTATGAATACATTTATATTAAATGACAACTCAGTGTTTAGAAAAATACCTTTATCATGTACAGAGGAGGAAATCACTATTTGATCCTTTGCTGATTTTGTAGGTTTGCCACTGACAAAGAAATGAACGTCTATAATTTTAATTGTAGGTTTATTTTAACATTGAGAGAATATCAAAAAGAAAATCCAGAAAATAACTTTAAAGAACATATATAAACTGATTGGCATTTCATTGAGTGAAGTAAGTATTTGATCCCCTACCCCATACATATTTCCTCCACTGTATAAATTGGATTTTGGATGGAATTTTGGTGTTAATGACTTTAACTGTATGTTTTAATAATTTAACTTGGTTTATGTTTTCTATTTGTTTATTGTTGTAAGGCGACCTTGAGTGTCCAGAAAGGTGCCTAATAAATAAAATGTATTATTATTATTATTATTATTATTATTATTATAGATATGGCATTCTGTTTTAGAACTCAGCTTCCAGTATTTTTGGACTTTTCTTTTCAGCTTTTTTTCCGCAAACTGTCATTTAAGTGATGTAAAACTATGATAAATATTGACTGCAGGTACTATTCAACCAAACCAAACCATAATTAGAAAAACATGAAAACCTGTCAAATCCAAAAACGTTCATTCTTTTGTACATTAACTTCTTGGGTTAAAGACAATACAGTAAATACGCCTCCTACTGTATTGTCTTTTAAAGGAAAATCTGTCATCTGCACTTTGAAATACTCTGTAGTTGTGTCTTCTGTGTAGGGATGGGACAATAAACAATAATAACATTTTAGTGTGATAAAAAGGAGAGACAAGAATCGTTTGTGGGACATATCATATAATCATGATGATCTCCAACAAAGATAATCACCATTTTATCACCAAAATGTGTAGAAAAAAGCTGCTGGCCTCTGTTAAGATTGTGGTTGTTTTCACTTATAACAAAGTACAATTTCTATAAAAGTTGTTTAAACGTGTAACTTATTCATAACATTCAAATTATAATTAAAAACTGTGAATCTCATGTGTCCAGCTCCGACATGAGGCTCTGACCTCCTCTGACCCTCTCTGTGCTCTGGACCAAACCTGCGTCCTGACCAATGTCCCTCACACTGACCGCCATGAGTGACAGCACAGCGGGAGGAGAGCAGTGGGCGGGGCCAGGGCAGGCGTCACGGCAACCACGCGGCCCCTACATCTCCATCATCACCAACAGGTACAGTGACTGACACCTGTTAAAGGGCTCAGATTAGGCTGTTTTCTGACCTGGTCTAATGTTGTTTCCCCATAACAAACAGACCTGGAGTTGTGTTTTGTTTCATTCACATGTTTAACACACAAACCCACTCCACACACCAAATCTCTACTCAACAACATGTAAAAGGAGCTGTTCATTTGAAAACCACCACAACATGACATCACAAGGTGGAACAGAGCATTTTGAGCTTTAGAGATGTAAACAGATTAATAATAAAAGGTAGTGCTGTCAAAAACAAGTTAACACGGGGAGCCCACACCTGCCCGCCACCGCTCCCCACGGGCAACACATGTTGGAGTTCACCCCGGTAAACGAGAGGGTCACCTCCCTGCGCCTTCGGGTCGGGGACACGTCTCTCACTGTTGTGTCGGTCTACGAGCCGAACAGCACCAGTGACCAGACTCACATCTTGGGAAGTGTGTGTTCTGGAGCCCAGGAAATCTTATCTATATGATCTAAACATAATATATAAATGCATTTATATCTGACAGTAAACACTGGGGTCATACTTTCTCTTTTATATATATTTATAATATTCATATGGACCAGTGGACTCACTCTGCCACCTCATCCAACAGATCAGTGTGTGGAGGCAAAACCACTTTCTCCAGCTAAACTCGAACAAACAGAAGTCCTGTAATGGACTCAGACTTGATAACAGACACATCAAGTTAATAACATCTGCAGCTTTTTACCATCTAAAAAACAGAGCAAAAGTCAAAGGTTTACTGTCTACAGCAGACTTGGAGAGACTGTTCACTAGCCTTTCCCAACGAGCTTTAAGACAATAAATAAATAACATATATAAATAAACTTGCCTTGCTTTGCCATATTAAAGAACAAAAAAATAAGAGAAAAGCTTGATTCAGCTGTGTAATGATATGAAACCCTCCCTTGTGCTGTTCGTGTAGGAGCACGAACCTCCTGATCCGTGGGCTGCTCCTCTTCTCGGTGGGCGTGTTCCTGGCTCTGGTCCTGAACCTTCTGCAGGTCCAGAGGAACGTGACCCTGTTCCCTCCAGACGTGATCAGCAGCATCTTCTCCTCGGCCTGGTGGGTCCCTCCCTGCTGTGGAACGGCCTCTGGTGAGACTCACACACTCGTAC
Source organism: Taenioides sp. WSHXM2023 (assembly GCA_029959045.1). Taxonomy (NCBI): domain Eukaryota; kingdom Metazoa; phylum Chordata; class Actinopteri; order Gobiiformes; family Gobiidae; genus Taenioides; species Taenioides sp. WSHXM2023. The sequence continues at coordinate 1,057,576 of CM057099.1, forward strand.
CATCTTTATTATGATTTTATTTTGTTTTTTATTTTGTTTATTGCTTTATTTACTTTATTTGTTTTATGTATTGAGCCAGACGCTAAAGGTGCACTGTGTAACTTTTTGGTTGAGGGTTCATCACCTGCTTGTTTCTATGGAGACTTCACTGCTCTGCCTGGAATGTCCCACAGTGTGACATTAAACAGCTCTACTTTACATTTATTCAATTACAGGTGGTTTTAGAGCTCAAAAATACCTAGAAAAACAGACATTCTGACTGTGAGCGGGGTCGCCTCTCCACAGATCTGACCTGGAACTTGTTCTGGTTTGGTCTCCATGACGATAGAAAGGTTTAATGCCATACTGTGGAACATTCCAGACAAAGCAACAACATCTCCATGGAGAACGTTCCAATGTTGTCTGGAATGTTCCATGATAGAGATAGGTTTCATTTACCTCAAGGGTGACAATTATAGGCTACATTACAGGTCAGATCTGTGGAGAGGCAGCCCTATTCACAGAGAGAATTATTGTATTTTTGAGCAACAGATAATAAATAAATGCTAGATAGACATGTTTAATGTCGTACTGTGGGACATTGCAGGAAAAGAAGATACAGTATCGATATCGGGGGGCTGCGGTATCGATACATCACCAAGAGTAGTTTTTGGTGTATTTTGTTAAATTATTGTTACAGCGCTACAGTTTTGTTTATGCAAACTTGTTTATGCAACACATTAGACATTTTCACTCTTTTGATGATTAAAATTCATATTTCATAAGAACTTTGGTTTAACAAAGACTTTAGTATCACAGCCATGATTTAGAACCATAAATCGTATCGAATCAATTTGAAATATATCGTATTGAATCAAAAATACACTGTATCGTATCGTGGCCTATGTATCGAGGTACGTATCGTATCTGTAACTTCTTAATGATACCAGCCCTAATGGTTGTATTGATTTGTTTTTTTTTTTCTGAGTTCATGTAGCCGACTCTCTGCCCTACTGTTTCTGCTTCTGTTGTTGTGATTCTGAGGACCCTCGAAAACGAGATGGTGAGACATCTCAAGAGGCTTATCCTCCAAATAAAATTATTAAATAAATAAATAAATATATTTCTTTTCGGCTCAGCTCATTTGAAGGTAGTTTTTTATATGTCTTGAGTTCGGTGTGGAGTCGGACGTCTTATAATCACTAATTAATATCCACATCAGTCCGACCACAACACCGTCTGCACGTTCAGCGGTGTATTACCCATGATGCCGAGCAGCGGTCTCCAGAGTGCGTTCGTGTTCCCCTGAGGCCCTGCCCACATCAGCACTTCCTCTCTGGATGCCGCTCTGTACACCTGTTACAGTCTGTTCTCTGGGGATGAAATCAGTGTCATGAGAGGATTATTCTGAAGTCTGCCGCTGGTCGGGTCAGTGAAGGGCTCAGATCTGTTATAATGTTGTTTCCTCAACATAATAAGTTTATAATTTCAGTCCCAAAATTGCCAATCTCTACTGAACAGGTGGAGCTGAGCATTTGGAGCTTTGGAGATGTAGACAGACTAATAATAAAGAGTTCCTCAAACATGTGAATGAAACAAACACAACTCCAGGTGGCAAAAGGAGAAATTCAATTCGTCAACTGGACAAAAGTTTATGTGATCGAAAGTTGACAAATTGACAAACTGAATTTCTCCTTTTGGACGACGGGGATTTTACAAACACAACTCCAGGTTTGTGTTTGATGAGATATCAACATTAGAACATGTCTGAAAATGTCTCAAAAGAGTCAATTTTGTGGTTTTAGAGCTCAAAAATACTAAAATACAGGCATTCTGACTGTGAGCGGGGTCGCCTCTCCACAGATCTGACCTGTAACTTGGTCAGGTTTCGAAAGGTTTAATGCCATACTGTGAAACATTCCAGACAAAGCAATAACATCTCCATGGTGAACCCTCCAGCAGAAAAATTACACAGTGCAGCTTTTACTAAACTGTTTGTACCGTCCCAGAGCCGTTTTAGCCGTTTTAGCCGTTTTAGCCGTTTTAGCCGTGCTCCTGTCTTGACTCTCGTTTCCTGTTGTGTTTCAGCGCTGATCGGCCTGCTGTACCCGTGTATCGACACTTGTCTGGGGGAGCCGCACAAGTTCAAGCGGGAGTGGTCCAGTGTGATGCGCTGCGTGGCCGTTTTCGTCGGGATCAACCACGCGAGTGCCGTATCCTACAAATAAAAACACCTCCTGTCGTCTTTGCAGTTTTCAGATTCCACATTGTGATGATTTCTAATCCCAGATGGGGGTCAAGGGTCAGATTTTCCTTATTGTTTACATTGTACTTTGCCACGAAATATCCAAAAGGTAAACAGAGCAGTAACATCTCCATGGAGAAAAGTATTTGACGGACGCTCCGCAGGAAAAGTTCCACCATGCACCTTTAACATCGTATTTAAAATGTAGGCGTCAGTAGCTCAGTTGGTAGTGTTTTTGTTGTTTTTCGGTTCACATCCCGGTCTCGACATAAACTTCATTGGTTAAGTATCAGATCCATGCTGTAGTTGTGTCCTTGGGCAAAACACTTAACCCTCGTCCCCAAAGTCTGCGTACACTGGTTTATGAATGTGTGAGTGGATCCTTGGTGTAAAGAGCTTTGAGGGACTTGAAGGTGGAAAAACTGTGAAAAAATGTGACAGTTTAACAAAATCAGATGTTTCTTTTTGAACAACCCGAAATGGAAATAGAAGAAGAAGAATTAGGCTACACAATTATGCAAAAAATGTGTTAAGTTAAGTTAATATAGTACTTTTTTCTTCTATGGATTTGGAAATCTTTATCAGTATTGTAAATATCGATAAAACGATATCCTTAAATAAATAAAACATTTTAAAAATCCATATTGGACCTCCCAGATTTAGGTTTTTGATTAAATTATATTAATGCTGTAGCTTCCACTTGAAATGTTACGCAGTGCACCTTTTAAAGCTAATTTTTTCCTTAGGCGGTACGTGATTGTGGAATGAACCATATTAAAAAAACGTCTACAATGTCTCCAAAACGTTTTCTTTAGTCCGTAGACCTTTTCTCTGTCTCTACGTAACGGAATATTACAACATTTGCTCCTTGACCGGCCGTTACATCAGAAGGTGGACTTTGCTAACAGCGTGCAGCATTTAAAACGACTTAAAACTCTTCATGTAGTCTGCGCTGGAACAGAGCAAAGGATCATGGTCTATGTAGTTCTGTTTTTGTTTTTGTTTTTTAGCTATTTCTGCACCAAAACTCTTAAAGAACACAGTTAAGGTCATTATATTTAAGTTTTAACTAAAAGTTGTAGAACTCTTTTCCCACTTTTGCCATTTTTTTAGGTTTAAACTTTTACTTCCTGGAAATCATGACATCACGCTAGGGAATTCTACAACTGTTACCTAGCAACAGTGTTATACAGTGGTCTAAAACTCCTTTATGTGCACAGAAATTAGTTTTTAACAAATAAATATGGTAGAAAACGCCTTTATTTTATTGAAATCATGTTTAAAGGTGCGTCGTGTTCCTTTCGGGTCTGTCGGATGCTTTTCTCCATGGAGATGTTATTGCTTTGTCTGGAATGTTCCACAGTATGGCATTACACCTTTGTATCTTCACGGAGACCAAACCAGACCAAGTTCCAGGTCAGATCTGTGGAGAGGCGACCCCGCTCACAGTCAGAATGTCTGTTTTTCTAGGTATTTTTGAGCTATAAAAACATCTGTACTTTAATTAATCTAATGTAGAGCCGTTTAATGCCATACTGCGGAACATTACAGGCAGAGCAGTGATGGAGCAGTATCCATAGAAACAAGCACGTGACGGACCCCCCCAACCAATAAGTTGCGTAGTGCATGTTTTAAAGTGTCAGAAAAATGTGTTTATTTTTGTAAATTGTGCTGAACTTTTGGACTGAATTCTCCCAGTGTGATATAAAAAAGAACTTTCTACTTCCTGTAATTTTCAACATATTTTTAAACTTTTCTTCACAAATTTCTTCTTGATTTGCGTAAAACCATTTTATATTTACAACAGGTTTTATCCCACCAGATTAAGTCAAAAATATAGACTCGTCAGAGCCAAAGAAACTTGTCCTTTTGCTCCTTGACCTTGTTACATCAGAAGGTGGACTTTGCCAACAACGTGCAGCTGTCCCTGACCCTGGCGGCGCTCTCCATCGGTCTGTGGTGGACCTTTGACCGTTCTCGCAGCGGCTTCGGCCTCGGCGTGACCATCGCTTTACTCGCCACGCTCGCCACGCAGCTGCTCGTCTACAATGGCCTGTTCCAGTACGTCAACACAAAACGATAAGAGGATTTCCTGCTCCGTGGTCGTGTAGCGGTTTTGTTCCTACTTTTCTAACTCAATCCACTTACGTTTCGGAATGATGGGGAAAAACTAGGACTGTTGCCATAGCGATTAAAGGGCCCATATTACGCTATTTTCTGATCTATGTTATAACGTTGTTTCTTCATCTTAAACACACCTGGAGTTGTGTTTTGTTTCATTCACATGTTTAACACACAAACCTGCAGATTTAGGCTCAGTTCTTCTCTCAAACTGAAAACACTCTGTTCCACCTTGTGATGTCATCATGTGGTGATACAGGAAGTGCTCCACTGTGTTTTTAAACTCCACACACCTTCACTAGAATCATTTGGATCATTTCAGCCCTGGAATTGCCGATCTCGACTGAACTAAAGGTAAAAGGAGCTGTTCACTTGAAAACTACCACTTGATGACATCACAAGGTGGAACAGAGCGTCTGGAGCTTTGGAGATGTAGACAGACTAATAATAAAGAGTTCCTCAAACATGTGAATGAAACAAACACAACTCCAGTTTTTCATCAGGTAACAACATTATATCGTGACTTAAAGCTCACATCAGTCAATTTTGCATTAAAATATTAGACCTTTAACGATTTAAAACAAAATATTATAACTTTTGAATAGGAAAAAGTCCTTAATGTACATAACAGGAAGCTGAAACGCACAAATTGGTGGTTTTCAGATTCTAGAATGTGATGATGTTATACTCCCTATTAATTACACTGTACTTTGCCATAAAATATCAAAAAATTCCCAAATATAGAACCAGTCCAACTTTATTTGTACGGCACATTTTACCAACACAAAGTCTCCAAAGTGCTGCACAGAGTAGGACAATATAAATTAACACATTCAATAAAATAAAGCATAAAAAATAAATACACAAGCCAGTAAAAAATATCAAATAAAATCAATAAAAAACAGTTAGAGGACCACACAAATCTCACGCTGTGTTCAAAGCCGGTGAGTAAAAGTGAGTTTTTAAACCATGCAATATTACCACTAAATCTACATTTGAACCATATTAACTTTATCTGCCCCATTTGGATTAAATAATATTGTCTGTAGAATGTTGTGATGCTATTACTGATTTTACCTGACCACGTTTGTGGTAAATAATATTGGCCCATAGAATTTCAAATCAGATTTAACTTTAACATGTCAGAATTCCATGGTACACTTTGCCGTTTAACTTACAGATCTGTAATATTTGTAATTCTTTTCAGGTACACGTCTCCGGACTTCCTGTACATCCGTTCCTGGCTGCCTTGTATCTTCTTCGCTGGCGTCATCACCATGGGAAACATCGGACGCCAACTGGCTCTGGTGAAAATCTCAGCTATGTTTATGTTTTATTATAAAATATAAAATTTTTGTTAAAGGAGCTGCACCTTTAAAAAGTGAAAAACAGTTCAGTAGTTTATTTGAAATGGTCCAAAGTTCTTCCTCACTTACCTTCTGCATTCTGAGCACTCTAATTATTCACCACGATGAGTTTATAAACGCTTTTTCTAACATTCAGGGGCCTGTTAACAACTAGCATGTTAACAGTGCACTTCCTGACTCAAGGAAAAAGGGTAAAATGCTTTATAATTGGCTGCAAACAGTACACAGTGGTCTCATTTTGACCTGAAGAGTACTGTATTTTTCAGACTTTAGGTCGCACTTTTTTTCATGGTTTGGGTCCTGTGATTTATACTCAGGTGCGACTTATTAAAATATATAATTTCACATTCATCCGTTATTTTCACACTGACAGTGAGGGGGCGCTCTAGGCCTGTGTGCCAGTATCTGCTGCTCTTATTCCTCCTGTACCACTGTCACTTCTCGCTCTCCTGCAGAAAGAGTCTCTGTCCGGTCTGGGATCAGGTCAGTGTCTTGTAGGATTTCAGCAGATTTCAGGATCTACCGGGGGTCGGGGATAGGTGTATCGATCAGGTATGAGTGGATGTCCTGGGGGCGGGGCTAGGTGTATCCATCAGGTATGAGTGGATGTCCTGGGGGCGGGGATAGGTGTATCGATCAGGTCCGAGTGGATGTCCTGGGGGCGGGGATAGGTGTATCGATCAGGTCTGAGTGGATGTCCTGGGGGCGGGGATAGGTGTATCGATCAGGTCTGAGTGGATGTCCCGGGGGTGGGGCTAGGTGTATTGATCAGGTCTGAGTGGATGTCCCGGGGGTGGGGCTAGGTGTATCGATCAGGTCTGAGCGGATGTCCTGGGGGCGGGGATAGGTGTATCGATCAGGTATGAGTGGATGTCCTGGGGGCGGGGATAGGTGTATCGATCAGGTCTGAGCGGATGTCCTGGGGGCGGGGATAGGTGTATCGATCAGGTCTGAGCGGATGTTCGGCTGCTGAAGTTTGAGACGTTTCTTCTCGTCATTTCCGCCTCACCTGAATTTAACACATTCGGGTCATGAAGTCGTGTCCCACTCACTAAAGTTCATTTAGCACCAGAACTTATTTTACCACACGGGATAAACTGTTCATCATATTCTGCAGATTATGAACTGCAAGTGGTGAAATCTGCAGCCGAAAACGATAATCGAGCAGCAGAAAGAAAGTTTGGAGTGAGTGAGAAACAGTAGATTTAACCAGAGTCTGTGGAGTTGCTCAGAAGTGACACTGAGGATGAAGAATTCAGTGGATTTAGTGATTTGGAGATGGAGAGTTTGGTGAACTTGTTCTGTTGTTTCTGCCGTCGTTCTCTGAAGAACTGCTCATGTTACGTTCACAAACCAGACACAGATTCTGTTTTTCTCTGTTCTATTGTTTTTACTTTAACTTGCCTTTCAAGATCAAATGTTTATTCTTGGTCTCTGATTTTATAAAATAAATTTCCCCCAAAACTTATAGTCCAGTGCGACTTATATATGTTTTTTTTCTTCATTCTGCATTTTTTGGCTGGTGCGACTTACAGTCTGGAAAATACTCAAATACAGTGTTATACAATTATTATATTCTGCTATTTTCTGATCTGCTCTAATGTCGTTTCCCCGTCACAAACAGATCTGGAGTTGTGTTTTGTTTTATTCACATTAAAAATACACATTTATGTAGATTGATATTTCCCCAGACTGTCTTTTTACTTTTTCTCTTTCAGTACGAATACAAGTTCATCCAGGAGAAGACGCACCAGGACTGAGGCCGGCGTGGCGTTTTCCTAAGACAATTTTTCACCTCAGAGTCCGACTTGACGGCTCAGTACGGAACTCGGCATTTCCAAACTCTCAAGGAACAAGAAAATTGAATTCTTGGACTTTTTTTGGGACCGAAAATCCAGAGATTTTCAAAAGCAGCTCTGGAAATCCCCTGGAGGAAACTGGATGAATGAATACAAACGTTTTCAGTATCAACACCTCAGGATATAGTGTCCAGTCTATAGTTTGTGTTCACATCATAACTTTCTAAAATCCCAGTAGTTCTAAGTGCGTATCACAGGTTTCAGTGAGTCTTGTCTTATTTTTTATTTTTATTTGGTAAGATAAAACCTGTTGTAAATATAAATGATAGTTTTACACCAACCAAGAAGCAGTTTGTGAAGAAAAGTTAAAATATGTCGGAAAAAAATGACAGGAAGTAGAAGTCTAGTTTAAAGATGCATTATGTAACTTTTTGGTTGAGAGTCCATCACCTACTGTCATTGCTCTGCCTGGAATGTTCCACAGTGTGACATTAAACAGCTCTACTTTACATTTATTCAATCACAGGTGGTTTTAGAGCTCAAAAATACCTAGAAAAACTGTGAGCGGGGTCGCCTCTCCACAGATCTGACCTGGAACTTGGTCTGGTTTGGTCTTCATGAAGATAGAAAGGTTTAATGCCATACTGTGGAACATTCCAGACAAAACAATAACAGCTCCATGGAGAAAAAAGCAAAAATGGACCCTCCGCCTGAAAAGTTACACAATGCAGCTTTAAAGGGTTCCGTCACACTGGGAGAATTCTGTACAAAAGTTCAGCACGATTTACACACAAACAAAAAAAAAAAAGGAAGGTGTTATATTTGTTATTTTTGTATTTGCACTGATTCGGCTTTTTCACTTTCAATACTAATATCGATACTATGGCTTTAAGAATCCGCCAATATCCGATCCCAACCGTGAAATCCGTCGCCATAGAAACTCGTGTGATTATTATTATTCCATAAACACTCGTGTCAGTCTGATCTGATCTTTATTTATGACACAAATCAACTTTTATCACAGTTTATTGGACTTTTTTCACTCAGACTCCAGAGTCACGTGACCCGACTGTAGTGAGCCGTGAGTCTGAATCTGTGTGAATGAGTCACTGTAGGGGGCGCTAAAGAGTGCAGGACTGTGTAGTGAAGGAGGGTTAGGGGCTGGGGGAGACATTCGGACACCGCCATAGGCACTTTTTTAACTGAGGTCAGAATTCTCAGGTGGAACTTGACCCGGTTTTTGGTTCATTTCTCTGTAATCACTGGTCCAATCCACATGAAACAAAATCTACCACAAACTTCAACATCTTCTCTGTCAGTTAGGTTTGTCAAAAGTATTGAAAATTAGACACTAATCGATACTACAACCAGTATCGAAACTAGATACTAATTTTTCGCAGATATTGATATTAAAAGTTCCCACTGACAGGACAGAAATGAACCTTTCCTGAATGTTTAGAACGATCTGGAGCTGGATCAGAACAAGGATAAAACCACGTGGGAATAGAAAAGAAAGTTCTACCATGTGAAGAAAAAGTGTTTTTATTATCATTGTGTTACTGGAATCGGTATTAAGTATTGAGTCTTTTCGTTAGTATCAAAATCGGGTCAGAAACACTCCTGCCAATATGTTTCTGACAATAGTTTGGTGCCATTTTTCAACCCCAAAAACTTCTGTTGAAAAGGCTTAAAGGGCCAATATTATTACGCTATTTTCTGATCTATGTTTGTGTGTTACTGTGTCGTTTCTTCATCACAAACACCTGGAGTTGTGTTTTGTTTCATTCACATGTTGAACGCACAAACCTGCAGATTTAGGCTGAAAACTGTCTGTTTTTAAACTCCACACACCTTCACTAGAATCATTTGGATCATTTCAGTCCTGGAATTGCCGATCTCGACTGAACTAAAGGTAAAAGGAGCTGTTCACTTGAAAACCACCACTTGATGACATCACAAGGTGGAACAGAGCGTTTGGAGCTTTGGAGATGTAGACAGACTAATAATAAAGAGTTCCTCAAACATGTGAATGAAACAAAACACAACTCCAGCTCTGTTTTTGAGGAGGAACATCATTAAAACACGACTTAAACCTCACAGTCAGTTTTGCGTAACCCTGGACCTTTCAGATTTCGTAGGCTCCTCCCTCCGTCTGAAATCACGACATCGTTAAATTCTCGAACCTGAACTCCACCTGTAATTCGCCTCGTTAGCCTCGATGTTCTTCTACGTTCGGGTGTTCAGATCAGGTGTTACGGGACTAGAACAAACCCGTACTTTTCTAAAGACCTCGACGATGTTTGTGTTCAATAAGGTAAACATTTAAAGCTGCACTGCGCAACTCTTCAGGTGTCACCATGGAGACGAGCACCTTTGAGTTTTTCTTAAATAGAAAATCCACTGTCAAATAAAAGCTGAACAAAAGGGACTTGGCTTTGGTCTACAAATGTTAGAACTTTAAAAACACAGAGGAGCACTTCTTGGATTACAACAAATGTAATTTTCTTAAACCTACTTAAACCTAAACCTAAATCCGTCTCAAGGGAAACGGCTATAGGCCACATTACAGGTCAGATCTACGGAGAGGCGCCCCTATTCACAGAAGGAATCATTGTATTTTTGAGCAACAGAGATGCCCGTAATGAATAAATGCTAAATGGATGTGTTTAATGCCGCATCATGGAACATTTCAGGGGAAGCAATAACATCTCCGTGGAGACGAGCAGGTGGCGGACCCTCCCCCAGAAAAGCTCCACAATGTACCTTTAAATTGTTGTTTTTTCAGGATATGCAAAATTAGAATATCAATTTCAAAAACTGTCAAAAGTTGTAAAACCTGAAACAAAAAAATGTTGTAAAAAAAACAAAAACATTTGTTGTAATCCAAGACGTGCTCCTCTGTGTTTTTAAAGTTCTAACATTTGTAGAGCGCAGCCAAGTCCCTTTTGTTCAGCTTTTATTTGACAGTGGATTTTCTAATTAAAAAAAACCTCAAAGGTGCATTGCGTAACTTTTCTGCTTGTTTCCATGGTGATGTTATTATTATATTTCCTGGGATGTTCCACAGTACGGCATTAAACAAATGTATTTTGTATGTATTCAATTACAGGTGTTTTTCTTTTTCAAAAAACGTAAAGCTTCTCACTGCGAGCGGCCCACTTCTCCACAGACCTGACCTGTGACTCGCCCCCGGAGATGTGGCCTGCCCGTCTCCATGGAGATAGTTAAATTAAATGCCATATTCTGGAAATTGCAGTGCATCTACATAGAATCAAGCAGGTGGCAGGCAGACCCTCTACTGAAAAAGTTACACAATGCAGCTTTAAATACAGATAACGTATTATTGATATTGATATGACGTCCGTTTTGTCCCCCTTTTTCTATATTTTTCTGACTTTTTTGACATGTTTTATCCTCTTTGTACTATAGTTTTTCAAAACGGGACACAGATTTTCGCCAGTATGTTTTGTGTATCTGAAACTCGACTTTTTCTAGTTTTATTTGCCACTCAAAAAACGTGCGTTCGGTTTTAAAAAACTTAAACATTACTGGCCAGATGTGTCAAACTCCCATAGAAATATACTGTCAAAAACAATATCTAAAAGTAAACAAAACACTCTGTAAATACATTACTGTGTTTGGCTTTAATCGAGGGAGTCCTGTGTGATGTCACGTAGTACTTGAAACTGGAGTCCACTGGAGGCAGCACAGTTTTTAACCGTTTTTGTACCCAAATCTGCAAATTTGCTTTATATTTTCTACTCAAATTGGGAAAAAATGACATCGTAACTGTACATTATTATGAATATTGTTATTTTATGATTAAAACACCAAATTTACCGTTTAGTAGCAGAAAAGCTGACGTGGTGTTTAGTTCCACTTTAATACCAGGTTCCCTCAAAAAGTCTTAAAATGTCTTCTTTAAAGGTTTAATGTGTAACTTTTTTGGTGGAAGGTCCGTCAAATGCTTTTAAACCTTTCTATCTTCATGGAAACCAAACAAGATCAAGTTCCAGGTCAGATCTGTGGAGAGGCGACCCCGCTCACAGTCAGAATGTCTGTTTTTCTAGGTATTTTTGAGCTCTAAAACCACCTGTGATTGAATAAATGTAAAGTAGAGCTGTTTAAAGTCACACTGTTGAACATTCCAGACAGAGCAACGACAGTGACGGACCCTTCACCAGAAAAGTTACACAATACACCTTTTAAGTAGTTAAAAAAAAAGTTGATTTAGCGCCATTTTGATACTAATACAAAAACTCTTCTGTCTTCTTAAACATCCAAAAACCATTAGAAAATCCAGAAAAATGCACATTATAGAACTGTACTAATACTAATGTTTATTTATAGTAATACAACAACTACTGTAACACAACTTGTTCTATTATAACAAGTTTCTAGTATTAAAGAGTTTGAGTTGAGCACTTACCTCCTCACAGGGCCAGAGGTTCCATGTGACGTTCAAGAACAGTATGTTTTCTATGTTGACGTATATTTCTGGTTTGTGTTGAATAGAGTAAAAAAACGGGACACTACAAAAACACAAACGTACCCGATCTCAGCATGTGAAAGCTGTTATTGTGTTATTACATTGTTATTAAAGCTCGGTTTGATAAGTCTGCTTCAGTTATTCATGTGTTATTACACAAGGTTTTAAGGATGTGATAATGTCTCCATCAAAAACAGACCTGAGGAGGGAGTGAAGGAGTAAACCTGAGGGAAGGAGGAGTGAAGGAGTAAACCTGAGGGAAGGAGGGAGTGAAGGAGTAAACCTGAGGGAAGGAGGGAGTGAAGGAGTAAACCTGAGGGAAGGAGGAAGTGAAGGAGTAAACCTGAGGGAAGGAGGGAGTGAAGGAGTAAACCTGAGGGAAGGAGGGAGTGAAGGAGTAAACCTGAGGGAAGGAGGAAGTGAAGGAGTAAACCCGAGGGAAGGAGGGAGTGAAGGAGTAAACCCGAGGGAAGGAGGGAGTGAAGGAGTAAACCCGAGGGAAGGAGGAAGTGAAGGAGTAAACCTGAGGGAAGGAGGAAGTGAAGGAGTAAACCCGAGGGAAGGAGGGAGTGAAGGAGTAAAGCTGAGGGAAGGAGGGAGTGAAGGAGTAAACCTGAGGGAGTCTTCAGGAGCAACACCAGAGAAAAGAATCAAACTTTCTTGGTCTCAGTGAGGAGTTTAGATCCTCTCTCCTCCCTGTGTCTCCTCTGTGGGCGGGACTTCCTCACCCACTTCCTGTAGAATCGAGGAATCAAGGAGAAGGAAGCGAGGAAAGAGAAATGTGACACAGCCATAGAGGAGAGAGGATCTTTTATCTTTCTTTTCTCTGAAGCCTCCCTCAGGTTTCCTCCTTCTCTCTGTGGTTTTCTTTGGGACACTTAATCTGACACGTTTGGTCGGCAGCGGAAAAATGGAGGATCGAGGAGAAAGAAGTGAGGAAAGAGAAATGAGACGCGGCCATTGTCACACGTTCACTTTGCATGTTTACTAATTAAGTGGAGAGAGTTAGCTCCTGCCGCGCCGCACACTCGACTGCTCCGCTACGCTAATTTGGATTAATGCGTCCTGTCTCCGATCCCTCGCGCACACCAGTCGCTAACAAAGGTAATTAAGATGAAGAGTCGGGTTTTGGGCCGCTTTTGTCCGCGTGTTTCGGCGAAGCGCTGGATAAGGACGCCGTATCTTCTCGCGTATGAGGCAATTTGCTGTGAGAATGTTTTCGTTGGCGACTAACTAGCAAGTAAAACAAAAGGCGTTGATGTGTCATAGGCGTAAGTGCTGCTGTGAGAAGCCACACTCGCCGCCGCTAATGAATTCATTAATCTCTCCATTTACGGCTGACAAGTAATTATCTCCTCCGGCAGAACGGGGTCAGCCGCCATGCGGGCGCTCGCGGCCAATCAGAGCACGCTGCACACACCTGGACAACGCCATATAAGGACGTGGGGGAAACTGGGCCAATGACAAAGAGGACGGAGAGGAGCTAACAGGAAGTTGGAATCTGGTCCAGGAAAAGTTTGTGGTTGAGTAGCAAAGTGTTCAGGTACTTTAAAAAATTCTGCTTAGGCGTAAGTCCTGCTGTGATGTTTAATGATGTCCAGTTCTACCGTCGGTTCTGGAGCCTTAAATCTGATCCTCACTGGAGTGGAGCCGTCACTAATAGAACCCCGTGTACCGCTCGTCTCTCCTGTTTTTCAGATTACCCTTTGACCTCTCCGCTCCTCCCTCCATCCCTCCATCCTCCCATCCGTATGATCCACAGAACCGCCATCACCAGCGAAAAGACAAACCGTCCACATTATCGGACTAGATAAAAAAGAGGGTGCTGGAAGAGGCGAAAAACCTAAAGGGGCTTCAGTTAAAGCCTCCACCTTATGAAACATTCAAACTGAACATTATAAACTGAACATTATAAACTGAACATTATAAACTGAACATTACGGCTGCGCGTTACTAAAAAATGACATTTACACACCTGAGATTCAAAACATTTGATGCAAACATGGATTAAAACACAATGAAACGTCCACAACTGAACGATTATCAAACATCATCATGAAATATCAAACATTTCCTCAAACTCTTTTTAAACGACGTTTCTGACGCGTCGCTCCACAGACGTGAAACCGACTCCACCGTTTACAGCGTCTGGATCGAAGCAAAACTGAGACACATTTTGGAACAGGAAAATGACGATTTTGACGAGTTTTGTATCTGTGAATCTGCGTTGGTTTTAAAGTAAAATGTGAAATACAAATGACTTAAATATGAATATCATAAATATTAAGAATGTTCAGTTTGATGAATAAATTAGCAGACGATGTTAGTGGCAGAATGAGTTTCAATTCAAATAAAACGTTTTTCCACCAATAATATTTTGTTGGGAGCAGTTGGGAAAGTGTTTGTCCAATATGATTTATGATATTCCCGTACGGCAGACGGAGGTAAATTAAACTATAGTAAAATGTAAATACAGATCTACAGTCCAGAAATGTACAAACTTTTCTTATAATACCAAGAGATTTATTAAAGTTTCTCAGTTTTCCAGTTTAGCTCATCATCAACAGTGACGCCCAGAAATTTGGTGGATGAGACACAAGTTTTTTCATTTGAATATTTCTCATATCACTGCGTGACATCACAAGGTGGAACAGAGTGTTTTCTGTTTGAGAGAAAAACTAAATCTGCACCACCAACACTCAGACACACACCACTTTCTTACTAGGGAAGTGCCTTGCCTAAGGACACAACAGTAGTTTTTGGCACTGGCGCCCCTGTGGTGCCCCCTGTGGCGCCTGGCGTTTCTGCGGTCTCCTGTCCGGGTCCTGCCGAGCCTCAGATCTGACAGGATCAGACTCTGACAGGATCAGACTCTGACAGGTCGTGACAGGTCGCTGTGGCCACAATAACTCCACGAGACAAACATGTCCTCCCCTGTCCTTGTCCCTGTCTCCATGCAGCAGACAGGAGCAGCAGACAGGAGCAGCAGACAGGTGCAGCAGACAGGAGCAGCAGGCAGGAGCAGACAGGAGCAGGCAGGAGCAGCAGGCAGGAGTAGGCAGGAGCAGACAGGAGTAGGCAGGAGCAGCAGGCAGGAGCAGGCAGGAGCAGCAGACAGGAGTAGGCAGGAGCAGGCAGGAGCAGACAGGAGTAGGCAGGAGCAGCAGGCAGGTGCAGGCAGGAGCAGATCTCGTGGCTGCACAACACTGATTACTAATCGTGTCCGTATAGCGCCCACTAGGGACCGCTATTCAAATGCAAATGTCGCACGCTGTGACCACGGCCCGTCTGCACTAAAACATCAGCACAAAACAGAACAGGACGGAGCCTTTTGTACAGGAAGAAAAGAGAGGGATGGGTTATAGCGCCACCTGCTGCAAGGACAGGGTACTGTCCTCTGGAGGGACCTAAAGGGACAGTGTAGAAGGGTTTGTACAGTATTTAGAGTCTTTTCAGTTCAGACAGAGAGAAAGAGAGAGAGACTGAGACAGAGAGGGAGAGACAGAGAGAGAGGGAGAGAGAGAGAGCTAGAGACTGAGAGACAGAGAAAGAGAGGGAGGCAGATAAAAAGAGAGAGAGGCAGAGAGAGACTGAGAGAAAAGAGAGAAAGAGGCAGAGCGAGATAGAAAGGGAGTTACAAGATGCCTGTGAAAGGTGAGTGAGTTAAGGGAGTGTTGGGTTCTAGCTCCACCTGTTGGGAGGACGCGGTACTGTCCTCTGGAGGGACGTTTCTACATTATTTTGTGTCTTTTCAATTCAAAATGATGTGACTTGTTTTTGGATTAAAGATTATTTTTTGTCCAGTGCACGAAAACAAAAACAGACCTGGAGTTGTGTTTGTTTCATTCACATGTTTGAGGAACTCTTTATTATTAGTCTGTTTACATCTCCAAAGCTCCAAACGCTCTGTTCCACCTTGTGATGTCATCAAGTGGTAGTTTTCAAGTGAACAGCTCCTTTTACCTTTAGTTCAGTAGAGACAATTCCAGGACTGAAATGATCCAAATGATTCTAGTGAAGGTGTGTGGAGTTTAAAAACACAGTGGAGCACTTCCTGTATCACCACATGATGACATCACAAGGTGGAACAGAGTGTTTTCAGTTTGAGAGAAGAACTCGTGTTAAATCTGCAGGTTTGTGCGTTAAACATGTGAATGAAACAAACACAACTCCAGGTGTTTGTGACGAGGAAACGACATTAGGACACATCAGAACACGGGCGTTTTAATGAACTTGCCCAAGGTCAAACCGCGGGAATCGAACCATCGACCCCTGTAACGGACGCCCTCATTCACAACAGTTCTATAAAACAATACAGCTTTAGTATTCTCCTCCGCGGTGCTCAGCTGCCGTGTGGATCCCGGTAATGGGTTGGACGGCGGCCGGGCCCGTGCTCTGCTCTGATTGGTCGGCTGCTCTCCTCCCCGCACTTCCTGTCAGCGTTAATCAGGCGGCGTCTCTTAACGGGAAACTCTCCGCAGTGTCTCCGATCGCGGCCAAACACACGATAAATCATTTGTATATAATTAGTGCGCAGCAAGGTTACAACTGACACCTATTTTCATCTTAATTAGGAGGCAAATTTGTTCCATTAATTTAATTTGGTGTGCTTGAGCGGCGCCGGAGCCAAGAGTTAATCTTACAGCTGTCACGAGCGGAGTGTGGGCCAGAACGGAGAGAGAGAAAGAGAAAGAGATGGAGAGAAAAGGAGAAAGAGAAGAAGAGAGACAGAGAGATGGACAGAGAGAGCTACAGCTGCCAGGAGCGGAGGTGTGGGCCAGAACAGAGAGAGAGAAAGAGAAAGAGAGATACAGAGACAGGGAGAAACAGAGACTGAGACAGAAACAGAAACAGAGGGGAGAGACAGCTCTCTCTCTTTCTGAGACAAAAAGAGAGACAGAGAGAGAAAGGGAGAGAGACACACAAAGAGAGACAGAAAGAGAGAAAGACAGACAGAGAGACAGAAAGAAAGACAGAGTGAAAGGGAGAGAGACAGAGACACACAGATATACAGAGAGAAAGGCAGAGAGAGAAAGAAAGAGAGACAAAGAGACAGAGAGACACAGAGAAATGATTCATTCCCTCAAAGTGTTTCTTCTGGAAGATCTTCTGTCACATTGCTAACTTTTAAAATTGATACTTTGCAGCTGATGTCATCAACATGAGGGTGTGATGCTAACTGTGGGCTCTACTCTGTCTGAGGCTCACAATTTGGGCTGATGCTTAGGGTCGATTTAGATCATTTTCCCCAAAATATTTCATTTAAACTGACGAGAAAGTCGCCAACAGTCGTTTTTTAAGCATTTATCTCTTTGTACAAAAGCGTTCAGGTGGGGCTGTGTGTGGATTCTTTGGCGGCTGATCGGGTAAAACCAAATATCGGCCTGTGCTGGACATTTAAGGCCAGTCTCAGTCTGTCTCTACTTTGGAAGTCTTGCAAATATAATATAAATCTCTATATAAAATCCAAGGTGGTATCAGCTCTGTAGCTTCAGCTGCTTTGGGCCTGACAAAAACACGAGCACAGTGTGAATGAGGCTTTAATTAAACCTCAATGTTCAGTGATCCTCCCCTGCACACTACAAAGTCTACACATGTACACACTCTACATAGACCCCTCCTCCCCTGCACACTACAAAGTCTACACATGTACACACTCTACATAGACCCCTCCGCTCCTGCACACTACAAAGTCTACACATGTACACACTCTACATAGACCCCTCCTCCCCTGCACACTACAAAGTCTACACATGTACACACTCTACATAGACCCCTCCTCCCCTGCACACTACAAAGTCTACACATGTACACACTCTACATAGACCCCTCCTCCCCTGCACACTACAAAGTCTACACATGTACACACTCTACATAGACCCCTCCTCCCCTGCACACTACAAAGTCTACACATGTACACACTCTACATAGACCCCTCCTCCCCTGCACACTACAAAGTCTACACATGTACACACTCTACATAGACCCCTCCTCCTCTGCACACTACAAAGTCCACTTTACATAAGTCTGCGTTACATATTAGCCGGCCGCAGTCATTTCTTCAGCGCAGAGAAAACATTTAAGCACATTGCGCAAATGGGCCTCATTCACCGACACACACTCTCCATCACTGCGCGCGGATTTACAGTCTTCTACCCCTCCATCTATCTCCCATTCCTCATCCCTCCATCCCTCCATCCCTCCACCGGGGCATCCCAAGGTCTGGCTCCCCCATAATTGGCCCGCGGTTCGGATTCAATAGAGGGTAAGACTGCCGATGACTGATTTACTAACCCGCACAGACCGGTAATGGAAGTCTCGGCGGTGGTTGCGTGGACTTGACAGGCTTTTTACCTGCTCCTGATGCATAGTCTATTTCGCCGGCTCTAATCGAGTGTCTATCACGTGAAATACAGAGACGTCAAGGTGCCAACGCTATGCTCCGTCACCCAAGTGTGAAGGTTCAACCCAACTTCGAGTCGCTATAGTGGGGAAAAATATAGAGATAAGCGAGAAGAGGTGGTAATTTACACGGATGGGGTCCAGTGGAAGAGAGAGGAAGGGTTTTTGGTGCAGTGTTTTTGAAGAAGATATTCAATAACTCAGAGGTGATCTGTTTGTCACGAAGCTCTTAGTAGCTATATTCACGAAGTATTTTTCTCACCATAGCAGTTGTAAGAGAAGTATGGACGGTATATAAAGCTGTTAAAGGTCCCATATTATGCAAAATTCACTCCTGTGAGCTTTAAGTCGTGTTCTAATGTTGTTCCCTCCTCAGAAACACACCTGGAGTTTTTTTTTTTTTATTCACGTGTTTGAGGAATCCTGCATTAATAGTTGAGCTGCAGTTTTCAATTTAATTTAGCTCCTTTTACCTTTAGTTCAGTAGAGACTGAAATGATCCAAATGATTCTAGTGAAGGTGTGTGGAGTTTAAAAACACAGTGGAGCACTTCCTGTATCACCACATGATGACATCACAAGGTGGAACAGAGTGTTTTCAGTTTGAGAGAAGAACTCAGCCTAAATCTGCAGGTTTGTGTGTTAAACATGTGAATGAAACAAAACACTATGTCTCATAGCATAGATCAGAAAATAGCATAATATATGTGTTTTTTATATATATAAATTATAGTTTTACACCAATCAAGAAGAAATTTACCAAGAAAAGCTGAAAAATGTGTTGAGAATGACAGAAAGTTTTAAAACATACTGATGAAACACACTGGGGAGAATTCTGTCCAAAAAACAATTTCGGACCAGTGTTCGGTAACAGTTCTGGACTCTTTTAATGTCGTATTTTACCACCAGTAAGTACAATTTTAAATCTAAAAAAAATGCCAAATAATAAATAAAATAAAAATAAAAATATGATAAAATATAATGATCTTTTAATTGTGTTCATAAAATGTCATAATCACTTTAACCTGATGATTTCTGTTGGTCATTTTAACCAAATTCCTCTTTATTGAATATTAGGCCTGTAAAATGTCGTGATGTTTTCTGAAAACCAGCAAATACAGGATTAAACCGAAGTAATGGGAATAATTAATTTATGTTCAACAAAAACAGACAATAAGAAATGATAAAAAAAAAATTTAGTTTTATGTTTAAATGGAACTCTAACCCGTCAAAGAGCCCTGCAGCAAAAGCGCTACAACACTGCCATCTGGTGGTTGTCCTGTAGTATGGAATTAAGTAGTTCGCTGTGAAACGGGGACAGAGATGGTTATTTATTCATTTGTTTGTTTGTTTGTTTGTTTGTTTGTGTGTGTGTTTGTTTGTTTGTTTATTTATGTGTTTGTTTGTTTGTTTATTTATGTGTTTGTTTATCGGTGGATGACCAAAACAGAGCCATATGTCATAGGTCTACATATATGTCTAAATGCAGATGTGAATTTTAAACCGTAAAATCTGTTTGTTTTTGTTTGTTATTGTTTTACTAGTCCATCTTTGCAGTATTTTTTTTTTTTTTTTATTCCTTTTGCTTTGTTTTGGCCTGCACTTTCTAGTCTTGCTCTAATAAGAATCGGACTCTTTTAATAGTAGTAAATGTTGACTTTTTTCACACTGATTGTTATTCGCAGATGAAGCTGTTGTTAGAAGTACTTGGTGTGTGCGCGGTACAAACACAACAGCTTCAGCTTCGACCCACATTGGACCGGAACATGTGGTTGGCAAAATGTGAACTCACATCTGAATCTGAAGATATGACTTATTTTCTGGTGTTTTCTCCACGTTTCTGTCGGAGGTTCTTGAACACAGGAGAAAGTTCCAGGGAGAAGGAGGGGGCCACGGCAGGGGGGCACGCAGACGGCGCAGTGCGGTGACGTCAACACGCTGCACTGTCGCTCAGGGCTCTGATTGGACAGAATCACAGAAGGGGCGGGAACTTTCCAGAAAGAGCCAGAAGAAGACGGGAGCAGGATAAATACAGAGCGAGCAGCGAGAGGAGAACAGAACAGAAGAGCTGCAGAAGAAGAGACACAAGAGAAGAACCACAGAGAACTACAGAGAACTGAACTACAGAGAACCACAGAGAACTACAGAGAACTACAGAGAACTGAACCACAGAGAACCACAGAGAACTACAGAGAACTACAGAGAACTGAACCACAGAGAACTACAGAGAACCACAGAGAACCACAGAGAACTACAGAGAACTACAGAGAACTGAACCACAGAGAACTACAGAGAACCACAGAGAACCACAGAGAACTACAGAGAACTACAGAGAACTGAACCACAGAGAACTACAGAGAACCACAGAGAACCACAGAGAACTGAACTACAAAGAACTACAGAGAAATACAGAGAACTAAATAGAACTGAACTACAGAGAACTGAACTACAGAGAACCACAGAGAGCACGAGACTCTACGGAGACAGAGCAGAGACAGAAGAATACTGAGACTACAGATTTATTCAAAACACAACTCTTTGATTGAACTGTAAGTAATCTACAGTTTTGTTTTTTTATTTTTTATTTTTTTTTTTTATTAAACATCTGAAGACCTTGTAGATTTTAAAAATCATTTTATTATAGAACTATTATTTAAATGTCTAGTATTCATTATAAACATATTTAAGCTATTGTAATATTATTCTCTAGAATATATGTTCATTGTTGCATGAGAAGTTATTATAACAGTTGTGGTTAAACTAATAGTTATGAAAATGACTTTAAATAAACTAAATTGTTTTATTTATGATTTTTCAGGAAACCAATACAGAATCATGTCTGCAAAAGGAGTCGCTGTGGGCATTGACCTGGGCACCACATACTCGTGTGTGGGCGTCTTCCAACACGGAAAGGTAGAAATCATCGCCAATGACCAGGGCAACAGGACCACCCCCAGCTATGTGGCCTTCACCGACACCGAGCGCCTCATCGGAGATGCTGCCAAGAACCAGGTGGCCCTCAACCCCAACAACACAGTGTTTGACGCCAAGAGGCTGATCGGCCGCAGGTTTGACGAGCCCACAGTGCAGGCCGACATGAAGCACTGGCCCTTCAAAGTGGTGAACGACGGAGGCAAGCCCAAGATCAGAGTGGAGTACAAGGGAGAGGACAAGACCTTCAGCCCCGAGGAGATCTCCTCCATGGTTCTGGTGAAGATGAAGGAGGTGGCAGAGGCCTACCTGGGCCAGAAAGTGTCCAACGCGGTCATCACAGTCCCGGCCTACTTCAACGACTCCCAGAGACAGGCCACTAAAGACGCAGGTGTGATCGCCGGCCTCAACGTCCTGAGAATCATCAACGAGCCCACGGCCGCCGCCATCGCCTACGGCCTGGACAAAGGCCGTTCCGGAGAGCGCAACGTCCTGATCTTTGACCTGGGAGGAGGCACCTTCGACGTATCCATCCTCAGCATTGACGACGGCGTCTTTGAGGTCAAGGCCACGGCCGGAGACACACATCTGGGAGGAGAGGACTTTGACAACCGCATGGTCAACCACTTTGTAGAGGAGTTCAAGAGGAAACACAAGAAGGACATTAGCCAGAACAAGAGAGCCCTGAGGAGGCTGCGCACAGCCTGTGAGAGGGCCAAGAGGACCCTGTCCTCCAGCTCCCAGGCCAGCATTGAAATCGACTCTCTGTTTGAGGGACAGGACTTCTACACCTCCATCACCAGAGCGCGTTTTGAGGAGCTGTGCTCAGACCTGTTCAGGGGAACACTGGAGCCTGTGGAGAAGGCCCTGAGGGACGCCAAGATGGACAAAGGACAGATCCATGACGTGGTCCTGGTGGGAGGCTCCACCAGGATCCCAAAAGTCCAGAAACTCCTGCAGGACTTTTTCAACGGCCGCGACCTGAACAAAAGCATCAACCCGGACGAGGCGGTGGCGTATGGTGCGGCCGTCCAGGCCGCCATTCTCTCCGGGGACACCTCTGAGAAGGTCCAGGACCTGCTGCTGCTGGACGTGGCTCCTCTGTCCCTGGGCATCGAGACGGCCGGAGGGGTCATGACCGCTCTCATCAAACGCAACACCACCATCCCCACCAAGCAGACCCAGACCTTCACCACCTATTCCGACAACCAGCCTGGAGTTCTCATTCAGGTGTACGAAGGGGAGCGCGCCATGACCAAGGACAACAACCTGCTGGGCCGCTTCGAGCTGACGGGCATTCCCCCTGCCCCCCGAGGGGTTCCTCAGATCGAAGTGACCTTTGACATCGACGCCAACGGCATCCTGAACGTGTCCGCCGTGGACAAGAGCACCGGCAAAGAGAACAAAATCACCATCACCAACGACAAGGGCCGGCTCAGCAAAGAGGAGATCGAGAAGATGGTGCAGGACGCAGAGAAGTTCAAAGCTGAGGATGAAGTCCAGAGGAACAGGGTCAGTGCCAAGAACGCTCTGGAGGCCTATGTGTTCACTGTGAAGAACAGCGTCCAGGACGAGGCCGTGAGCAGCAAACTTAGCCAGGACGACCGCAAGAAGCTGCTGGACAAGTGTGAGGAGACCATGAGCTGGTTGGACAACAACCAACTCGCTGAGGTGGAGGAGTACCAGCACAAGCAGAAGGAGCTGGAGAAAGTGTGCAACCCCATCATCAGTAAGCTCTACCAGGGAGCTCCACCCACAAGCACCTGCAGAGAGGAGGCGCGCGGAGGCTCCCAGGGGCCCACCATCGAAGAGGTGGACTAAAGCAGCCAGACCTGAGCCCTGGGACTGAAATATACCGTTAAAAGACTCTTTATTATAATGTGCTTCCAACTGTTTTACTGCCATGAGAAGTGTTCTGTCTTGGTATCATCACAAGTGTAAATAATCCATTATCACTGTGCAGTTTACCTGTTATTACAGCGGACTACAGTTCTTCACATTTGAGGGCACGATAAATGTTTTCTTTTCTCTTTTATAAGATGTAATTTATTGTAAGAATTGCAATGCTGGATTTTGCAATAAACATGATAAATAATATAGAGTGTCTAGTGTGTATTGATTAGCCAAACACAAATAAAAATGTTATTCATTCAGTAATAACAGACCAGAGTCAAAAGCAGGTAAGTCCCTGCTTTAGATTTAGATCTACTGGGCAAATAACTAAAATTAGGACAGTTGTGTCTTTAACTCGTACCATTTCTTCTTTATGCCAAAGTAGAAACATGTTTTTTTAAATAGAAAATAAATGTAGTAAAATTATAAGCAGAAGTTTTAACATAATGATAGCAGTGTCTTGCTTTTTGTCAGTTTTTTTTAAACTACAATCACGTATAGAAATGTGTAAATGCTTTTTATTACTTGACTATATAAATGTTATTTTTGATGTTTGACTGCTGTTATACTGAATGAATCTGTAGGTCTTGGTATTAAAGGTTCTTTATTCTGCAAAATTGACTCTTGTGAACTTTAAGCCAAGTTAGAATGTTGTTTGTCTGTCTGCATCTCCAAAGCTCCAAATGCTCTGTTCCACCTTGTGATGTCATGAATGGGTAGCTTTCAAATGAACAGCTCCTTTTACTTATTTATTTAGAAGAGTTTGGCCATTTCTAACCCTAAATCAACAGCGTATTTTCTCTCAAAGTATTTTTTGAGAAAAGAACTCAGCCTAAATATACAGAATTTGAGTCTTAAAAATGTGTGAATAAAACAAAACACAACTCAGGTTTGGGTTTTGTTTTGTTTTTTGATGAGGAAACAACATTATAACATCGATCGGAAAAAAACGTAATAATATAGTCAGTGCACACTAAAACAATAGTGATAACCTAAAGAGGAGCAAGTTCACATGCAGCCAATAGGTGGCAGCAAAGCACCAAGAATAAAGTGTATCAGTCTCAGTAGTGCTACTAGTTAACATTTTACCAGGGCCTAATAGGGGAAAAACAGGGCATCAAATTAGATCATTTCACATGTGAATGGGACTAAATTCTGAATCTTCTTCTGCTGGAGGTTTGACGTATTCACAGACCGTCTACAAATAATGGTAAATGTACAGGCCAGAGGGTAATACTTTAAAATAAAAGGTTTTTTTTTTTTTTTTTTTGGTATTTTATATTTTGTATTTTATAATTTTGCTCCACCAGAACAAAATTAGAGTCTATCTTTAAGTCTATTTCTAAATTATTATTTTTTAGCCATTATCTATTATCTTGTTTTATTGCATGTTCCATTTTCCTGCTGTTCTTGAACTGTGCGTTGCAACACTGGAATTTCCCCACTGTGGGACTAATAAAGGCATATCTTATCTTATCTTATCTTATCTTATCTTATCTTATATACTGTATATCACTGAACATATTGCCATTAGGGAACGGACACAAAATAGTCAGAAGATTGAGCACATATGAGAAAAATGATCTGTGAGATTTGAAGTAATGAAGAGTTACATTCCTTGAGAAGCTGTAGTCCCCAAAACAGCAGAAATATTAAAGTAAATTAAAAATGGTGAAGCCAAAATTGGGAATTGGATTGCACAATTGATTTGGTATAAATAATGTCAAAATCTCGTCTTGTTCTCATAGATCCAGTGTCGTATCTCGTCTCACCCCCAACTGCTTTGTATAATTGTTACTTGAGGAAGCAAGCGCCATCTACAAAACTATACACTTATTTTTTTTTTTCCAACCTTTGCATTGATTTACTCATTTATACTCATTAAGTGTTTACTTTAGAAACACATTAAGACACTCAGAAGAAGGAAGAACTACTATCTATATAAAAACACAAGAAATCTTACACTCCAGAATTTATTTTATTACATTGACGTAAACCATCCAAGCAGTCAAGTTCATTCATTTGCCATAATGCAGCATGTTTAGGACCAACTGGTGGTTTTCAGATTCTAGATGTGATAATGTCATACTCCAAGATGGGGACAAGGGCCAGACTTCCTATTGATTCCACTATACATGAACAAAATACCCAAAAGTTCAATAAAAATTCATACATGTTGAATTGAAAATGTTTAGTATTGACAAGACTCATTGTATTACAACAGAAATCTTAATTATAACAATTTTCATTTTAGTTGTTCCCCATCTGTATTAAATATTATTGGCCTATAGCAGGGGTCTCCAACCTTTTTCCTCTGGTGAGCTCCTTTACAAAACGAAAATGCCAAAGAGCTGCTCATTTTAGCAGCCGCAAGTAACTGAGAAAGTCTAAGAGCCACGGCGAGCCTTAGATGGGGTAGTTCAATGGATAAAGGTTTAGGCATCTATTACTGCAAAAGTTAGGAATCAAAATTATACATTTTCAAACAGTAAATAATCAGATTTAATTATTAAGCACAACACATATAATTCAGAAATCCCTTGACGAGCTACTTGTAAAGGGGTGCAGAGATACCGTTAGCTCCCGAGCCACAGGTTGGAGATTCCTGGTCTACAGAATATCGTGATCTGATCTGAAACCCGGCACTACACGATATACACATCAGCAGATTAACATACGTTTTTACTTCAAAATTAAAGCAAAAATGTCCCCAAAACAACCCCAATCATCTTTATATGGAAGCCCCACTATCCAATATCCACAATAGTTTACATTTTAACTAAAGCTTTATTCTGAAACATTCTGCATCCAGTTTAAAATAGAACACTATTCATTTCCAACACAGTCCTTACTCTCTGCGTTTCTTCCGTTTCTGTGCTTGTTTCTTCCTCCTTTCTGGCTGTGCTTTCTTCTGATTGGTCGCCTCCTGCGTCTGTGCTTTCTGATTGGACGAGCTCTGCTGACTTTTCTTGAGTTCCTCGCGTCCCATCGGCTCGATGATGGCTCCTAGCTGCGTCACCACTTTGGGCTGCGTGAACTTCTTGACAGTTTTTTCACTATTCCACGTCCTTCCCAGCGGACAGCGGATAGTGCTTTCGAACTGCGCGTGGTTGTCAAAAGGAAACGGTAGACTGTTTACTTGGTGTTGGGTGATACTTTTGTCCCTTTGCTCTGACATGATCACCTCAGGAAGTTTTGCATCTTTACGTTGTACCGCTGGCCCAGTTTTGATCCGAAACTTCTTGCGTTTCTTTTTTGACGGCTTCAAACCCAGTCCGCCCCATTCACCCCATCCAGGAAGTGTCAAGTCAACCACTTTTGGTTTCCCAGCTTCTTCCTGTTTGCGTTTTTCTTTCAGGAAGTCCGAAACAACATCGTCCCCCGCGAATGCCTCTTTGATGAGCCCACGCTGATCCATTTCCTCCTCCAGATCCTCCTCTCCTGCTTCTTCTGTTGTGACCTTTAGCGGGACAGTTACAACTTTGCTCTCTTTGGTCAGAACTTCCTTCAATTCGATATCACGTTTTCTCTTTTTAGCTTTTTTGGGTGGCGGTTCTTTTGTGGTTGCTTCAGGCTGCACGATTTCAACCACATCGTTTTCCAGATTTTCCGACATTTCTGGTTCTTCTAGATTTTCTACATCCTCCAAAGTCTGAATCCTTGTGAGACCTTCTTCTAATGGCGTTGAGATGTCTACAATCACTTCAACTTCTGGCTTCTCTGTCAAACTGTGTGTTACTGATGTAAATTCTGACAACTCATCTTCAGCGACAACGTCCTCCTCTTCCTCCTCCTCATCATCCTGGTCAGCCATTTTGTCTTCTTCCTCTTTACGCCTGTGACGCCTGTTTTCAAACTCTCTCAACAACACCTCTTCTTCATTCACCTCCTCTTCCTCATCGGACGACTCCTCTATCACAACCGCCTCATCTGCCATTTTGGTTATTTCTTCTTTTTCTTGCTCTTCTTCTGTAAGTTTTCCTCTCATCCACGGATTTGTCGCGTCTCCCACTTTATCCGCGTCATTCACAAAATCCGGCAAAACCTCTTCTGCTCCTTCCTCTTCCTCATTCTCTTCCTCATTGTCGTTATTCAAAGCCGTGACCACCTTTTGCGTGAGCTCTTTGTTCAGTTCTAGCTGTTGCTGCATCGCCTTCCTTGCGTCTTCGTCGTACTTCGCCATTATCGCTTTCGACTTTGCCCACTTGCCACTGTTCTGGTGCTTGAGCGACATCCTTTCTTGCATTCGCGCCATTTCCAACTTTTTCAACTCCTCTAGAGCCGCTTCGGGATTTGTCTTCACCATCTCGTCGAACTGCTTTAACATCTCTTTTCGTTTTGCCTTATTTTGAACTTTGTGGTACTTTTTACTTTTAATTTTCCTCTCTCTACGTGCTTTAGCCTCGTAGTACGACTGTAGCGCTCTGGCTTTTTGGAGTTCGGCCCTGCGGATCTTTGCTTCCTCCAGACTCATGGCTTCGATGGATTCCTTTTCGGCGGGGGTGAGGACAGGGTTGTGTATAGGTTGTTTGTTGGCGTTGAGTAAAGCGAAGATCTCCAGCTCCAGAGGTGTCTGGGCTTTCCACGCGGTCACCACATGCTCGATGGGTTTGGGCCTGGACGGTTCCTGGTTCAGTGGGAAAACGAGCTGCTCGGAGCACTGGTTCTGCTTGATCACGCTCTTCCACTTCGACACCTCCTCCGAAACTTTCTGGAAGGCGACGTCCCGGTGAATGCGCTCCGTCTCCTGTCTGTAACGAAGAAAAGAAATTGATTATGGTCACATGGTTATATTTTTATACCGCGCTTTTCCACCTTCAAGGCCTCAAAGTGCTTCACAACAAGGAACCACTCACCCATTCACACACCAGTGTACGCAGACACTAGAGGCGAGATCGGTTAGTGTTTTGCCCAAAGATACAAGGACAGACTTCATCTATGGGAGCTGTAATTGCATCGACAACCTGTGGGTCAGTGGATCTGACCGCTCAACCAATGATGTTTATGTCGAGAGCGGGATTCAAACCACCAACCTTCAGATCAGTGACAAACATTACATTATTATAAACATTATGCGCAACTTTTCTGGTGGAGGGTCACTACCTACTTGTTTCCATGGAGATATTATTGCTTTATCCGGAATGTTTCACAGTATGGTACTAAACCTTTATCGCCATGGAGACCAAACCAGACCAAGTTACAGGTCAGATCTGTGGAGACGCGACCCCGCTCACAGTCAAAATGTCTGTAGGTATTTTTTGGAGCTATAAAACCACGTGTCATTTATTAAGGTAGAGCTGTTTAATGTCACACTGTGGAACATTCCAGGCAGAAAATGACATTTCCATAGAAACAAAAAGGTGACAGACCCCCAACCAAAAAGTTACACAGTGCACCTTTAACTGCTAACTTCAGCTTCTACTCAAACACATTCACGAAAACGATTTAAGAAATTACAAGCTCCTGGGTTTAAAGATTTCTAAAATGCATTGTTGTTTTTTTTAGAACTAGTGCAATAAAAAAGAACTACATGGACTGCAATCTTTTTTTAAAACATTCAATTTGATTCTGCTAATTTATCCGTCTTAGTATTTTCAATATGGTAATAATAATAATGGCACTATACACTTGTCAGGGCATTTCTTGTGCATAAGCAGCACATTATACCACATTATGCTGTGAGGTACGGCTGCTCAGTTTTAGATTTACTGTAATTTGTCCGTCTTTATATTTTAGCATTCAGTTCACGTTTTTAACACGTCCAAGAGTAACAAATAACACGTGGACTGAAACGTAAACTACCCAAACGACTCAAGAATCACATGTGTAGAGCTCTAAACACACGTGTAAACAGGTTTGATTCATACTAAGATGGGATGTTTAGTTGCAGAGCTGTGTGTTTGTGACTTATTACTTGTGACTATTAAATTGATTTGAGCATGAGGTCAGTAATAAAGTTCTAATAAATGACACTTGTCCCTTTTGTAGTCACTGATAGGGCTGTGAAAAATTTGTTTCTAATCGATAAGCCAATAACCAAATTAGTTTTAAATGTTTAATAAAACTGTTTGGCCTCTATATTATGATTAAGGAAGGTTCAGCTCAATAAAGTAATCTGTAATATGCTGCACTGTACTCTACATTACACTGTACATTATGTAACTTAATGTCCTGTCAATCATCATTTCATCTTTGCACTGTTTTCCTTATGACCTCTTGTGTGTATAACTGTTAGATATTGTATTTATATTACTATATTTACTTACTTGTACATACACTTATATATGTATAATTATGTCTTATTTGACATCAGTCACTTGTTATTTTTTATTGCTACTTATTTAGCATTTTTATATTTTTTTTACTCTTTTTTATTGTAATATAATGTGATGTGGGAGCTACTGTGTCCACGTAATGTCCCTTGTGGATCACTGAAGTTTGTCTAAGTCGAAGTCTAAGTCCATAATAATGATCAGAGGCACTTACTCTCATATAGTTTTGTAGCTTTATGACTTGACTCTGCTGACACAGTGTTGAGTTACATTTTATGTCTATTGTGAAGTCCCTTAATAATTATTATTTATCTTGATTTTGCATGTTTCGTATTCTGCTGCTGTTCTTGAATTTGATTTGAGCAGGATAATTTCTCTTTAATAGACCAAAACAAATGCTTGATAAAAACTATTAGGCTTCTACAATATGATCAAGGCAAATTCAGCTCAATAAAGTAATGTACTATAATAAGATTTACCTGTACACAGTGTTGACAATGATAAAACATACTAATACTCCCTACAACTGTACAACAACTCAATCTCAAGTAACAGATAACCTTATGCCCTGTCAGTCAGCAGAGTATTTACACTGTCGTTCTCGTCTCTTGTTTATAGCTGTGATTTTATAGTTTATTTTATAGTTTATTACTTATTTTTCTACTTTATTTTGACTTGTACATATACATTTATTTTTATAAGTATGTCTCATTTGACACGTGTCTCTTGCTCTTTTTGCTACACCATCTATTTTTGTTACTCTCTGTTATTATATTATATTGTGATGTTTGAGCTGCTGTGTCCAAATAATTTCCCTTGTGGATCAATAAAGTTTGTCTAAGTCTTAGTCTAACACGTTGGCTTTGATCCGTGTTGTGTTTTGTCTGTTTTATTTCAGAATAATGATTCACGTGTGTTCTTGGGTTTAGGGGCTTTAAACACTGTTGCTCACCTGGACAGTGGAGTTTCGAGGGTCCTGTGGCGCCGCTGGAGGATCTCGATCTGCTTCTGGGCCTTCTTGGTGGCGGTGGGGATGAGGTCTGACAGCTGGATCTTTGACCCCTCTCCCACCGCGTTCACGCCGAACTCGGACACTTGGATCGCGGCCTCGGACCTCTCCTCCAGACGCGTGCTCCGGTGCCCCCCTCCCATGGAGCTGATGGCCTGGATCAACTTGTTCCTTTTGCGTTCATCCTCCTCGTCTGGCTCCTCTTCGTCTGCGCTCAACTCCGGGTTCAAATCCTCCTCTTCCCCGTCATCATCGTCATAGCGAACTGGCTCAGAAACAGCCGCAAAATCCTCGGTTTCCGCTTCTTGCATCTCAGCCGAAGAGTCCTCGTTAGTTTCAAGTCGCTTTTTAACCTTTTTGCTCTTCTTCACCTTCATTTTACCCACTTTTTTCTTCATAATTTTGGCCATGCTGCAGCAGACGCACCGCTCCGAAAAGACTAAACACACGTGTGCCGCAAAACAAGCTGCGCTGCCGTAAACCTTGGACTTGCCGTAGTAAAGCAGGCACTAATGTCGCAAAAATCGTTTCCCAGCAAACTATTTTATTTTTCCTCTCTTTTTTTTACACTTAAATGCAAATAATTAATTCTTAATTCATAATTAAAAGTCAACTACACAGTCCACAATTTAGAATTTAGTTATACTTATTCAGTTATAATTATTTGTTTTTATTTATTTATTTTTACATTTCAGTGATATATGTTTTTACTATATGAAATCAAAATTTGAAAACAAAAAATCTTTTTTTTTTTTTTTTTTTTCGTAAAAATGTTAATTGTTGTAGTTCCGCCGCTGTCATGTGACCTGTCATTCACAACATCAGTCCAAGATGGCGGCGGCGACTTCAGTTTTTCACAGAGTCAGAACAGGCTCCAAAATAGGCGCCCAATACGATCAGGATGGAAATATTATCCAGGTATATCCGTATATGTCATTGTTTTATTCAAACGATACGTGAATAAGCTAAAAGTTGCAAAAAATAGGCCTTAAATGGCTGTTAAAGAGTGCAGCATTCCGTGCAGTCAGCAGAGCGAGCTAACTCACTGTGGCTCTAGTCTAGTTTTCTGCCTTTCACACAATAATCAACTATTCTAAATTATATATTTTAAATATTATTGCAATATACAAGCTTTGTGTAGACAAACAATGTTTCAAAGGGCCTTTAAGTGCATTAGAATCTTGAACCAAATTGCAGTTAATTTTGGTGAATTGAAAATAATAAACATTAGGAACAAGAAACACTAAGCAAGGACTTTAAAGTTTCACTACGTAACTTTTCGAGTGGACAGTCTGAAACCTGCTTTTGTCTATGCGTTGCCTGGAGCATTAAGTTCTTCTTGCATTTATTCAATTTCAGGCATTTATAACTCAAAAATACCTTGAATGACCTCCATTCTGGCTGTGACCAGACTTGCCCTTCCATAGATCTGACCTGTTTATTATGCTTAATGCCATACTGTGGAACATTCCAGGCAAAACAATAACATCCCCATGGCAGCGGTGGGGCCCTTCAAGAAAGTTGTATAGTGCACTTTTAATCAGGACTAATTAAAATGAACCTAATCCAAGACTGAATCCTGGACTAAAACCAGGACTAAACCAGGACTAAACTAGTACTAAACCATGTCTAACAGGGAGAACTCAGGACCAGTATTTAGGACATTTATTTTATTGATTTTCTTTATTTATTGCTCATGCTGTTATTTTGTTGGCATCAATTTAAAGAGAATAGCAACAAAATAAACATAAATACATATTCCAACCATTATTTGCCTTGTGTTTGCTGCATGAACAAAAGGAACAGGAAGAAGATGAATCTTATAAACCCGGCTCCTTTCACAGACTTGGACATGTGTAGGGTTTGTAAATGTGAGAAGTGACGAGCTCTCATGTGAAACCCTCTCTTCTGACAGGTGGAGACGCGAGAGGACGAGGAGCAGAGCGTCAAACTGGCTGAGATCCTGGAACTGCTGCTGGCGGCCGGATATTTCAGAGCCAGAATTAAAGGGCTGTCCCCGTTCGATAAGGTACGGGGAAAACTAGGAATGATGTAAAATGCGTCTTATGTGGGGCTTTTCAACACTCTCAGAGACGCTTTACAATTTTGTGCATTTTTCATTCCCTCGACTCTGTGAGGGTGAGTCCTGGGGCAGACTGACCGAAGCGCGGCTGCCGATCTGCACCATCAGCCTCTCCAGCCACCACCGACACTCACACATCACATTCATACATGGCAATGGAGGAGAAGTGTCTTGCCTAAGGACACAACGACAGTTTTGGCCACTGACGGAATACAGAATAAAATAAGCAGCCATGAAAAACCATAGTTAAAGTGCGTATTACAGGTTTTGATGATTCTCTAATTTCTACTTACCGTATTTTCCGGACTATTGAGCGCACCTGAATATAAGCCGCATCAACTAAATTTTCAAAGAATTTTATTTTTGTACATATATAGGCTGCACCTGTCTATAAGCCGCAGGTGTCCACGTCTTCAAGAAGTTTTCAAGTTCCGAGCATCTGCTTGTATTGCCTCTAAAGCTTTTGTCGTCTTTTTGCATTGAGTCAGTTCGTCACGCGCCAGAGTCGCTCTGGCGCTCTACTGCGCATGTCTCGAGCAGAAAGAGCCGCTGTCCTGTCTGGGATCAGGTCAGTGTCTTGTATCATGTCAGTGTCTTGTATCATGTCAGTGTCTTGTAGGATTTCAACAGGATTTCAGGCTCTCCCGGGGGTCGGGGTTAGTTGTATCGATCATGTATGAGTGGATGTCCAGCTACTGAAGTTTGAGACGTTTCGTCTCGTCATTTACGCCTCACCTGCATTTAACACATACGGGTCATTAAGACGTATCCCACTCACTAATGTTCATTTAGCAGCAGAACTTATTTTATCACGCAGCGATAAACTGTTTTAGTGCTGACAACAGCGCTAGCGAGTGTTCTAACTAACCCTAACCCATGTTCACCGCACAGACAGCGGCGCTTTCTGCACTCAAGCTGCGCGCGCATCCGCTGTGTTCATAGACGAATAATCCGTCCATATATGAGCCACATCGTTGTATAAGCCGCAGGGTTCAAAGTGTGAGAAAAAAGTAGCGGCTTATAGTCCGGAAAATACGGTAATTTGGTGCTGTAATACCTGTTGCAAAAATAAATTATAGTTTGCAAAACTTTAGTGGGCAGGAGTGTTACTCAGATGTGTAGAGATTGTGCAGAATTGTCCTTTTGGTGCTCTTCAGTGTAGGGGAAAAAACTACTACAGAGAGAGTCCTGCTGGATCTACAGTCCCAAGGCTTCCCAATGTCCAGGACTCAGTGGAGAGTTGGATTTCTCCCTCTTCCTTTAAAACCACAAGCTTTAAACGTGCAATCAGTTCCTATTTTTAACGCCTTCGTATTCATGAAATTGTTTAAGATTAGCCTTCTAATATATTATACAAATTATACATGTTGTATCTGTAGCACTATGTATTTTTCTGCTATGTATTGATTGTTGGGAATTGTACTATTTTTATATCTTGTAGTTTAAATCACTTGTAGCTCAAATCTGTTGAGCCTACATGTCCCATCATGCACCTGGGGACTGTGGGTCAGACCACCTTTGAACATGTGACCTACACCTATGACTTTAAATCTGCAGTGTGAGCGCCATCTGGAGTTTGCCCCATGGATCTGTAATAAAACCTGATAAGCCCCTCCCCCTCTGTCCCCGCTCTAGTGGACGCTCCAGGTACTGCAGCTCCAGACAGAATTCTCCCATAGAGCGCAGTGCATTATGGGAATTCAACCTGCCCGTGTTCTGACAGGGCATCCGGCTTTCACAAAGGTCGGATTTTGTAGGATTCTTTTCTATTTTCACAACATAAACTTTTTAAAATGTTTAACTCCTCAAAGCTCCTAAAAGTGATCTTTGTCAGACTGAGCCTCGCCGCTCTGAGCCGCGCTCGCTCCGCTCTAGCAGCTCTCGCTCTAATTGGTCCAAACGCTCCACGCCGCGCTCTGATTGGTCCAAACGCTCCACGCCGCGCTCTGATTGGTCCAAACGCTCCACGCCGCGCTCTGATTGGTCCAAACGCTCCACGCCGCGCTCTGATTGGTCCAAACGCTCCACGCCACGCTCTGATTGGTCCAAACGCTCCACTCCGTGCACGTTACAGACGTCACACAGTGGGAGGAACTCGCCCGGATTAAGGAAGTAAATGTGGAAGAGAAAATTATTTTTGTGCCCATGAGCCAACGAAAACAACACGACGCCATCTTGGTTCAGCTTCAGGTTTGATCAGAGTTCTGTGATTTGCCCTGGTGAAGCCGAAGGCCCAAAACGCGTTGGTGTGATTTTAACTTTATCTGCAATTTGGGATTAAAGGCTTTTAATTATTTTGTACTTTTTGAGTGTCTCGGCTTTTTCAATAAAGGTTTCCTACACCAACCGAGAAGCGGTTTGTGAAAAAAAAGTGAAAAAAATGTTGAAAATGATGAATTCTGTTTTACTATTTAGAGAGTCCCACACTGATGACATCACACTGGGGAGAATTTTTCCCAAAATTTAGAAAATTACACTTAAAAAAACAAATTTTTCAGATACTTTAAACATGATTTCATCAAAATAAAGGCATTTTCTTACATTTGTATTTGTGAAATAATAATCCCAGTGTGCATTAGAGGAGTCTTGTTTTGTAAAATCTTTAATATCATGATGTTAGCTGTGTTTTAGTCAAACGTTCAGTCCAACCGTCACTTTTAAGACTCTGTTTCTCTTTGCAGGTGGTTGGGGGAATGACCTGGTGCATCACCACATGTAACTTCGACGTTGATGTGGATTTGCTCTTTCAGGAAAATTCAACTATCGGCCAAAAGATGTGAGCGTCTTGTAAACACGTTAAACAAATTACAGAGCAGGTTGTCTTGTTTGTCCCTGAAGTATTTTTCCGTGTGTGTGACTCCAGAGCGCTCACAGAGAAAATCGTGTCCGTTTTGCCCAAAATGAAGTGTCCGCACCGGCTGGAACCACATCAGATCCAAGGCCTGGACTTTATCCACATCTACCCTGTCATACAAGTGAGACTTCTATATTCCACTTTTTTATTTATTTATTTTACACTTATATTGGTGCTTTTCAGTTTTCCCTATTGATCACATTGTACTTTGCCAGGAAATATCCAAAAGGTAAACTGATCATTTCAAGACCCAAAATCTCACTGTATTACAACAAAAATCTGCATTTTAATAATATGAATTTTAGCTGTGGCTCATCTGTATTAAATATTATAGGCCTATAGAACATTGTGACGTCATCTGAAACTCAGCAATAACATGTAACAATAAAAAAAGAACACTAGAGAAAAAAGTAGGTACAGGAAAAGGCAAAAAGCCCAAAAGGACTTACATTAAAGCCTCCACCTTATGAAAACATTAGACTTGAACATTATAACTGTGCGTTATTATTAAAAATTACATTTACACACTTTAGATTAAATTAAATTTGATTCAAACATGGATTAAAATACAATCATATACAATCAAATCTGAATTTTCGATATGATTTTCATCCGTCTTACTGAAAACACAGAGCAGTGTGCCAGGATCACTACAGTTTTTATTTCGTGTTGATGGGACCAATAATTCTGGAAAAATTCACACGTAAAGTTCAGAATGTGTTTGTACGATATATTCAACCTAAAGCGTATGTGCGTTACCATTAGCAACGGACACACATGCGATGTCCGAGCGCTAAATTAGGACTCAAGTTTCAGTCATTCTGTTGGGGGTCCATCACCTGCCTGTTTCTATGGAGACGTCACTGCTCTGCCTGGAATGTTCCACAGTGTGACATTAAACAGCTCTACTTTACATTTATTCAATCACAGGTGGTTTTAGAGCTCAAAAATACCTAGAAAAACAGACATTCTGACTGTGAGCGGGGTCGCCTCTCCACAGATCTGACCTGGAACTTGGTCTGGTTTGGTCTCCATGGAGATAGAAAGGTTTAAAGCCATACTGTGGAACATTCCAGGCAAAGCAATAACATGATGGACCCTCCACCACCACCAGAAAAGTTACACAGTGCACATTTGGAGATTCAGTCGTGTCTAATTGTTTTTTTGTTTTTTTTTTCTGTATTTTTTAAGGCCTAAACAGCCAATTTTCTCTGTAAACTGTGGGATTTAGAGGAAGAAATCTGACTATTTTTGTGGTACTGATAAGACAGTTTATTATTTTTTTAATACTTTATTTTTTAAACTATAACAAACATTATACAACAATAATAAGAATACAAAAAATAATGATACAACAATAATAAGTACCCCTATCACTCTCATCTTCTCATAAAAAATGAAATCACTGAGGATCCTTTTGTCTCGTCTCTTCTGCAGTGGCTGGTGAAGCGCGCCATAGAGACCCGAGAGGAGATGGGCGACTACGTGAGGTCCTTTTCCATTTCACAGTTCAACAAAACGCACAAACTCCCAGAGGTAAGAGTGGACTTCAACTATCCAAACTCCTCTGAGGTCTCCAGCTCAGCCAAGACGAGACTTAAAACCAGGGGGACGGGGCCTTCTCTGTGGTCGGCCCCATGTCCCAACAGCCCCCCCTAGTGGAGTGTTTTAAGTCTCGTCTTAAAACCCACTTTTACACCGCAAATTTCTCTGGTCTGGCCAAGATTTTAAAACTTCTGTCAGGTTCTTCATCTTGTTTTCATATTTATTATTGACTTAATAGTTCAGAGTCTGCTTCATTCTGGTCTAGAGGGAGTTTATTTTAAGAGAACTTGTCAAGTAAAATGATCATTTCACTACGTTTAAGTCATTTTCTGATAGTTTCTTACATTTTGGCTGAGCTTTTGTGCAGTGTATTCTCTGGCGTGAGTTGTGTGGTCCTCTGTGTCTTTTATTTATTTGACTTATTTATTGCTAGTTTATGACTTTATGGTTTTGCTTTTATTTTATTTTTACTGGTTTTATTGTTTTAGGGCTGGTGATGATCAAATTTTAGCAATTTACCTTTTTGTTGTCTTCATTTTCTGATTTCTGCGCAGCACTTTGGAAACGGCTTTGTTGGTAAAATGTGCTGTAGAAATAAAGTGGATTTGGATTTGAAGTGGATTTGAATGACGTGTAAGTGTTTTTCTAATTGTTCCCCTTGTCTGTAGGATGTAGAGTTTGAGAAAAGAAAAGGCAAAGCTGTGAAGACGGTTCTGGAGGTTTTGGTGAGTTTTTATTGTTTTAATCTCTATAATATACAGGGTGTCCTCAAAAATTTGACATCATTTTAAAAGCAGTTATCTTGAAAACTACTAAGTCTAGTTGAGTGAAACTGAACAGTTCCGGTGTTTAACATCATAAGTTTATTACGGGGCTGATTTCATAAGTGTTCAGTATGTGCACCGCCTCTGACAGGGGGTGTAGTTTTTCCAAATTTTCATTGAAGGCAAAGACGCTGCACAGTCCTGGGTGACTGTGTGCGAGCAAATTCCACGGCTCAGCCTCAAAACAGAACAAAAATAAAACATTAAATATAGAATATTGATCTGTTTCTATGTATTCTGTGAGAATTTGAGGTTATTTCACCAAGAAATGTCACATTTTTTGGGACACCCTGTATATAAATCCCAATACAATATTAATTATCAGTTTTGTTATTGGGGAGGGTCAGTGCTTTAGCTGCACTGTGTAACTTTTGGTTAGGGGTCCATCACCTTCTTGTTTCTATGGATACGTCACTGCTCTGCCTGGAATGTTCCACAGTGTGGCATTAAACAGCTCTACTTTACATTTATTCAATTACAGGTGGTTTTAGAGCTCAAAAATACCTAGAAAACAGACATTCTGACTGTGAGCGGGGTCGCCTCTCCACAGATCTGACCTGGAACTTGGTCTGGTTTGGTCTCCATGAAGATAGAACATTCCAGACAAAGCCATAACATCTTCATGGCGAAAAGCATTTGACAGACCCTCCAGCAGAAAAGTTCCACAGTGCATCTTTAAATCTCACTGTGTAACACAGGCCCTTGTGAAAGTCTCTGTGATGTTTCAGGACGTTTACAAACCCCAGAGGAAATACAGGAGACAAAGAGACGCAGCCGAACTGAACGACGAGGAGTCCAGGGTCCACTCCACTCTGCTGGAATACGGCAGGTCAGTACACACAAATATACACACAAATATACACACAAACATACATACAACGCAGACACAGAGGTATAAAAAGAAGAATATGAACAGATTAAACTTTTGTCCAGTCGACAAATTGAATTTCTCCTTTTGCCTTTGATTCTGCCTGAACTGAGGGATTCTACACAAACACACACAGAGACAGACGCACACGCAGAGACAGACGCACACGCAGACACAGACGCACACGCAGAGACAGACGCACACGCAGAGACAGACGCACACGCAGACACAGACGCACACGCAGAGACAGACGCACACACAGAGACAGACGCACACGCAGAGACAGACGCACACGCAGAGACAGACGCACACAGAGATGCAGAGATGTAAATGACTCCCCACCCTTTTCCCCTTCGTACTTTTTCTTTGTTTTTTCTTTCTCTTTTCATGCTTTTCTCATTCTCATCCCTCCATCTCTCCCACTCCCCTGTAGACAGACAAATCTCCATATCCTGTAAGTAGCTCCGCCCCCTGCGTGTGTCTGTGCTGTGTGCACATTTTGAGCATGATGAGGGCCGCGTCTCATTTCTCTTTCCTCGATTCCTCCTCCTCGATCCTCCATTTTTCAGCTGTCAATCAAACGTGTCATATTAAGTGTCCTAAAGAAAACCACAGAGTGAAGGAGTAAACCTGAGGGAAGGAGGGAGTGAAGGAGTAAACCTGAGGGAAGGAGGGAGTGAAGGAGTAAACCCGAGGGAAGGAGGGAGTGAAGGAGTAAACCCGAGGGAAGGAGGGAGTGAAGGAGTAAACCCGAGGGAAGGAGGGAGTGAAGGAGTAAACCCGAGGGAAGGAGGGAGTGAAGGAGTAAACCTGAGGGAAGGAGGGAGTGAAGGAGTAAACCTGAAGGAAGGAGGGAGTGAAGGAGTAAACCTGAGGGAGTCTTCAGGAGCAACACCAGAGAAAAGAATCAAACTTTCTTGGTCTCAGTGAGGAGTTTAGATCTTCTCTCCTCCCTGTGTCTCCTCTGTGGGCGGGACTTCCTCACCCACTTCCTGTAGAATCGAGGAGAGGAATCAAGGAGAAGGAAGCGAGGAAAGAGAAATGAGACGTGGCCTGGTTTCTTTGACGGTCCATGTTGCTTTTATGTGGCATGGCGTTTCATTGGTCGTGTAATTCGTTTTCTTTCCGTTTACTTAAAATTAATAATTTGTGTTTAATGTAAATGTTTTTCAGGAGGTACGAATTCAGCAAACAGACAAAACAAGACCAGGTACGAAAACACACGGCTGCACAACGCTCTGCTTAGGTTTAAGGTTTACCAAAATATCAGTACTATCAATACTTCTACAATTGTAGGGAGTATTATCTGTTCTATAAGGGCAAGTTGTTGTACAGTTGTAGGGAGTATTATCTGTTCTATAAGGGCAAGTTGTTGTACAGTTGTAGGGAGTATTATCTGTTACATAAGAGTGAGTTGTTGTACAGTTGTAGGGAGTAGTAGTCCTGTATCTCTCACTTTGTTCCCCACAGTGTTGTACAGTAAATGTGTATTTGTATTTGATTGTGTCGATCAGGTGGACGGTCAGAAGACGGTGGCTGGTGTTCCATCAGGAGCAGACGGGTCAGAGGAGCTGGACCTGCAGGAGGTGGAGGAGGTCAGGTCTACAGGACACAACACTGGAGCTACGGATGTAACAAAAACTGAAATATTGTGATCGTCAAAGGTCTCACAGTAATATCCGGATCGTCACACACACATATCGAATTACACGTCTCTTCGCTTAAAGGTTCTATAGATGATTTCACCCCCTTTCCTCACAGCTCCATCAGTAGAAACTCCTCCTCCCGCCTCCTCCATATCCTGTTTGTTTACAGTCGGGGCTCGTTCAGAATCGCTGTTGCTGCTGTAACTCTACTGTACGTTTTCAAATGATGAGCAGAAGTTTCCTGTCCAGAAGTAATTTATCGACCAGCGCGTCAGTCTTTAGACCCTTCGTCTGCTTCAGTGACGCCATCGCTGGAAGGAATCTCCAAGAATCACCTTAGTTTGTCTTCGCTCCTTTTCCCCTTCTCTTCTTCTTTCAGCGACCTCATAAACGGACTTTCTTTTGCGGCGAACTGGTCGTGGATTCATCTTCCATCGCGACAAACTTTATGCAAACTGCGAGGAAGCTACAGTTGGAAAAAGCCGCTAAGAACCGCTGCGTTGGTCGAGTAAACGGCGTCTTGTGTCTGTGGAATGTGTGAGAGGCAAACGTAAACCACGTGATCCCAGCGCGCCAGAGAGTCAGTTACTATAGAAACACAGGGAGTTTGATTGAGGTCACCTCATTATCTATTGACTAATGTTTATCTGGCCCCACCACGTCCACAGGTGATGGATTTTCATTCTTTTTTTTCTTTTTGGTCGTCATGATCACAAGGCTGCTACATCTCTATAATGATGTTTTGAACTTTGACAATTTGAAAAAAAAATCCTCCATACAGCTTTTAAAGCTGCACTATGTAACTTTTCGGTTGGGGGTCCATCACCTTCTTGTTTCTATGGAAATGTCATTGCTTTGCCTGGTAGATTTGTTTATGACATTAAACAGCTCTTCTTTACATTTATTCAGTTACAGGTGGTTTTATAGGCAGGGCAGGTTTATTTGTACAGCACATTGAAAACACCAGGTTCAACATGTGTGAATTTACCGTTTGGATACTTTATGGCCTCATCTGGAATTATGAAATCATCACATTCTAGAAAACCACCGATAAAAATGTGACCATTTACCAAACTCTGGTTCAGTATGTGTGAACCTGAGTAGTCAAAAGGATTCGGACTCTGTGGGTACATTTTGTCTTGGTGAAATATTTAAGTTATATATTTTTGTTTAGTTATAATATGGTGATGTGTTTTTGTTTAGATGCGGATTAAATCCCTCATGACCAACATGGCTGCCATGGCGATCGAGGAGGTGTGTATCAATACTCTGAACAAACTGTGAACACATTATACTTTATACTTGTGTATCAGCCTTTTGTGTTGTCACTGATGTGTGTCCTGTGAATCTGAATCTGTGAATCTGAATCTGTGAATCTGAATCTGTGAATCTGAATCTGTGAATCCTCATTTCTCTGTTGGGACAATGTTGTAACTAACTGATCTCTGTTCACTCTGTCCCTGTTAGGGACCCACCGATACAATACTGGTATCGAATATCTGCACCGATATTGGACATTTTTATGGCTCAAATATCGGTTCAGTCAATATCGGTTCAGTCGATATATCCTATTCGGGTTTATAAATTTGTCTATTAAGATGATTTACTATATAATGTTGACCCAAACACCTAGTAATATTTTTCAAAGTTTTTTTTTTTTTAACCATACGCCGTGTGTTTAAAGGAAATAAATGATAGTTTTACTTTATTTCCTCTCTGCTCCAGTATCGGTTGATATCGACTCTCACCAGAGACGTAAAGTCAAAGTATCGGCATCAGTATCAGTATCAGAACAGAAAAAGCTGGATGGGAGTATTTTTCACACAGTCCCTGTGTGAAAAAAGACTCTGACATGTGGTTTTGTTGTTGTATTTTCCAGGGGAGGCTGACGGCCAGTGCAGTGGGGCAGATAGTGGGACTCCAGTCTGAGGAGATCAAGCAGATCGCCTCCGAGTACAAGGAGAAGGTACGAGAAACCTAAAGTGGTGTGCAACAACAACAAACTTGCACAAACAAACACTGAAACTACAGAAACTAAAACCTGTCGCCATACTGGTTCTTGTTACTAATCTAAACAAACGTACATTCCAAAGAAGTCATAGAAAAAACATTTAATAAAACCAATATGGCGCCATCTGCCTCAGTGTCCATGTGTAATCTGCACGACTGCTCTGCACGACATAAACTGGCAAAAACCAACTGAGCTGCAAATGTCGAATATAAAAATAAATACATATTGTATTGTACATATTGTTGAAAAATGGCTGTCAGGCTGGCATGGTGCACACACACTGAACAATACTAGTGTGTGTTGTATTGTCTTGTCTCATTTGTCGTTGTTGTTGTTGTCCAC
The DNA here is from genome assembly GCA_029959045.1 of Taenioides sp. WSHXM2023. NCBI lineage: Eukaryota > Metazoa > Chordata > Actinopteri > Gobiiformes > Gobiidae > Taenioides > Taenioides sp. WSHXM2023. Next base: position 1,100,255 of record CM057099.1, read on the forward strand.
AGCAGAGTGAGCTGTCCTCAGAGGAGCTGTCGGAGAGGTACGGGCCCCTACAGCAGCAGCGCAGAGCTGTGACTTCACTGCACAAACAAATCCAACAGAGGAGCAAGGCCCTGGAGGAGGTCAGGACATGTGCACTACACAAACTCACTCTGCTCTGTGGAGATCTTCATGTACTTATGTTTACAGCTGCAAACCAAACATGAAGAGGTGAAGGCCAGCTGTGAGGAGGCCAAGAGAAGACTTACTGAGGTAAAGACGGCTACAGAGAGGCTCATTTTTAATATCACACTAATATTCTATGTAGAGTAACTGCTCCGTATCATGATCCTTATGCCTCTTTAAACAATCTTAGGCTCGTGGGCTGGAGACTGGACCAATCACAGGACAGCATTATAGTTTGGGTGGTACTTGGCTTATTTTAGCAGAAATCCAGACTTTTGGTTTGGAAAAAAACGTGCCGAGGGAAGCTTTGTGAAGGAAAAGACGTCTGTGCTTTTCTCTCAACTGGATTTAATTTAATTTAAGTTCAGTTTCTTGGCTTGTTTTGCTGTTGTGATGCTTCGACCAATCAGATTGTAGCATTTTTTTAACGTCCCGACTGCTTTCAGCGAGAGCCGTTCCAAACTGATAAATGAGAAGTTTCCTACACATATCGACATTGTGGTTCTGGTTGATTTAATCAGTGGACATCAGGCTGATGAAGGAGAGTGTGTGAGGTTATTTTTACAGGTCGGGCTTAAAACTACATCAGTTGGTCGTTGGTCATTTGGGGACAGTGTGTGGACAGTTTTTATACTGGGTCGTATTGGGTTTTAAGGTCAAATACTTGTGATACAGATGTGTTTGGTCACTCTCTGTCCCAGAGCCGCCTCATGTCACACAGAGCTAACCCCCTGTGCTCTGCAGGTGACAGATGAGTCTTCACGTCTGGAGAAGGAGCTGCAGACGCTGGAGGAGATGGAGACGAGCGCTGACCCCACGTGAGGACTGCTCCTCAGTACAGGGATGCACCGATACGATACTAGTGTCGGATGTCGGCGGCGATATAGAAAAAAATGGTGGACTGATATTGATGTAATAAGAGGATTTACTGGCCAGTATTAGCCTAAAACATCTCTGAATATTACATTTGTATTTTTCTAAAGCACTTCTGTAGTTACGTAACACACTTGGTTGTGTTTAAAGGAAATTAATTATATTCTCAGTGTCTGCCCTGATACTTGAAGTCAAACAAGGCAAGTTTATTTGTATCGCACAATTCGTACACAAAGTAATTGAAAGTGTCGACATCGGTGCATCTCTACCTCAGTACAGAGGACGATCACGGAGGTTCTGATCTCCTCTTCTGTTCCAGAGTCCTGGACAAACTGCGATCGCTGGTCACCATGAACGACAGCCTCAAACAGCAGGAGCACGAGTTTAAGACGCACTGCAGGGTGAGGGAAAGAGAACACATTAACACACTGGGGTCTTTAGTATAAATCACATTATCCCTGTAGTGTTTTAACAAACTGCCTGTATGCTGACATCTAGTGGTGTCGTGTGAGAATGCAATAATTACAAGTGGTAGCTTTAATGATTTAATTATTCAAGTTTTACCTGTAGACTGTATGGACATAGCTAACCTGCTAGCTGCTGCGTTCCAAATAGGAAGTGTTCACGGGGGCATTTCCGGCTCCATCGACTCCACTGACTTTACTTTGTTTTCACTTTGTTAAATTGTGGCCCGTCTCTCTGTACCTGCTGCTGTGGCCTCTTCAGTTTGGTCTTAAAATGTTCATATTAACCAGCTCTACATGATCCTGGGGTTTTTATTTCACTTTTTGGTCTGTAAATCAATTCCTATTCCTAATATGGATATGGCTCCAAATGCTCTCCTGTTACTGCTAGCCTCAGTGAGCTTCATTTGACTGGAGCCGAACGCTGTGGGTGACGTCTCTCTTAATCCACTTCTGTATACAGTTTTACAGTCTACAGTTTTACCCCAAATCCATGTTTAGCCTGTGTACGTATTGCATTTGTGCAGGAGGAGATGACTCGTCTGCAGGAGGACATCGAGAAGTTGAAAACGGCATCGGGCCAGGACAATGAAGAAGAGAAGGTACACACTTTAAACCAGAATATTTGCATAGATTCCACTGACCTGGTTTTGTTTTGTCCAGGAGAGGAACCAGCTGATAGACCAACAGTACAGCGCAGAGAGGGAGAAACTGCAGAAGATCCGACTGCTCATGGTAATCTCCTGACACACAAACACAAGGGTAGATTAGATAAGGGAGCCGTGACACAAGCCCTGCTCACATACGCCTTCGTCTCTAGTTTGTTTTGTCCTTTCTGTGTCCTCTGAGCACACGTCCCGTTCACAGCATGGTCTCTTCTTATGCTGCATATTACACACGATAAAGCAGCTCTTTCAACGGCACATGTGTGAATCACTACAGCTCAGTCATCGCACACAACTTGGTCTATTTAAAAATGCACTGTGTCACTTTGGATACAGTGGATTGAAGCCAGAAGGCCGCCGTTAAACAAGAACATGTGATTTTTGTTAACAATTAAGATCATTACGGCAGTGCTCCTGGCAAAGCTGTTCTGTGGTAAAGACAGTGGCCGGCTGCACTTTTTAATAAAAAGAGTTTGAGAGGAACAGTGTGTGATGGGACCAAAGGAACTCTACGCCAACAAATCCAAATGTCACCACCTGAAGGAAGATCTATGAGCACGGAGCGAAGTTATTACTTTTTATATAAACCGCACATATTTCTGTCTATACAATTCTAATAGCAGTACAATAAAGTACATATTGCAGGTGCACTGTGTAACTTTTTGGTTGTGGGTCCATCGCCTGCTTGTTTCTATGGTTACATCACTGCGCTGTCTGGAATGTTCCACAGTGTGACATTAAACAGCTCTACTTTACATTTATTCAATCACAGGTGGTTTTAGAGCTCAAAAATACCTAGAAAAACAGACATTCTGACTGTGAGCGGGGTCGCCTCTCCACAGATCTGACCTGGAACTTGGTCTGGTTTGGTCTCCATGAAGATAGAAAGGTTTAATGCCATACTGTGGAACATTCCAGACAAAGCAATAACATCTCCATGGAGAAAAGCATTTGACAGACCCTTCACCAGAAAAGTTACGCAATGCTTCTTTAACTTTAGGGTAGTAGTGCTGTAGATTATGTAATTTAGCCCAATCCCACACAAAATGGTGCTGAAGATAAAAACACTGAGTCCGTGTGCCGTTCGTTATTTTGAATTTCAATTAAGAATGAAAAATAATAAAACAGGAAAACAGTTTATTTCATTATTCCATTTTAGTGAACAAAAAAACTGATTTTGATCTCTATATTCCCAGTATTTAATTTAAAGTTTATTTCAAATAACACCAATCAAAAAACATTCTCAGTGCCTATTTTAATTTTGATATTTGATTCTCTGGTTTATTTGCCCCTGGTTTATTTTGCTCCTTAACCTTTGCCTGTGAATTCAGACAAACTGAACAAAGGAGTTTATCTCAAGCTGCTGCCGGTTTCTCGTCATGGAGTTCAACAGTTACTTTCTAAGACGCGAAAGTAAACGCGTCGCTACAAAAGAAGAGGACATGTTTGTCCACGAAATTGCAACAATTTTTCAGGGAAGTCCTTCGAGCAGCAGAAGTTCCAGATATGCAAATATTGGAAACAGAGGTCGAAATCAGTTTTTTTTGTTTGACACTAAAACGGAATAATGAAATAAACAGTTTTCCCATTTTATTGTTTTTCATTCTTAATTGAAATTCAAAAGAACGAATGGTACACGGATCACACTTCAGTCTAAACTTGAACCTTTAATTTGTCCGCACCACCGCGCTGTGCCCAGGCGCGTCGGAACAGAGAGATCGCCATCCTCCAGAGGAAGATCGACGAAGTGCCCAGCCGCGCTGAGCTCACCCAGTACCAGAAGAGGTTCATCGAGCTCTACAGCCAAGGTCCCACCACGCACCAACCACGGGCACCAACCACGGGCACCAACCACGGGCACCAACCACGGGCACCACACACGGGCACCACACACGGGCACCAAACACAGGCACCACACACGGGCACCACACATGGGCACCACACACGGGCACCACACACGGGCACCACACACGGGCACCAACTACCGGCACCAACCAGGGCAGCACACACAGGCACCAACCACGGGCACCAAACACGGGCACCAACCACCGGCACCAACCACCGGCACCAACCACGGGCAGCACACACGGGCACCACACACGGGCACCAACCACAGGCACCAACCACAGGCACCACACACGGGCACTAGTCATGCCTACCGATCCACATACTAAAACACGGGGCGTAACGGCACATTTTAACCACAGCGATCTCCACGAATATTGTCTGAACTTGTGATCCTTCAAAAGTAAAGTAAATCTGACCTTGTGCTCATGTTTTCAGTTTCTGCCACTCACAAGGAGACAAAGCAGTTCTTCACGTTGTACAACACACTGGACGATAAGAAGCTGTACCTGGAGAAGGAGGCCAATCTGCTCAACTCCATCCACGACAACTTCCAGCAGTGAGTACCCCGTCTCCCACGAGAAGATCGACTCCAGACACCGACCTTTACAGACCTGAACTTTGGACTTAACTGTGTGATTTACACTCCACATTATTTTTGTGTTGTGATTGATATGGATGCTCATTCTGTTCCTCAACATCTGGAGCAGAGCCGCTCCACAGAGGTTCTGAAGCTCTTTAGGTTCATATAAACGTGATGATAAATGGTGTTTGTGTTGTTTCAGGGCGATGTCCTCAGCAGGAGCCAAGGAGCAGTTCCTCAGACAGATGGAGCAGATCGTGGAGGGCATCAAACAGAGCAGGATGAAGGTGCAGCCTTTAAACCTCTACAAGTGAGCTGGACTTACAGTTTGTGTGAGAGACGATCTAACGTGTGTGTGTGTGTGTGTGTGTGTGTTTGTGTGTTATGGTCAGATGGAGAAGAAGAAGCAGGAGAATAAGATGAGGAGAGACCAGCTGAACGATGAGTACCTGGAGCTGTTGGACAAACAGCGTCTCTACTTCAAGACGGTCAAAGACTTTAAAGAGGTGACAAAGGCCCACTGGATCACACTGTTCACGATGAAAGAAACATCGAGCAGAGTCTTTTATGTTTAATTATGAGTCTGATTTATTAGTCAAAAAAAGAGGCAGAATTTGAAGTTTCAATCAGATCTAGTTTATTCAAATACTAATTAAATACTGTAAATGATTTTGTATTTTATCTCAACAAAACCAAACAAAACATTTAAACGGGGCTTCATACATTTTGCAGATTTATGTGTTCTAAATATGGTCCAAAATGTATAATTTTATTTGAAAACATCACGAGGAAACCTGTGCGCGTTTTAAATGTTTTTATTTCCTGTTCACCTGCAGTGCCTTAAAGCTGCACTGTGTAACTTTTCTGGTGGAGGGTCCGTCAGACGCTTTTCTCCATGGATTTGTTATTGCTTTGTCTGGAATGTTTCACAGTATGGCTTTAAACCTTTCTATCTTCATGGAGACCAAACCAGACCAAGTTCCAGGTCAGATCTGTGGAGAGCCGACCCCGCTCACAGTCAGAATGTCTGTTTTTCTCTGTATTTTTGAGCTCTAAAACCACCTGGAATTGAATAAATGTAAAGTAGAGCTGTTTAAAGTCACACTGTGGAACATTCCAGGCAGAGCAATGACGTATCCATAGAAACAAGCAGGTGGTGGACCCCCAGTCAAAAAGTTACGTAGTGCACCTTTAATAAAGCCGGGTGGGAGTTAGTAGCTTGTTATTCACGTACATTTTTTCTTTTTAAACTTTGATAAAAATCAAGACCTCGGGGCTGGTTCACAACTCAGTTTAGCTCTGCCAAGCTATAGGAGCTCACAGTAGAGCTGCTGCTCCTCAATGTGGTGAAAAGCCGGGGGGGCACGTCCCAGTGGGGGGTGGGGAGGACACAGGACACTTTGGAGGGACTTTTATCTCTGCAGGTTTGTGAAGGATTTGGGGTTCTTGATGTTGAGACCAGTAAAGTCTGGGCAGATGAGAGTCCGAATGTAATCGAGTTGTCATGGAAACCGTACAGATTAAAGGAGATTATTATACAAAAGCTTTCTGAAAATGAAATAAATTGTACATGTTGTATTTATAAAACAGTAGTTACACAGCAGTCTAAATCTGTCGGCAGGTAAAGTGCGTATGACACATTCTGACTTAATCTGGTGGAATCAAACCTGCTGTAAATATAAATTATAGTTTTACACCAAACAAGAAGCAATTTGTGAAGAAAAGTTTAAAAATATGTTTAAAATTACAGGAAGCAGAGAGTCGCACACTGACGACAAAAGTTTAACACAGTAGAAACACATTGTTTAAAAAAATAAAGGTGTTTTCTTATCGTTTCATTTGCCAAATAATAATTTCTGTGTCCATTAGAGGAGTTTTGGCCACTTCATAACAGTCGTGGAATTCCCCATCGTGACGTAACGATTTACAACCAGGAAGTAAAATCTGAAACCTAAAAAAATTGCCAAATAATAATAATAATAATAATCTTTAAACAGTTGTTCTGTGCTGAGAAACCTGGCTGAGTTTTCACTAGTGTCTTTTGTTTTATCAGGAGTGCCGTAAGAACGAGATGCTGCTGTCCAAGCTCCAGAGTAAAGGTGCCTCCTGATGTTCTTCTCTCTCACGCTCAAGAATGTACTGTCTACTTGAACATTCCTGTCCACAAACACCTGTGCCAAACCTCCCAGAGAGCGGCCTTAACCACAGCCTGGCTACACCACATCTCCACCATATCTCCACCATATCTCCACCATATCTCCACCATATCTCCACCATATCTCCATAACATCTCCATAACATCTTCACCACATCTTCACCATATCTCCATAACATCTCCATAACATCTTCACCACATCTTCACCACATCTTCACCACATCTTCACCACATCTCCATCACATCTCCACAACATCTCCACCACATCTCCACCACATCTCCACCACATCTTCATCACATCTTCATCACATCTTCATCACATCTCCATCACATCTTCACCACATCTTCACCACATCTTCACCACATCTCCATCACATCTTCACCACATCTTCACCACATCTTCACCACATCTCCACAACATCTCCATCACATCTCCACCTCCTCCACTATGTTCTGCAGAGGAAGTCATCTGCTATTACTTCATAACTTCATAATGTGGCTATTCAAAGGGGCAACAGACAAAAGCTCAAGGGGGGGAGGGGCTAAAGGGGAGAGTGAGGGGGAGGGGCTAAAGGGGAGAGTGAGGGGGGAGGGGCTAAAGGGGAGAGTGAGGGGGGGCTAAAGGGGAGAGTGAGGGGGAGGGGCTAAAGGGGAGAGTGAGGGGGGAGGGGCTAAAGGGGAGGGGGAGGGGCTAAAGGGGAGAGTGAGGGGGGGGGGGGCTAAAGGGGAGAGGGGGGGGCTAAAGGGGAGAGACCTTAGTTAGCGTGGACTGCACACACTCATTTTATACCCATTGACATTTTTAGACCAAAAAACTGCAAATTATCACATTTTGCAATAAAATGGTAAAAATACGAACTAAGAACAATAGAGAATGGTACTAATGGTACTACAACACCATGTACACTGTTTTGTTGCAGAAAAAAACACTGATTTCATGTTTAGTCCCACTGTAAACCTCCTTGAAGCAATACCAGATTGACTTTCTCTACATAGAATTCCGTAAGAAGGGAGTTTGGCTAGCCAGGCTAATAGAACACACATTTATATTAAACATTTACTGGTTCAATATTTCCATGTATTTTTCCCACTGGGTTGTATACAGCCGATATAATGTGAAAACCTGCTTTATGATTTGCACAATAAAGCACACTGTTAAAATTTGATTAGGAATTATAATTTTATGTACCATTTTTCAACTTCCCAGGAATAACACGCAACCCACTGAGAAAACTCTACGCTCACTAACTAAATATAAAGAATTGTTTTTGCACTTTATAATTTGAGTATTTTATAATGTTTTATTACAAATCATACATATGAACGCTTAATTTAATAATATTCAAATCTACATAATCGCTGTAGAAAGAACAAAATAGCTTGCATACATTTCATAATATCTGACGTTTTAAAATCATCATTAACAGAATCATCCAGTCTCACTTCCCAAATCAACTGTGTCAAATGCAGAAAGCCTATTTTTAAATGTTATTACTGTAAAATAAAACTATGAATTATTGATGCCTGCGCTTGTATTTTGATTGTGTTTTAGTTTATTGACTTATTACAGCTACTACAAGCCGCACAGTGTCCTTAAAGGTCCTATATTCCACAAAATTGACCCTTGTGAGCTTCAGGCCTTGTTAGAATGTTGTTACCTCCTCAAAAACAGACTGGAGTTGCGTTCAGAATGTTCTGTTCCACCTTGTGATGTCATCAAGTGGTAGTTTTCAAGTGAACAGCTCCTTTTACCTTTAGTTCAGTCGAGATCGACAATTCCAGGACTGAAATGATCCAAATGATTCTAGTGAAGGTGTGTGGAGTTTAAAAACACAGTGGAGCACTTTCTGCAAAGCTGCAGGGTTTGTGTGTTAAACGTATGAATGAAACAAAACACAACTCCAGGTCTGTTTGTGATGAGGAAACGACAGTAGAACAGATCAGAAAACAGTGTAACATGGGCCTTTAACCTCGTATATCCTTTATTTGTATCTTCTGAATTCTTGACTTTATCTCATCTGCTTTTGCACATTATTCAGGTGTTTTTGTTCTGTTTTTTTGTCCCTCCAGGGCCCACGTACTTCACACACATAGTTAACAGTAGGTCTAGTCACTCACAGATAACACAACGCAAACAGAATGGAGTGTCCAACGCACAAGAACACACAACTCAGCACTCCCCAATGTGACAAACGCTCTCAAAATCTTCTGAAATTCCAAGAAAAAAATCATTACTGCCACTGAAAATCCTAAAATAATTTCCACAGGTCCTGTCCCACCAAACCAAGTAATAATTAGAGAAAAACATGCCGCTGATGTCATCAACATTCCCGAGCAGGGGTGGAGGGGGGTTGATAGCTAACTGGAGGCTCTACTCTGTCTAAAGATCTGTCACTGAACTTAAAGGTGCACTGCGTAACATTTCTAGTGCAGGGTCCGCCATGGAAATGTTATTGTTTTGTCTGGAATGTTCCGCGATATAGATTAAACCTGTGTATCATGAGGGAGATGAGCAGGTTCCAGCTCTACGCTACAGTACAGGTCAGATCTGTGGAGAGGCGTCCCTATGCACAGATGAATTATTGTATTTTTGAACAATAAAATAACCTGAGATGAATAAGTGTTAGATGGATATTTTTAATGTCGTCAAATGAAACAGAAAATGCACACAAAAGTTGTTGTAGAGGTGCAAATGCAAAGAACAGCAATGAAGTGAAAAAAATGCATAGCAAACTCAGATGTTAGAAATCCCAAAACTTTATTTTTAAAATCAGCCCACTGGGTGATCTCACTGTGGGACGTCCTGTTCGTTGGTGGGGACATGAGCATCTGGACCGTGTTCTGTGGTGCAAAGCAAGAAAAATGATCTGACAAAGGCTTTTTGCTGAAACGTAATTTAAAAATTAAAAAAAAAGCTTTTGGACATCTGAGTGTGCCATGCATTACATTTAATGTCATAACATGGAACATTGCAGGCAACGCAATAATATCTCCATGGAGATTATGTAGGTAGTGGATCTCCACCAGAAAAGTTGCACAGTGCATTTTTAATCTGAGCTTTAAAACAATCTGAATATAAGTAACAAACTTTCTGAAACTACAACAGGTGAGGTGATTTTGCAGTGTTAAACAAATCACATGTGAAATTACAGTCACTAGCATGAATTTTGTATTTGTTCTTGAGTTTTCAGACAAGACCTGATGTATTTTTGACCAGGGTTTGCCTGTGTGTGTGTGTGTGGACTCTGTTCACACTTACATCACAAAACCTGAAGACGTTTGGAATCATGCGGATGACGACTTCCTCTGGGCTCTGTTGGCGATAGTAACCATGGATCTATGACAGTAACTTACACAAAATCTGGGAAAACTGAGAATTTTCTTCATCTAGACGTCATTGTTTCTTTTTTCCTTTTATGAATTGCCTATTCATTAGTGTATTATAATTTGTCTAATTTACATTAAAAAAAAAGTTGTCATGGAAAGCTTTGGCAGGTTGTGAAGACGCTGCCATTTCACTATAGACGGACATGTAGTGGTAGTTTTCAAGTGAACAGCTCCTTTTACCTTTAGTTCAGTAGAGATCGGCAATTCCGGGACTGAAATGATCCAAATGATTCTAGTGAAGGTGTGTGGAGTTTAAAAACACAGTGGAGCACTTCCTGTATCACCACATGATGACATCACAAGGTGGAACAGAGGGTTTTCTGTTGTGTTATGAAACAAAACACAACTTCAGGTCTGTTTTTGATGAGGGAACAACATTATAACCGATCAGAAAACAGCGTAATAAAGGCGCTTTATGACCAGCAGCTTGCGGTCCTCCTCATCCACAAAAGTTACACAGTGTGCCTTTAACTTCTTTTTCGTTGCTAAGTTACGAGTGTCTTTAAATTCTTATCAGGAAACCTCCAATCTGCCGTGATTGTGAGTGAACAGACTGTATGCAACAGCCGTCACTGTATGATAACGTGTTTAAAAGCTCCTCTCCGCTCTCTTCTCCACTTTATGGGCCAGTTAACAAGAGTCCAGCCATTATGGAACTTTCCTGCTCCAAACAGAACACGTGCCGGCCCACTTAAACCCCGAACGCTCCCTGTAAGCAGGAGATGTACAGTGTGACCAACGTCCAAGTCTGGGATATTATGGACGTGTTTGGATTACTGCTACTGCTGCTGTCTGGATTCGGAGCGCGTGATTGGTCGGCAGGTGCCCAGAAACAGGAAGTTGGTACGAAGGTCAAAGGACTGTGGAGCCAGCATCTGAGAGAGGTTTTAGCCAGAAGAGGTGAGAGTTTCTTTTTTATTTTAATGGTGTCAAGTTGATTTTTTTTTTTTTTTTTTTACAAATATTGCAATTGTAAGTTTGATTTTTGTTTTAAAGCTTCTATATCACACAAACTTGACTCTTGTGAGGTTTAAGTCGTGTTATAATGTTGTTGTCATCAGAAACAGACCTGGAGTTGTGTTTGTTTCATTCACATGTTTGAGGAACTCTTTATTATTAGTCTGTCTACATCTCCAAAGCTCCAAACGCTCTGTTCCACCTTGTGATGTCATGAAGCTGTAGTTTTCAAATTAACAGCTATGTTTTACCTTTTACCTTACACTTTTAAAAATATTTAAGTATCTTATATTTAAATATTTATATATAAGATATATATATATATATATATATATATATATATATATATATATATATATATTTAAATATTGAAAAATATTTAAATATCTTATATTTAAATATTTTATATATTTAAATATTTAAATATCTTATATTTAAATATTTTTAAAAGTGTTATAAATTTTAAGATATTTCATAAATTTTATTAAGTTTAAGTTTTTATTAAGTTTCAATAATTTAGTCGTATTTTCTCTATTTTCCTGAATAAGTGACAAAAAATGATAAACCTCTGGAGTCTTGTTTTTGTTGTAGCTTTAATTATTCAAACATTAAAACAACACTAGCTAATGCTAATGCTAATGCTAACCTAATCTAAATCCCAAGATTCAGAACACAAAACAAAACAAAACTTTATGAAACTGCATCTAATGACGAGTCTGTGGTTTTTCTCATTCAGGTCGTAGCTTTAGTTTAAAAACAGTAAATCATTTGAATTTCAGGAAGTATTGGCTCCAGACACAAACACATACTTTTATAAATGCAAAAGCTTCCTCCAGTCAAGTCTTTACCAGGGTGTCCACACGTCCCTATTTACCTGAGACAGTCCCCGTTTTGAGTCCTGTGTCCCCTGTCCCTGCAGATTTATACAAAACCACTGAATTGTCCCAGTTTTAGACAAGAAATGTCCCAGATGTCCCTATTTTTGACCAGTTTGATCCCTGCCAACAGTAAACAGAGACATAAACTGTCATTTGTTTAGATAAAATACAGAAAAGCTGCTCAAAAACAAACAAAACACAAAGAAAATGTGACTATACTGACTCATGTTAGTCATGAAAGGGCCGAGTACAGAACAGTTTTCCTTAAAACTTCGGTGAATTCCCAAAACACCGTGAACGGCGCAGGAAGTGCAGCGCCGCAGTTTCTGGGAGAACCAGGCGGCTCCATGAATAAAGCCTATTTTCATCTGCTCTTGTGTTCTCAGACCCTGTCCCGTGGTGGAGCAGTGGCGCCCCCCACAGGAAGCTGCTGTACTGTCGTGTGGGGATGGGCTTCCACCTGCAGATCCTGCCCGGGGGAGAGATCCGCGGAGTCCACAGTCCAAACGAGTCCTGTGAGTCCCAAAACACTGGAATTTCAGATGGAAAGCGAGAGACAAAGATGTGAGAAATATGAGACAGGAAATGTTTGGAATGAAATATTTAAAATGCCAGTGAAAGTTTAGACGTCTCATTTTACTCATAGATATTTAGAATTACTGTGTGTTTGGTTTATTTTGATTTAGTTTGGTTTTGTGCGTCAGGCTGGTTGAAGATGTTCTCCATGAGGCAGGGTGTGGTGAGCATCCAGGGGGAGAAGAGCCAAATGTACCTGTGCATGAGCCAGAGCGGACTGGTGTACGCCACGGTAACACACACATATATACAAACACACACACGGACACACACACACGTACGGCAGGTTCCGGTGAGTTGCTCATTTTGACATAATTTGGTGGGATACCTGCTGTAAATATAAATAACTACGGCGGTAGTTTTGTGAGGATTCCGGAGCATGAATCCGCCGTGGGGCCCCTGCAAACACTTGGTGCCCTACACACTGTGTGTCATGTGGAGCGACGGTACTGCACATGGTGACACAACGCACACATTAGCAAACACAGAAATAAAGTTTTAAAATTGTCTGAAAACTAAAATAAAATGGATTTAAAGAGCACATTTTCAGGAGCCTGTGATCAGTCTGAGCGTTCATGGCCCTGTTCAGGACACCTGCTGTAGTTCTTGGTCAGATTCACTTAAAATAAAGCTCAGATTAAGTCTAACTTGAGTAACAGAACTTCAGACAGTGTAGTGCTTTCAGTTAGCTTCACACCCCTTGGGAATGCAAAGCATCAATTTGTTACTAGAGGTTACCATACGATGTTCCTTTTGCTGATCTGTTGTGGTCTCCAGGAGAGGTTCACGGATGAATGTCGCCTGAAGGAGACTCTTCTGGAGAACCACTACAACACGTACTCGTCCGAGCTGTACCCGGGACTGTACCTGGGCCTGTCCCACCGCGGGGACGTCAAGAGGGGGACAAGAGTCAGCCCCAACCAGCCCTGTGCCCACTTCTTACCCAGGAGGACGCTGTGAGGGGACCAGAGACTTTGTACACAGTAAAACGGCCCCGGGGCCTAAACATGGCGTCCGTTCAGGTCAGTGGGCGGAGCTCCGTGGCTCATGTCTCCAGATGAGGCTTTAGCGGCGAAGGACTTCCTGTGGCTCTGTGCGCACTGAGCATGTGCAGTAGTGCTCTTTTCTCCCACGGCACACGCACGTGAATGCACGTGAGCGTGTGCACGTGAGCGAGTGCACGTGAGCGAGTGCACGTGAGCGTGTGCACGTGAGCGTGCACATGGAGCGCGGTCTCATGTCACGTGAACACTTTGACCAATCAGAGCAACAGGAGCTGGAGCAGAGCAGAGCCAGAGTTAACGATTAAAAAGAGGTAAAAATCACTTCTTTGAATGCTGTAGGTGCCCTGTCAGCCCCTGTCAGCCCCTGCCTGCCCCTGTCAGCCCCTGCCTGCCAGGGTTTTTCCACTGAAGTTCCAGTGAGACTCACCAGGCCAACTGAAGACAGCTCTAAGCTGTAATACGCTGTCCAGTTCCCTGAATAGATCCATGACAGAAATGGACATAGCTAACCCGTTAGCCGCCATGTTCCAAACAGGAAGTGAGCATGGGCGCGCTTCCAGCTCCATCCACTCTGGCTCCAATTCACCTTCTGTTGAACAAAGTGGCTCCTCTCTCTGCACCTGCTGCTGTGGCCTCGTCATTTTGGTCTTTATGGTTCGTATTAACGCTCTACATGATCCTGGTGGTTTTATTTAACAATTTTGTCTCTGAATCAGGATGTGAACATTAATAACAGACAAATCAGGTGTCTTCTTTCCCAGACGTCGCTCCCACGAGCTTTAGCAACAGGTTTAGTCCACTCCTTTACACAGTCTACGGAGGGACCGTGGAGACGTCAAGAGGGGAATAATCCACTGTAAAGCATTTTGTGTGTCACGAGAGGAGCTAAAAATCCAAACTCATGGGGGACAGTTTGAGGACATGTTTGGGACAAGAGCCTGTGTGAATCTTTACTGGACGTCCCTCAGTAATGAGAACTTTGTCTGTCTTTTGTAAATATTGTTCTATTTTTGTGATAGTGAAATAAATGCACTTTGTTCTGCACAGAAAAATCGTCTCAGCTCAACTCTGTTCCTCTAATAAACGCTAACGCTGGCGTCCGGGCGAAGTTTATTTGTACGGCACAATTCGTATACAAAGTAATTCAAAGAGCTTTACAGAATAAGAAACACTTTAAAATCACAATACAAACACATCAAAACATAATCATGAAATTAAAAAAAGAGAGAAAGAGACATTAAATGAGAGAGAAGAAGAAGAAGAGTGCAGGATGAAAACTTTTCAGTCAGACGCAGCTGAACAGAACCATTTTAAACCGAGTCCTGAGTCCAGAGTCACAGGTTCAGACGGTTCCAGGTTTTAACTTCATGAATCTGAAACTCTGACTCCCCAAGTTTAGTCCAGAGTCTGGAACCAGCAGGAGACCGGGACTAAAGCAGAACTAAACCAGGACTACAGCAGGACTAAAGCAGAACTAAACCAGGACTACAGCAGGACTAAAGCAGAACTAAACCAGGACTCCAGCAGCAGTCCGGTCCCTGAGCTCCTCACAGTGCAGATGTTCTTGTGGCTCTAACGTGTCTCAGATGAACTTTGGAGCTCGGCCGTGGAGAGACTCGTGCACGAGCAGAACCGCTTTAACGTCTCTGACCCACAGGGGGCAGTGCAGAGACCTGAGACCAGGACACATGTGCTCGGACAGCCCCAAACAAAATAATAAAACCCAATGTCACATCATCGTTTCATCTTTCAGAAGAGTGCATTTTTCATCAGAGAACATGTCGTTTGGACCCACCACGTCACCGTTTCCCAAACTCCAGGCTCTGGTTTAGGTTCCCCTCCTCTGCTGGACCTCCTGTAGGAGCAGGTTATGTTCTGTTCTCCAGTATCTGCAGAGGAGACCTGCTTCTGTTCCAAACGAGAGTCTCCACATCGAAGGTAAGTGAAGAATCGTAAAAGTCGAAAACTACTGTAGTTGTACCGAACCAAACCACACTAAACCAAACTAACCAAACTGCACTAAACCAAACCCACTAAACCAAACTAACCAAACTGCACCAAACCAAACCACACTGTACCAAACGAACCAAACCACACCAAACTAAACCCACCAAACCAAACCGCACTAAACCAAACGAACCAAACTGCACCGAACCAAACCGCACTAAACCAAATGAACCAAACCACACCAAACCAAACCAAACCACATTAAACCAAACCGGACTAAGGGTGCTTTCACATTGACAGCATTTGGTGCGCACCAAATGGCCCATTCGAACCAAAAGTTCTTAGTTCGGTTCGTTTTCGTTAGTGTGAATGCAATCTCGGTACTTTGGTGCGCACCAAATCAACCGGTCCGAGACCGATAAAAAGGGGTGGTCTCGGATCGCTTTATCTGCCCTACTTTGGTACGGTTCATCTGGTGTGAAAGCAACCAAACCAAATTGGACGGAACCGAATGCATTATGGGTATCACATCACTTCCTGTTTCTGTTTACTCGGTCGCGATGAAGGGGCACTCAAGCGACCAAATGATAATTCAGGAGGAGGGCACGTCTCTTCTCCCTGAAGAGGCGTGCAATGCGCCGTCGGCGAGTCGAATAACTTATAAGTTGTCTTTGGAGTCGCAGCCGCGAAACATGTTCGAAATTAAGTACGTGCAGAAAATTACCTACACGTACAAAATAATGTATGATGATCAGCGCCAGGAGCGCAAGGCAAAGCTGTTCCTCCATGGTGATCGAAAGTGGCGCGTTTTTTAGTCCGGTTCCGGTGACGATGGTCTTCGCGGTCTATTTTGGTTCGTTTAGAACTATGCATATGTGAAAGCAAACCGTACCCACGTCTGTTTGCTACATTGGAACATTTTTCTGACTAGTGCGGACCAAAGCAATCGAACCATAGGTGTGAAAGCGCCCTAAACCAAACTAACCAAACCGCACCAAACCAAACCGCACCAAACCAAACCGCACCAAACCAAACTAACCAAACTGCACTGTACCAAACGAACCAAACCAGACTAAACCAAACGAACCAAACCGCACCAAACCAAACCGCACCAAACCAAACCGGACTAAACCAAATGAACCAAACTGCACTAAACCAAACGAACCAAACCGCACCAAACCAAACCGGACTAAACCAAACGAACCAAACTGCACCGGACCAAACCGCACTAAACCAAACGAACCAAACCGCACCGAACCAAACTGGACTAAACCAAATGAACCAAACCGCACTAAACCAAACTGCACCGAACCAAACCGCACTGAACCAAACCCACCAAACCAAACCCACCAAACCAAACTGCACCGAACCAAACTACACCAAACCGAACCAAACCACACTGAACCAAACACACCAAACCTAACCGGACTAAACCAAACAAACCAAACCGCACTGGGCCAAACCAAACCGCAGTGCACCTGCAGTCAGTGTACACCGGGGGTCATTCTTTCTGTGAACAGGCTTGCCTCTCCACAGATCTGACCTGTAATGGAGCCTATAGTCGTCTAGTTTTATCTCTACCGTGGAACATTCTAAACAATAACGTTTTCATGGAGATAAGCAGGTGACGGACCCTCCACCAGAAAAGCTCCACAATGCACCTTTACGTAAACATTTTAAGTATCTGTACTTTACTGAAATAGATTTTCCAGTGGATACTTTTGACTTTTACTTCACTACATTTGTACTTTTTAAGTACATATTTAATCAGGTGCTTTAATACTTCTACTGCGTACTTTTTTTACTCCAGTATTTTTACTTAAAGGTTCACTGTGAAACTTTTCTCCATGTAGATGTTTTTCCTGGGATTTTCTATAGTATATTTTAATATCTACACAGTCTGTTTCAGTGTTTTTATTGGTAATTGTGTATTTTTGTGTTTGCCGTTACGGCGCTTCCTGCTGTCCTTTAGTTTTTGTTTTCACTTTTGTGTTCACTCCCAGTTAGTCCACTTCAGGCGGACAAACTGGTTTATTTCTTTTTATTTGTCTTTTTTTTGTCACTTTCCCCCTAAATACTGACGTCCATTCATGAGAAACTTGACTGGAACTTGACCAGTTGTGGTGATGTTTGTAGTGTTTGTCTCTACCCGACTGCAGTGAGCCTGTGGTTTGGGGTGTTTGTAGTGGCTGTTTTGGTTTTTCAGGTCTGCCCGTCCTACACTTTTCATTCAGGTTTCACATTTACATCTGTCCATATTCCATAAAACCAACTTTACATGTTGAATAAATAACTTAAACTTTATCCCTGGTTCATTATCCGTATTACTCCAGCTATAACAATTTGAAGCCAAACCCTGACATATCCATAGAAACAAGATGGTGACGAACCCCCAGTCGAAAAGTTACATGGTGCACCTTTACCCTCTTACCCTCCCCGTGTCCTCTGGTGTGTTTTAGAAACTTCCATAGCTAAAAGTCCATGCTACGCTGCCCTAAAGAAACACTATCCGCATCTTTGTCGTTCAGTGACCCTTAAAACTCACTTTCTTTCATGTGGCTCATTACCGGCAGAGCAGCTGGAACATGCGGGCAGCGGACCCCCAGTTTGGTAACCACGGTAACACTTTATACAGGGTGACCACATGTCCCTGTTTCCCAGGACAGTCCCAGTTCTGAGTCCTGTGTCCCCTGTCCCTGCAGATTTATACAAAACCAGCGATTTGTCCCAGTTTTATACAAGAAATGTCCCCGTTGTTCCTGTTTTTGACCAATTTGAAACCTGCCAACTGTAAAGAGGGGGATATATTGTCGTTTGTTTAGTTAAAATACAAAAAACTTAAAAATGATCATAAGGCAACAAAAGCCCCTCAGATTTTACACTGAAAATCTGGTCGCCCAAACTTTGTAATAACCATTAACTAATAATTTACTAAAAACTGTAATGTACATGAGTAGTTAAAGTTTTTAAAGTGTAAAGTGCTTTTCTCCAAGGAGATGTTTTTGTTTTGTCTGGAATGTTCCACAGTATGGCATTAAACCTTTCTATTGTCATGGAGACCAAACCAGACCAAGTTCCAGGTCAGATCTGTGGAGAGGCGACCCCGCTCACAGTCAGAATGTCTGTTTTTCTAGGTATTTTTGAGCTCTAAAACCACCTGTGATTGAATAAATGTAAAGTAGAGCTGTTTAATGTCACACTGTGGAACATTCCAGGCAGAGCAATGACGTCTCCATAGAAACAAGCAGGTGACGGACCCCCAACCACAAAGTTACATAGTGCACCTTCATTTCCATAACATTCCTAATTAAAGATTTATTTATGAAAGTTTTATAAAATAAATGTGTAAGTTATCATTAAACACTTGAAGCGTTCTATTCCAAAAACAGGTTTCTTTGTTTTGACAAAAATGTATTTTGGATTTTATCAAGTAAAATACCGTTAGTTATTAAAAACATTTCTATAAAAAGAGCAGTGGTGGAAGAAGTGTTTGGATACTTAAGTAAAAGTACAGATATCGAAGCAAAAACTCAAAAAACTCAAGTAAAAGCAAAAGTATCACATGAAAAAATCAACTTAAAGCTGCACTATGTAACTTTTCGGTTGGGGGTCTGTCACCTGCTTGTTTCTATGGAGACGTCACTGCTCTGCCTGGAATGTTCCACAGTGTGACTTTAAACAGCTCTACTTTACATTTATTCAATCACAGGTGGTTTTAGAGCTCAAAAATACCTAGAAAAACAGACATTCTGACTGTGAGCGGGGTCGCCTCTCCACAGATCTGACCTGGAACTTGGTCTGGTTTGGTCTCCATGACGATAGAAAGGTTTAATGCCATACTGTGGAACATTCCAGACAAAGAAATAACATCTCCATGGAGAAAAGCGTTTGATGGACCCTCCACCAGAAAAGTTACACAGTGCAGCTTTAAGTAACTGTAAACCTGAGATCACTTTTTGACTTAAGTTAGTGGGATTATAAGTGGGATTTAAGTATTGTAAATATAAATTATAGTTTTACGCAAATCAAGAAGCAATTTATGGAGAAAAGTTTAAAAATTTGTTGAAAATTCCAGGAAGTTGAGTTTTATTTTTGAGAGTCCCACACTGGGCCAATTCTATCCAAAAGTTCAGCACAATTTACACAAAGAAACTCATTATTTCTGATACTTTAAACATGATTTCAACAAAATAAATGTGTTTTTTAATATTTGTATTTGTCAGATAATAATTTCTGTTTACATTAGTGGAGTTTTTCTAAGTAACAGTTGAAATTCCCCAGTGTGACGTCACAATGTAACCAGGAAGTCAAATTTAAACCTAAAAAATGGCCAAATTGGGAAAACGAGTGTGAAAATCTTAAATATAATGACGGTAACTGTGTTTTGGTAAAATGATTGGTCTAATCTGACAAGCACGCTTTAATAAACATTTATAAATTACATTTGATTTATTATCAGGCGTTACCGTGACCGCTCCGCCGTTCCCATGGTAACCTGTAACCTGACCCCTCCCCCTGCACGCGCTCCCTCCCTCCCGCGGGTCACCTGACACCCGCTCGCCTCACGCGCTCAGGTGTCTCGAAGGGGCCGCGCACTTCTGGGAATAAGGAGCCGGGACAAAAGCGCCGGAGCGGGACGAAGAGGACGCGTGGACAGGCGGGGGGGACATGGTTCTGGACACGCGCCGGGTCCTCGACGATGGCGCCACAATGAGCACGAGCCTCGGAGACTTGAGTACGTGAGGACAGCGTGAGGACAGCGTGAGAGCGCCATGCCCGGGAGTCTGGCTCATCTTGTGCGTTTGTTCTTTTCAGATGCGGCGGCGAACGGAGACCCTCAAACTGAAGCGGTGAGTCAAGGGAATAGATAAAGCTGCACTGTGTAACTTTTTGGTTGGTCCGTTACCTGCTTGTTTCTATGGATATGTCCTGCTCTGCCTGGAATGTTCCACAGTGTGACATTAAACAGCTCTACTTTACATTTATTCAATCACAGGTGGTTTTAGAGCTCAAAAATACCTAGAAATACAGACATTCTGACTGTGAGCGGGGTCGCCTCTCCACAGATCTGACCTGGAACTTGGTCTGGTTTGGTCTCCATGAAGATAGAAAGGTTTAATGCCATAATGTGAAACATTTCAGGCAACGCAATGTCATATCCATTAAAACAAGCAGGTGACGGACCCCCAACCAAAAAAACACGACCTCCACAAACTCTGAAATGAAGCACTTGGGACGGGACGAGACACAATTTCCACGAAAACGAGACAAGACGAGATTTTAACATAATTCCTAATATATAAATTTCACAATTCAGTTTCCAATTTGGCCTCATCATTTTTTATTTATTTGATTTCATATTTTTGTTTCCGTTCTACTTCTGCTTTTTGGAACTATAAGAGATCAAACTTAGACTGAGACAAACTTTATTGATCCACAAGGGAAATTATTTGAAATTTCCCTTGTGGATCAATAAAGTAACTCACCAACTGTCCCTTTTTTGTCCGATCCAAATGTAAACACTTGGGAAAAATCTCACAAGATCGTTTTTCTCATGAGATTTTGTGGCACAAGAG
Source organism: Taenioides sp. WSHXM2023 (assembly GCA_029959045.1). Taxonomy (NCBI): domain Eukaryota; kingdom Metazoa; phylum Chordata; class Actinopteri; order Gobiiformes; family Gobiidae; genus Taenioides; species Taenioides sp. WSHXM2023. The sequence continues at coordinate 1,121,327 of CM057099.1, forward strand.
CTTGTCCCATCCCGAATAAACCTGTTTCCTTTCACTAAATTACAAAATTGTTGTACAGTCACCAAAAAAAAAGATAAAATATACCATAAAATACTTCTGGAAATATATCGATACAGCAGCCCACGATAAAAATACTGTATCGCCAAATTTAGTCTTACGTTATATTGTTTTTTTTGTTTTTTGTTTTTTTTATATTTTTGCACACCTCCAGTTGTCATGGCACTAAAATTTGCTGTATTTATATGATTTTTTGTTGTATTTAGTTGTAGTAGTTTAGTTATGTTGTATTTTGTTGTATTTATTTTGTTGATTTGTTTGTATGATTGTTTTGTTCACGATCAATACTTGTTCAAATGAGTATCAAGTTTTAATATCAGTATCTGTGTATCAATACTTTTGAAAACCCTTAAGGCTGTGTTCAGTGTGTCCATGGCGTGACTGTAAATATAAATGGACAGAGTTATTCTGCTCGCCACAGAGTTTATTTGTAAAGCGTCTTTGAGTGTCCAAAAAAAATATATAAAAATATAAATAAATAAATAAATAATAATACATGGGTTTTATACAGCGGTTTTCACGGTAAAGCAAAGACGCTTCACAATAAAGTTACACTAAAACAAGGACAGGACACACAAAACAGTCATGAGGAGCGGCCATGTGGGGGCGCTGTAGGCTCTGAGGAAAAGGTGAGTTTTGAGCAGTTTTTTGAAGGTTTTTAGTGAGTCTGAGTTTCTGATGTGACGGGGAAACACTTCCTGAGGTTGGGAGCGGCCATGGCGAAGTGCTTCACATGACGTCACAGTATGAACACAGATGCGGGAGCTGAAATAAACATTGTTAAAATCAAAATTATGTTGTAATACAGTGAGTTCTTGGGTTTAGTGACTAATTGGAAATGGCAGGATCAGCATTTGTGAATTTTAGACCCAGAGTTTGTTTTCATACCTGACCGTTTGGACTGCTCCCTGCGGTCTTCCTCAGAGTCTCATGATGTTGCTGTGACGCGCCATCTGCCGTCCGACTTCCTCAGGACAGTATCCCAGGTGTGTGAGAGTAAAAAAGCCCCTCGTCCCGGTTTATCGTCCCGTGGGCACATTTCCGTACTTCGATTGCCTCTTTAATCCAGCGACAGTGTTTGTTTTCCTCTGTCCCTGTGACGTTTGCTCCATCCCCGTCCATAATGTGGTTCTTTCTTTTACAGTGGTCACAAATGCCCGATTTGAGTTGTTCCTGTTCTGCTTTGTGTTTTGTCCGAGAGTGAGCAATCGAAACTGTCAGGTATGAAAACAAACCCTAGGTCTGAAAAAAGAACCTAAGAACACAAATTATCAGAAGACCAAATGAACCTCACTGGACCATTTGTGAATTTACCTTTTGGATATTTCATGGCGAAGTACAGTCTGATCAATAGGGAAGTGTGACCCTGTGTGACCCTGTGTGACCCTCGACCCCGTCCGGGAGTGTGACATCATCACGTTCTAGAATCTGAAAACCCCCAGTCTGGAACACTAGACGACAGATGTTAGTTTTGTGGTTTAAAGCGGATGGACTTTTTGGAGCCTTTAATCATGTTACAGTTGTTTCCTTCTCATTTACCTTCTCAAAGTTCTGTTGGTGGTTTTCAGATTCTTGGATGATTCTGCGATGACGTCGTACTCCCAGATGGACGATCAAGAGACAAATTTCCCTTTAATAACATTGTACTTGAAATAGTCAAAAAGTTTATTCACAAATCTTTAATGTAATATTTTCTACCGGTGACTAAACCCATTAACTTGCTTTATTACAACAAAAAACTATATTTTAACTAAATTTACTTTAGCTAAACCCCATTTGTATTAAATAATATTGGTCTATAGAATACTGTGACGTCATCTGAAACCTGCAGTCAGGAGTGATCTGTGCACGTCTGAGCAATCTTTAATCACTTAATTTCAATATTTTCACCGCCACCAGTACAGACCCACTCCTCTGTACGTACTTCGTTGTCCAGTTTTATTTTCTTAATATATATGCGAAAATTTAAATTAATTTTTAAAATAATTGTAAAATTAAGTTACTTTAAATATACTTTCCATTGCCTCTATCCTATCAAACATTATGCCATGTAATTTCTATAAACAGAAGTGATGTATTGCATCACTTTGTTGCCATGGCAGCTGATCTCCTGAACTGGGCCACTGGAGGATCGGTTTGGGTTAATGTTACAGAGTGAGGTTAAAGTGTCACCAGGAAACCCACACAGGCTCAGGCTGACCAATCACCAACCACATCACCAACCAGTGGGAGGGGCTTAAGAGACAGAGAGAAAGAGAAAGAGAAAGAGGCGGCTGTGCCTGCAGGGGGTGCTACAGGTGAACACAACAGGAAAGGCCTCACTCTTAATCCGCTCTGGTGTTTCGGTCTTGGAGTGTTTCCTCTGGAAGATCTTCTGCCACATATGGTGTAAAAAGCCCGTAGCATCTCAAATGTCCATAGCTGCAGGACACAGAGGAGGGACACTTCCTCTCCTCACACTGCCCTGACACAGATCTGACCTTCCCTGAGGGTTATTCAAACGTGTGAATACAACAAACACAACTCCAGGTGTGTTTTGGAGGAGGTAACGGCATTAAAACATGACTTATAAGAATATAAGACCTTAAAGTAAGACGTTGCGATCTAAGTACATTCATTTAGCTGACTCACATTCACACTCTTGTTTGGATTCATTTCCCTCTGTGAGAATCCTGCATTATTTCATTTCTTAACCTCCTCAGTGCTCCACAGACTCTCTTCTGTCTGGATACAGAGCCTCCACCTCCCACGTTCTGATGGGCATGATTGACAGCTGGATAAACCAATCAGAGAAGCACATGGTTTAGGGAGGGAGCGGGTGCTTAACAACGCTGTCAATCAGACCTGTTGCGAATGCTTGTGAGAGCGACATCGGGGAAAGAAGGCACCTAATTGGTTTATTAATGTTCATATTTTGATTTACGGACAAAATAGTAAAATAAAAACCCAGGATCATGCAGAGCGTTAATAAGAACATTTTAAGACCAAAATCATGAGGCTCACAGCAGCAGGTACAGAGAGAGGGACAATGTTTTTTTAATGGAAAGTGAATTGGAGCCAAAGTCGATGGAGCCGAATCTCACCCATACTCATTTCCTATTTGGAACGCGGCAGCTAGCGGGTTTGCTACGTCCATTTATATAAACAGTCTAAGCTTGATCCAAATCAAATTATTTAGATTTTAAGATTATCTGTTACAAAATATATGTTTATTTAAAGGTAAAGGTTTTCTGTCAAGTTATTTTCTCCATGGAGATGTTATTGCTTTGTCTGGAATATTCCACAGTATGGCATTAAATCTTTCTATCTTCATGGAGACCAAACCAGACCAAGTTCCAGGTCAGATCTGTGGAGAGGCGACCCCGCTCACAGTCAGAATGTCTGTTTTTCTAGGTATTTTTGAGCTCTAAAACCACCTGTAACTGAATAAATGTAAAGTAGAGCTGTTTAAAGCCACACTGTGGAACATTCCAGACAGAGCAGGACATATCCATAGAAACAAGCAGGTGACAGACCCTCCAAGTACGGCGTGACATCACTCTGTACTGGCCTGTTTCATAAATATGCACATGTTTGTGTGCTTTGAGCTCAGGAGCTGTCGGAGCAGAGGATAGAGGTGGTGTCTGTCACTGAAGAGGACCTGCCCACTGTGGAGACGCCCAACACGCTCATCGTCAGCCCACTGGGCAGCTTCTCCAACGAGCCCGCCAACGAGCCCGCCAACGAGCCCGCCAACGAGCCCGCCAACAGCCAATCAGAGAAGCACAAGCCAGAGGACAGCCCGCCCACTGCCCCCAGCCCCAGCATGCCCATCACCAAAGTCCAGCCTTTTCTCAACGGTAAGAACAAGAAAACACATCCCAGAATAATGTGGTGACAACTTTAGACCAGTAATGTAGTGATGACATTAAAGCCTCACCATGTAACTTTTGAGGCCAAACACAGACTAAAATACAAGCATGAATGAGACAAACGTGTATGTGTCCTCTGTCTGCAGATTAAGACACAGTTGTGATTATAATTCCTTAAAATACACAAATATATTTCCAGTAATAGCAGCATTGAATATTTCAGGTTTATCCATATTTTACACTAATTAAAACATAATATGTGTTTTTGAGTCGCGGTTCATTATTGTTGTGGAGTTAATGTGTGTGTGCGTGTGTGTGTGTGTATGTGTGTGTGCATATGTGTGTGTGCATATGTGTGTGTGCAGAGGACGACCTGAGGAAGAGCGTGTGGGATCATGTGCTGGACCATCGCCTGGAGCTGCTCGTCAGTGTGACCGCTGTGGTGGTCATCACGCTGTCTCTGGGCATCGGTCTGGGAGGTCAGTCCTGGTTCTCTGTTGCCGTGGTAACCAAACACCATGTGACCTGCTGAAAGAGACGCTACTGTTAGAGCGACAACATTCGATTGGCAATAAGGACAGAATCATATAATAATATGTATTATAATCACTGCGTTTGTGTGTATGTGTGTGTTTGTGTGTGTCCACAGTGGGGCTGAGTTGTGCGGGGAAGTTCAGGTGTGGAACGTCCTCCAAGTGCATTGAAGCTTCTCTGCAGTGTGACGGGAAAGAGCAGTGTGAAAACGGAGAGGACGAACTGAGCTGTGGTCAGTGCAACCGAATTACACATGAACTAATGACTTTGTAAACAGGGCTGGGCAAAGGTGCATTGTGTAACTTTTCTGGTGGAGGGTCCATCAAATGCTTATTAAACCTTTCTATCTTCATGGAGACCATACCAGACCAAGTTCCAGGTCAGATCTGTGGAGAGGCGACCCCGCTCACAGTCAGAATGTCTGTTTTTCTAGGTATTTTTGAGCTCTAAAACCACCTGTGATTGAATAAATGTAAAGTAGAGCTGTTTAAAGTCACACTGTGGAACATTCCAGGCAGAGCAGTGACGTATCCATAGAATAAAGCAGGTGACAGACCCTCCACCAGACATGTTACACAATGCATCTTTAACCCCTGCTCAGTCTCACTACAGGGGTGTGTTTGTTTTCTCGTCCTGCACAGTGCGTCTGAGTGGGCGGAGCTCCGTGGTGCAGGTGCAGAGGGCGGGGCTGTGGATGACGGTGTGTTTTGACGACTGGACCATCTGGCTGGGAGAGTCCGCCTGCAGGCAGCTGGGCTACAACAGGTTAGGGTGTAAGATATCGAAAGCTCACTGTACGATAAAACTGTGAATACGCTACTGTTTCCTCTTAAAACGCCTTGACGAGACTTAATCCAGAGAACTAAGATTTAAAAGGGCTTAGAACTGTTTTTTCTTCGCGTAATATGCACTGAAACAGAGCAAAGGATCATGGTCTATGTAGTTCACTCTGGTTTTTTTAGCTATTGCAGCACCATAACTATTCATTTAAGCGCAGAGACGTGTAATTCGATATATTTTGTAATGGTCTACGATATTATTGGGAAACTTTAGACGATAATTCAGGTACAGCACGTGTGGCTGTTCTGTCATACACACACCTGCCTGTCCAGCCAGAACCGCACGCTTTGATAAAACTTTACACAGACGAGTGGATCTGGAGCTGTGTCCCGTCTCCCTGATTTCAGAGGGTGTGATTGACAGGTGGATTAACCAATCAGAGAGACACATGGTGTGTTTGTGCGGAAACAAACCTGCTGGGTTACATGCATCGACTGGACTAAGGGAGAGTGAAGTCACCCAGGCAAGTTCCATATTACGAAAAGGAACTGATTTATGGACAAAAGAGCGGCTAAGTAAGGAATACTTACACCCATTCTCCTGAAAAACTACAGAGGATCTTCAGACAACATGAAATACCCAGGCTATTTCAAACCCACAAACACTTTAACAGAAACTTTAACAGAAACTTGATCCACCCAAAGGACAAAACACCGAGCCACAAACAAAGCAGTGTGGTCTACTCCATTCAGTGTAGTGAAGACTGCAGGGGGCGCTACACTGGAGAAACAAAACAGACACTTCACAAGAGGAGAGAGCAACACGGGACCTCAGTCTGCCGTACATCTCCACCTAAAATTATTAGCATTTATATTTTTGCTCTTCGTTATTATATTACATTGTGATGAACTACTGTGTCCAGCTAATGTCCCTTGTGTTGTCCTTCAGTTACGTGGCGTCTTCTTCAGCTAATGTCCCTTGTGTTGTCCTTCAGTTACGTGGCGTCTTCTTCAGCTAATGTCCCTTGTGTTGTCCTTCAGTTACGTGGCGTCGTCTTCAGCTAATGTCCCTTGTGTTGTCCTTCAGTTACGGGGGTCGTCTTCAGCTAATGTCCCTTGTGTTGTCCTTCAGTTACGTGGCGTCGTCTTCAGCTAATGTCCCTTGTGTTGTCCTTCAGTTACGTGGCGTCTTCTTCAGCTAATGTCCCTTGTGTTGTCCTTCAGTTACGGGGGTCTTCTTCAGCTAATGTCCCTTGTGTTGTCCTTCAGTTACGGGGGTCTTCTTCAGCTAATGTCCCTTGTGTTGTCCTTCAGTTACGTGGCGTCGTCTTCAGCTAATGTCCCTTGTGTTGTCCTTCAGTTACGTGGCGTCGTCTTCAGCTAATGTCCCTTGTGTTGTCCTTCAGTTACGTGGCGTCTTCTTCAGCTAATGTCCCTTGTGTTGTCCTTCAGTTACGTGGCGTCGTCTTCAGCTAATGTCCCTTGTGTTGTCCTTCAGTTACGTGGCGTCGTCTTCTGCTAATGTCCCTTGTGTTGTCCTTCAGTTACGTGGCGTCTTCTTCAGCTAATGTCCCTTGTGTTGTACTTCAGTTACGTGGCGTTGTCTTCAGCTAATGTCCCTTGTGTTGTCCTTCAGTTACGTGGCGTCTTCTTCAGCTAATGTCCCTTGTGTTGTCCTTCAGTTACGTGGCGTCGTCTTCAGCTGCTGTGAATTCCATTGAGCCGGAGCTGCAGTACGTCCTGGTGTCTCTGGACTCGTCTCATGGGGGCGTGGTCAAACTCCACAACATGACCGTCATCAGGTGAGGGAGAATGGAGAGGAACCCAGGGCTCCTTCAGGATTAAAGGTTCACTGCGTAACTTTTCCACCACCTGTTTGTCTCCGAGCTCAGAATTCTCCACAGTACAGCATTAAAATATAACGTCTTATTAACGTCTTATACAGACATGTGGACGCACACACAGAGACAGACGCACACACGCAGAGACAGACGCACACACGCAGAGACAGACGCACACACGCAGAGACAGACGCACACACGCAGAGACAGACGCACACGCAGAGACAGACGCACACGCAGAGACAGACGCACACGCAGAGACAGACGCACATGCAGACACAGACGCACACGCAGAGACAGACGCAGACACAGACGCAGACGCAGACACAGACGCAGACACAGACGCAGACACAGACGCACACGCAGAGACAGACGCACACGCAGAGACAGACGCACACGCAGACACAGACGCACACGCAGAGACAGACGCAGACACAGACGCAGACACAGACGCAGACACAGACGCACACGCAGAGACAGACGCACACGCAGAGACAGACGCACACGCAGAGACAGACGCACACACGCAGAGACAGACGCACACGCAGAGACAGACGCAGAGACAGACGCAGACACAGACGCACACGCAGAGACAGACGCACACGCAGAGACAGACGCAGACACAGACGCAGACACAGACGCACACGCAGAGACAGACACAGACGCAGACGCAGACACAGACGCACACACAGACGCACACGCAGACACAGAGCAGGAGACACTGGACTTTTAGTCAAATTGTGCAGATTTAAGTCTTGTGAAACTTGTGAAACGTGAGGAGACAAAGGTTCACTGAGTCTCTGCTGTTTTTTCCTAAACAAAAGTGTAAATCCTCGTCAGCTCCACGCGCTCGCACTGACACATGATTGGCTGTTGACCTGTCGATTAAAATGCATTCGCCTCATCGAGATCGACCAAAGCTGAGATCACGATCTAATGATCTTTTGATTTTCAGCACAGGCACATTGATGCTCATGTGTGTCAGTATTATTCTCGTTCACCTTTAACTCCAACACGGTGAACATCATGAAAACTGAAAAAGACAGAGAAAACTGCTCAGCTCCACATACAACACATTTTAAATTAAACACATAATAGAAAAAGTCTGTTTACCGTGTTCGCCTGCACGTCACCAGTGGTATTTGAGTAGCATTTCTTTTAAGTCTGACGTCTTTTCTTTACACTTTCTCTCTATATTATTTTTTCTCTCTTTCGCGGCTGCTGTTTCTCTCTCTGTTTACGTCCAGGGCAAAGTAAAAGGTCACAGGACTCAAAAGGTCAATCGTTTTTACAAATAAAATACAAATAAAATATATGAAAATAAATAACAGTGGTGTTTTCACACATCTCAAAACTGCAGTGTGGAACTTTTCTGGTGGAGGGTCCGTCAAACGCTTTTCTCCATGGAGATGTTATTGCTTTGTCTGGAATGTTCCACAGTATGGCATTAAACCTTTCTATCTCCATGGAGACCAAACCAAACCAAGTTCCAGGTCAGATCTGTGGAGAGGCGACCCCGCTCACAGTCAGAATGTCTGTTTTTCTAGGTATTTTTGAGCTGTAAAACCACCTGTGATTGAATAAATGTAAAGTAGAGCTGTTTAATGTCACACTGTGGAACATTCCAGACAGAGCAGTGATGTATCCATAGAAACAGGAAAGTGATGGACCCCCAGCTGAAAAGTTACATTGTGCACCTTTAATATTTGAACAGCAGACAGAACTAGAAAAGCACTCAGAGAGCGCAGACCTCCGCCAAGCAGCTCAGTTTTCAAAGTGATCCAGAATCCAGGATTTCTTCTGGATCATCACCAAAATTTAATCATCTGTTGGATTCACCATTAGGAACATTTCCTGAAAATTTCATCAAGATCCGTCCATAACTTTTTGAGTTATCTTGCTAACAAACAAACAAACAAACAAACAAACAAACAAACAAACAAACAAACAAACAAACAGACAGACTCAGGCGAAAACATAACCTCCTTGGCGGAGGTAATAATGAACAATTTTCTGACTGTTGTAAAAACAAATACACAGACATTATTATATTATGTTCAAGGACGTCTTCATGGGAACAAAATTACATAAATTTTTAAATCAGTAAAGTAAATGGAACTTAAAAATTGTTTCAGATGCATTTTGAACTGAGAATCACTCAACGAAGTATCGCGATATATCAATAAATCGATTTTTTCTTGCAGTCCCACTTACAGCTGTACTTCCCTTGAGCAGATGTGGTTTGGTTTGATTTTCTGGGCTGTTTTTTTTGGGGAAATTCTGAATTATAAAATGTGTTTCACTCCAGTAAAAGTCAATGCGCCTCTGGGAAAGTGGCCACGCTGAAATGTCTAGGTGAGACGAGTGCTGTGCTGCTTTACTGCATGTGTGTGTGTGTGTGTGTGTGTGTGTGTGTGCAACGCTCCAAACGCTCTGTTCCACCTTGTGATGTCATGAAGTGGTCGTTTTCAAGTGAACAGCTCCTTTTACCTTTAGTTCAGTCGAGATCGGCAGTGAGTGGAGTGTGCCGTGTTTTATCGTTTGGCCTTTAGGACAACCGGAAAATGGAAATGAGTTTTTGTTTTTTGCCGGGGAGTTTCACATGACGTCACAGTTTTCCAGAGTCATGAAAACAAACGGGAGCAGCTGAAATAAACAAACGATAAACAAATAAACAAAAGCAAAAGGATGTTGTAAAACAGTGAGTCTTTAGGTTTAGTCACTAACTGGAAATGCAGGTTCAATGTGTGTGTGTGTGTGTGTAGATATGTTACACTCATCTCTGTGTGTTGTATGTGTGTGTGTTGTGCGTGTGTGTAGAGTGTGGTCTCCGGCCTCAGTACAGGACCAGGATCGTCGGGGGGAACCTGTCCAGACCGGGTCAGTTTCCGTGGCAGGTGAGTCTCCAGAACAAAGGCGAGCACATGTGCGGAGGCTCCATCATCACGTCCCAGTGGGTCCTGACCGCCGCACACTGCGTCTACGGGTCAGTCACATGACACTCGGACTTTTACTGTCCTCTCCACCCCACGCACCACGACAGCTTCAAACTCCATTTCATTAGACACACGAGAAAACTGGAATATCCCACAGTGTGACATTAAACAGCTCTACTTTACATTTATTCAATCACAGGTGGTTTTAGAGCTCAAAAATACCTAGAAAAACAGACATTCTGACTGTGAGCGGGGTCGCCTCTCCACAGATCTGACCTGGTCTCCATGGAGATAGAAAAGTTTAATGCCATACTGTGAATCATTCCAGACAAAGCAATAACATCTTCATGGAGAAAAGCATTTGACGGACCCTCCACTAGAAAGGTTACACAATGCAGCTTTAAACATGCAGTAAATAAATGAAAAGCATCAGAAAGAGTCTTCTGCAATCTGCCCCCTTTACTAGACAAAGATTAACACTGAGAGTGACTTTAAAGGTGCATTGCGCAACTTTTCCCACAGTAACCGCTTGTCTCCATGGAGATGAAGTTGCTTTATTTAGAATGTTCCCTGGTACGGTATTAAAGAGCTCATGTTACACTATTTTCGGATCTCTGCTCTAATGTCGTTTCCTCGTCACAAACACCTGGAGTTGTGTTTTGTTTCATTCACATGTTTAACACACAAACCTGCAGATTTAACACAAGTTCTTCTCTCAAACTGAAAACTCTCTGTTCCACCTTGTGATGTCATCATGTGGTGATACAGGAAGTGCTCCACAGTGTTTTTAAACTCCACACACCTTCACTAGAATCATTTGGATAATTTCAGTCCTGGAATTGCCGATCTCGACTGAACTAAAGGTAAAAGGAGCTGTTCACTTGAAAACTACCACTTGATGACATCACAAGGTGGAACAGAGCGTTTGGAGCTTTGGAGATGTAGACAGACTAATAATAAAGAGTTCCTCAAACATGTGAATGAAACAAACACAGCTCCAGGTCTGATTTTGAGGAGGTACCAGCGTTAGAACATGACTTAAAGCTTAAAAAGTACATTTTGTGTGATATAAAGCCTTTATTACACTTGCTATAGGTTTACATAGACCTGAATGTGCAGGAGGGAAGCACTGGTGTGTCTTACATGTGGTTGTCTCAGGTTTGTTTGGCTGTGATGGTCATTTTCAGTTATGTCCGTGGCCCATATGAGGCTCGTGTGTCAGAGTCCAGTTTAAAGAGCTGCTAAAGGCTCAGGTTCCGCTCAGATCGTCTCCACACCGACTTACACGCCCTCGTTACACGTCTGGGTTTGGCCGCGCCGTTTACTCATTGTTGTCTGTTTTTTCTGATTGAGGTCATTTAAATAAGTGGCATGCACCAAAACACTAAAATATAACATAAATAAATGGGTCATCATGTTCAGTGTTTTTGTAATGAACAGTTCTAATGTCGTTTTATCAGTAGGAGCCGTTTACAGGTTTACCTTGTATGTGGGGGCACAGCTATTCTGGTCACTTTTGTATAATTTAAAATCAGAAACTTCATTTAAGTTCAGTTCATTTAATATTCTAAAACCAAGTCATTATATATATTTTTACTTTCATAGTTATTTAAACTGTTCATTGTACTCATAGTTACAGTGGACATGTAGAATCAGCGTACATTTTACTCAAAGTTGTATTTCGATTGATTGATTGATGCATATTCAGAAAATTCCTGTTTTCACCTGCCCCCTGTCTGTCTGAGTCCTGTGCTTTTTTCAGAGGTTTAAGGTGTTCATTACTCGTGTGTTTCAGCTTCTCTAACCCGGCCGAGTGGGGCGTGTACGTGGGCATCACGGAGCTGCCTGGGTACGGCTCTCAGGCTCTGGAGGTGGCTCGGATTGTGCATCACGCTCGATACAAAGGCAAACTCGACTACGACATCGCCCTCATGAAACTACGCACGCCCCTGGTGTTTAACGGTGACACTTTTATTCACCTTTTTCCCGAAGTTGCTGTGGGTTGATGTACTGTTTTGATGAGGCACTGTTTCTGGTCATTATTTTAAAAGAAAAAATAAAATCACTTAACACTGGAGAAATATTAAAAGTATTTAAGGCAAATAAATACACACAAGAGTAAAGATATTTGCTATGCATTCTTTATTTTTAATCAAATTAATGTATTTTAACACATATCAACAGAAATGTTCTTTCCATCCAAATGTTTCTAAAATACACATAGTCAAATTTTGGGCCAAATGAAAAGGTTGGGGAAGGTTCTCAAATATATGCACCCCTACACCCCTAGGGGTGCATATATTTGCACCCTATGAACAGTATTGTATACTATGAACAGTTTACAATCAAGGACCGTCAAGGAATTCCTCCCTCCTGTGGCTCACCACCTGCAGAGGGGTTCATAGGGGTCTGGGTCTGGTGCTCACCACCTGCAGAGGGGTTCATAGGGGTCTGGGTCTGGTGCACAGAGTAACGGGCAGCGTGCTGCCCCCGCAACCCAGCCGGATTAAGCGGGAGAAAATGGATGGATGGATGGATGGATGAAAAGGTTGGGGAAGGTTCTCAAATATATGCATTTTAACACATTTTAAAAGGAAACGTTCTTTCCATCAAAATGGATGTAAATGCACATACTTGTTAAATGGGCCTCTTAAAAAGTGAACGCCCTCCTCACTCTGGAGAGGAAGCGTGAGAGGGCGGAGGACTTGGGGCGATTGTGGTAGGCTGTCAGAGCGTCATTGAGATGGGTCACAGCAGCAGCTTCGAAAGCTGCAGTGTCTGGTGCAGAAGCTGCCCTCAGGAGGGCACCAGCAGAGCCATACTCCACTTTGAGTTGTTTGGCTGCTCTTTTGCCAATTTTCTGCGAGTCTTCAAAGGGGATATCCCCATCGACAATGATGTGCTCCTTGATCTTTCTATGCAGACCGACAGCCATTAGGTTACGGTCATGCCGATTGTGGCATTTTGACATTTTAAAGATCTTTTTCACACACGCGTGTGTAAGGGCGAAGGACAGTCTATCTCCATAGGGTGGTGCAGGTGCGTTGCTCATCTCTGTTACGGTTGTTACAACAGTGGTGAGTTCACCATTTTCTTGATGCAGGGTGTACACGACGGGGCCGTCTTCCCTGGTGTCCTCTGGCTCATGTGTAGCTTCACACGGGGCCGGTGACGTGCTGGTCTGGAGTTCTTCAGCTGGAGTTACATTCAAACTGCAGGCCTCAGGCTCTTCTTGATGAGTGGTGGTTGGGTTTGATTCCCTCCACTGTATGAAGCCATCGCTTTCTGTTATGACTCCAATGAAGGCCAACTGAGACAAGACTTCCACAGGCAGCACTTGGAGGTTCACAGTTGGATGTCGGACCTCCTCCTGGGGCTCTGCATTTGCACTGGTCTCTGAAACTGGGTCCTGGATAATCTCAGCTGACTGATGTTCGATTACAGCAGGCGACTGTTCCAGTAACTTTCCAACTACATCCAACAGAATTGCCTCTGGCTCTGAGAATGTTTCAGTATTTTCCAATGACAACTCGACCTCCTCTAGTTTGGACAAGTCACTGTGGGAAACTTCTGAGCCGCATTCTCCTGTAATCTCCAGAAGATCATTCTGGACTGTTTGTGGTGTGTCTTTCTGAATTGCTACAGATGATACTTCCTGGGACAGAACCTCCCGGGAGTCCTGGGGCGCATCGAGTGGCACATCATGGGCTGTGTCGGACGCCTTGTCCTGGGGCTCTGACGTTGTTACCTCTACCTGTCCTTCAGGTGTGGTGGCCTCACTTACCTCAGGTAGGTGAACTGGGGAAGCTTCAGAGGCCATCTCTCCACCATCTGGAGGTGCTTTATCTTCACACCGCTGGACTGTGCCGTCCATGTTCTGAATTATGCCCATTGTTACCAACATAGGAGGAACATCTGGAGGCAGTAGGTGGAGGGCGTTACCCCTGTCTTCTGTAAATGTATCCTGCAGTGTTGTAGATGGTTGTTCTACAGGAAAACCAGATGTGGCCTCTTCTATAATGGTTTCAGATGGTTCCTGGTCCACTGATGATGACTGAATCTCCACCTCAGAGTGGCTCCCTTGAGAAACTATACAAGTGTCTGCTGCTTCTTCCAGATGCTCGCTTCTCTCTGTAACCTCCTCATTTAGGGAAACTGGAGTCTTATTTTTCTCCGTACTATCCAGCGGCACTTTCCGGGGAGATGGTTGTGGCTCATTATAAATATAATTATAACCGAAGGAGTTGAGCATTTTGATTGCAGCTACTTTTTTTGCCTCCTTCCTTGACTCACCCATTCCTACTACTGTTTGGTCTGCTACAGTCAGTTGGATATGATGGATCCAAGGCTCAGACTCCCTGTCCACTTCCAGTAACCTGTACTGAGGGGGCTTTCCATGCCACTTTGTCACCAGGTTGTCAAGGCACTGCACTGGGTTTTCTGTTGGCTTAAACATGGGTAGTTCTCGCCAGCAGACACCAGTGCGTTTACGTTTCCTTATCCTCCAATAACTGTCCTCCTTCTCGGGTGGAGGAGTTAGGCGGAGCAGGTCTGGGAGAATACGTTGTGCTGCCAGCTTTTTTGCAAGCGCTTTGGTTGGTGCTTCTGCTTCAGCAGAAAATTCTCCAACCGTTACGCGAAAGGTGAAGATTGCATCGTGGAGAGGACCTTCTGTCTTCACCTCTTTAAAATTTACTGGCAAGCAGTGCTTACATCCTAGTTCATAGACTTGATTAACTTCATGTTTGTAGTTAACATCTATCTTTTTCTGTAAGGGCAATGTGTATCCTGTACAGTTTGCCATTGTAGTGGTTCTTAAGTTAGTCTCTGTGAACTGGTGAGTCTCTGTGAACTGGTGAGTCTCTGTAAACTGGTGAGTCTCTGTGAACTGGTGAGTCTCTGTGAACTGGTGAGTCTCTGTGAACTGATCTCTGCTTCAGAAATGTGTCTTGTCTGTTCAGAAGATCTGGATAAATTAACAGTCTTCTGGCCGTGCTCACACCTACATAGAAAGGTGTGATGTCATCAAGCTTTGAGATGTGACATCATAAAGGATGGAATGGCATTGTTATTGTTGTTGCCATAACGATAAACAATTCTAAAAACAGCTATTGGTGGTTTTCAGATTCTAGAATGTGCTACTCTCAGATGGGGGGCAAGAGCCAGTTTTTCCTATTGATAACATTGTATTTTGCCATGAAGTGTCCAAAAGGTAAAGGTTCACAAATGTTGAACCTGGTATTTTCAATTCTTGACTAAAGAATTCACTGTATTAATAATTATGATTATAAAAGAATGTGATCCGATGAAACTGTTAGATCACTGAATGAAGACCTTAATGATCAAGACTGGAGCTCAGTATACTTGGAGAAAGACGCTGACAGAGCCTATAATAATTTTTTAGATATATTTCTAACACTATACAATAAACACTGTCCCGTTCAACAATGTAGAACCAAAAAAAGAAACTTAAATTGTCCTTGGTTAACGAAGAGGTTACAAAACGCTTGTAAAAAGAAAAATAATCTTTATAGACAATTTATAAAATTTAAAATGAAAGATTCAGAAAGAAGGTACATAAGAATAAGTTGACAGATATTATAAGAAACAGTAGAGAATTATATTATAATAAACTGCTCGAAAATAATAAAAATAATGTTAAAAAATGTGAGTTATATTGAATAGTGTAATTAAAGAAGGCTCTAAAAAGAACTGTACCCTGATTACTTTGTTGGTAGGAATGGTGTGATAGATGACATGCCCAGTATTGTTAACAACTTTAATGATTTCTTTGTAAAAATTGGTCCTGAACTGGCAGAAAAAAAATTCAGAAACAAGCCCCACAATACAAGACCAAACACTTATTGAAAGATATCCAAATACAATTTTTCTTTCTCCTGCAACCGAACTTGAAATTATAACCATTGTAAATTAATTTAAAAATAAATCGTCAACTGACTTTTATTGACATTGATACAGTTTAAAACGTAATTAATGGCATTATTAAACCCTTAACATATATTTTTAATCTATCATTTCTAAAGGGATCGTTCCTGGACAAGATGAAAATTGCAAAAGTATGTAAAGTATGTGAAAGTATGCGTCTTTACTCTCTCAATTTTCAAAAATTAATGAAAAATTATACAATAATAGACTGGAATCATTTTTAGACAAACATGAGATAATGGCACTTATGGATGGATGGATGGATGCTGTGGAGGAGATAACTAACCACGCCATACTACTCAAAAAACTCAAACTGTATGGCACAAGGGGCATTGCACTAAACTGGATTGAAAGCATCTGATCGGAAGACAACAGTTTGTGAAAATGAATGGAGACATTTTCCAGATTTAGGAGCACTGATTGTATTGAGATTTGGGGCAACAATTACCAAACTTTACTTCTTCTCCTTTTCAAATTGCAAAAACGTGCCATACCATACAAACGACTTGAAAAACAAGTCGTTTGTATGGTCCAGGTAACCAACCTTGGTTACCTGGACCATACAAACGACTTGTTTTTCAAATCAAAATTATAAAAAATTTTTGATTTAGTAAAATTCTACACTGCTTTGCTTTTGTATAAAGCAAACAAAAATATACAACCATTCAATATCCAAAAACTGTTCAGTGCACAAGAGGCACACGATGAAAAGGAGAAGGAGTAAATTTAAACCAAAGAAGGTGAGAACCACCAGGAAAAGCGCGTGTGTGTGTGTGTGTGTGTGTGCGTGCGTGCGTGCATGTGTGTGTATGTGTGTGTGTATAACATATTTACAGCCACTATAGTCACTTTACAGTCGGCTGATGTTTGAGAAAACAGAAAAACACGCCCCTGGTGTTTAACGGTGACACTTTTATTCACCTTTTTCCCGAAGTTGCTGTGGGTATCATCATTCAGGTTGTGTGTGTGTGTGTGTGTGTGTGTGTGTGTGTGTGTGTGTGTGTGTGTGTGTGTGTTTGTTTCTAGTCATTTTTCACTGTTTCTGGTCATTATTTTAAAAGAAAAAATAAAATCACTTAACACTGGAGAAATATTAAAAGTATTTAAGGCAAATAAATACACACAAGAGTAAAGATATTTGCTATGCATTCTTTATTTTTAATCAAATTAATGTATTTTAACACATATCAACAGAAATGTTCTTTCCATCCAAATGTTTCTAAAATACACATAGTCAAATTTTGGGCCAAATGAAAAGGTTGGGGAAGGTTCTCAAATATATGCACCCCTACACCCCTAGGGGTGCATATATTTGCACCCTATGAACAGTATTGTATACTATGAACAGTTTACAATCAAGGACCGTCAAGGAATTCCTCCCTCCTGTGGCTCACCACCTGCAGAGGGGTTCATAGGGGTCTGGGTCTGGTGCTCACCACCTGCAGAGGGGTTCATAGGGGTCTGGGTCTGGTGCTCACCACCTGCAGAGGGGTTCATAGGGGTCTGGGTCTGGTGCACAGAGTAACGGGCAGCGTGCTGCCCCCGCGACCCAGCCGGATTAAGCAGGAGAAAATGGATGGATGGATGGATGGATGAAAAGGTTGGGGAAGGTTCTCAAATATATGCATTTTAACACATTTTAAAAGGAAACGTTCTTTCCATCAAAATGGATGTAAATGCACATACTTGTTAAATGGGCCTCTTAAAAAGTGAACGCCCTCCTCACTCTGGAGAGGAAGCGTGAGAGGGCGGAGGACTTGGGGCGATTGTGGTAGGCTGTCAGAGCGTCATTGAGATGGGTCACAGCAGCAGCTTCGAAAGCTGCAGTGTCTGGTGCAGAAGCTGCCCTCAGGAGGGCACCAGCAGAGCCATACTCCACTTTGAGTTGTTTGGCTGCTCTTTTGCCAATTTTCTGCGAGTCTTCAAAGGGGATATCCCCATCGACAATGATGTGCTCCTTGATCTTTCTATGCAGACCGACAGCCATTAGGTTACGGTCATGCCGATTGTGGCATTTTGACATTTTAAAGATCTTTTTCACACACGCGTGTGTAAGGGCGAAGGACAGTCTATCTCCATAGGGTGGTGCAGGTGCGTTGCTCTTCTCTGTTACGGTTGTTACAACAGTGGTGAGTTCACCATTTTCTTGATGCAGGGTGTACACGACGGGGCCGTCTTCCCTGGTGTCCTCTGGCTCATGTGTAGCTTCACACGGGGCCGGTGACGTGCTGGTCTGGAGTTCTTCAGCTGGAGTTACATTCAAACTGCAGGCCTCAGGCTCTTCTTGATGAGTGGTGGTTGGGTTTGATTCCCTCCACTGTATGAAGCCATCGCTTTCTGTTATGACTCCAATGAAGGCCAACTGAGACAAGACTTCCACAGGCAGCACTTGGAGGTTCACAGTTGGATGTCGGACCTCCTCCTGGGGCTCTGCATTTGCACTGGTCTCTGAAACTGGGTCCTGGATAATCTCAGCTGACTGATGTTCGATTACAGCAGGCGACTGTTCCAGTAACTTTCCAACTACATCCAACAGAATTGCCTCTGGCTCTGAGAATGTTTCAGTATTTTCCAATGACAACTCGACCTCCTCTAGTTTGGACAAGTCACTGTGGGAAACTTCTGAGCCGCATTCTCCTGTAATCTCCAGAAGATCATTCTGGACTGTTTGTGGTGTGTCTTTCTGAATTGCTACAGATGATACTTCCTGGGACAGAACCTCCCGGGAGTCCTGGGGCGCATCGAGTGGCACATCATGGGCTGTGTCGGACGCCATGTCCTGGGGCTCTGACGTTGTTACCTCTACCTGTCCTTCAGGTGTGGTGGCCTCACTTACCTCAGGTAGGTGAACTGGGGCAGCTTCAGAGGCCATCTCTCCACCATCTGGAGGTGCTTTATCTTCACACCGCTGGACTGTGCCGTCCATGTTCTGAATTATGCCCATTGTTACCAACATAGGAGGAACATCTGGAGGCAGTAGGTGGAGGGCGTTACCCCTGTCTTCTGTAAATGTATCCTGCAGTGTTGTAGATGGTTGTTCTACAGGAAAACCAGATGTGGCCTCTTCTATAACGGTTTCAGATGGTTCCTGGTCCACTGATGATGACTGAATCTCCACCTCAGAGTGGCTCCCTTGAGGAACTATACAAGTGTCTGCTGCTTCTTCCAGATGCTCGCTACTCTCTGTAACCTCCTCATTTAGGGAAACTGGAGTCTTATTTTTCTCCGTACTATCCAGCGGCACTTTCCGGGGAGATGGTTGTGGCTCATTATAAATATAATTATAACCGAAGGAGTTGAGCATTTTGATTGCAGCTACTTTTTTTGCCTCCTTCCTTGACTCACCCATTCCTACTACTGTTTGGTCTGCTACAGTCAGTTGGATATGATGGATCCAAGGCTCAGACTCCCTGTCCACTTCCAGTAACCTGTACTGAGGGGGCTTTCCATGCCACTTTGTCACCAGGATATCAAGGCACTGCACTGGGTTTTCTGTTGGCTTAAACATGGGTAGTTCTCGCCAGCAGACACCAGTGCGTTTACGTTTCCTTATCTTCCAATAACTGTCCTCCTTCTCGGGTGGAGGAGTTAGGCGGAGCAGGTCTGGGAGAATACGTTGTGCTGCCAGCTTTTTTGCAAGCGCTTTGGTTGGTGCTTCTGCTTCAGCAGAAAATTCTCCAACCGTTACACGAAAGGTGAAGATTGCATCGTGGAGAGGACCTTCTGTCTTCACCTCTTTAAAATTTACTGGCAAGCAGTGCTTACATCCTAGTTCATAGACTTGATTAACTTCATGTTTGTAGTTAACATCTATCTTTTTCTGTAAGGGCAATGTGTATCCTGTACAGTTTGCCATTGTAGTGGTTCTTAAGTTAGTCTCTGTGAACTGGTGAGTCTCTGTGAACTGCTGAGTCTCTGTGAACTGGTGAGTCTCTGTGAACTGGTGAGTCTCTGTGAACTGGTGAGTCTCTGTGAACTGGTGAGTCTCTGTGAACTGGTGAGTCTCTGTGAACTGATCTCTGCTTCAGAAATGTGTCTTGTCTGTTCAGAAGATCTGGATAAATTAACAGTCTTCTGGCCGTGCTCACACCTACATAGAAAGGTGTGATGTCATCAAGCTTTGAGACGTGACATCATAAAGGATGGAATGGCATTGTTATTGTTGTTGCCATAACGATAAACAATTCTAAAAACAGCTATTGGTGGTTTTCAGATTCTAGAATGTGCTACTCTCAGATGGGGGGCAAGAGCCAGTTTTTCCTATTGATAACATTGTATTTTGCCATGAAGTGTCCAAAAGGTAAAGGTTCACAAATGTTGAACCTGGTATTTTCAATTCTTGACTAAAGAATTCACTGTATTAATAATTATGATTATAAAAGAATGTGATCCGATGAAACTGTTAGATCACTGAATGAAGACCTTAATGATCAAGACTGGAGCTCAGTATACTTGGAGAAAGACGCTGACAGAGCCTATAATAATTTTTTAGATATATTTCTAACAATATACAATAAACACTGTCCCGTTCAACAATGTAGAACCAAAAAAAGAAACTTAAATTGTCCTTGGTTAACGAAGGGGTTACAAAACGCTTGTAAAAAGAAAAATAATCTTTATAGACAATTTATAAAATTTAAAATGAAAGATTCAGAAAGAAGGTACATAAGAATAAGTTGACAGATATTATAAGAAACAGTAGAGAATTATATTATAATAAACTGCTCGAAAATAATAAAAATAATGTTAAAAAATGTGAGTTATATTGAATAGTGTAATTAAAGAAGGCTCTAAAAAGAACTGTACCCTGATTACTTTGTTGGTAGGAATGGTGTGATAGATGACATGCCCAGTATTGTTAACAACTTTAATGATTTCTTTGTAAAAATTGGTCCTGAACTGGCAGAAAAAAAATTCAGAAACAAGCCCCACAATACAAGACCAAACACTTATTGAAAGATATCCAAATACAATTTTTCTTTCTCCTGCAACCGAACTTGAAATTATAACCATTGTAAATTAATTTAAAAATAAATCGTCAACTGACTTTTATTGACATTGATACAGTTTAAAACGTAATTAATGGCATTATTAAACCCTTAACATATATTTTTAATCTATCATTTCTAAAGGGATCGTTCCTGGACAAGATGAAAATTGCAAAAGTATGTAAAGTATGTGAAAGTATGCGTCTTTACTCTCTCAATTTTCAAAAATTAATGAAAAATTATACAATAATAGACTGGAATCATTTTTAGACAAACATGAGATAATGGCACTTATGGATGGATGGATGGATGGATGCTGTGGAGGAGATAACTGATGCACTAGATAGTAAAAAGTATGTCATGGAGGTTTTCATTGATCTAAAGAAAACTTTTGACACTCTTAACCACGCCATACTACTCAAAAAACTCAAACTGTATGGCACAAGGGGCATTGCACTAAACTGGATTGAAAGCATCTGATCGGAAGACAACAGTTTGTGAAAATGAATGGAGACATTTTCCAGATTTAGGAGCACTGATTGTATTGAGATTTGGGGCAACAATTACCAAACTTTACTTCTTTTCCTTTTCAAATTGCAAAAACGTGCCATACCATACAAACGACTTGAAAAACAAGTCGTTTGTATGGTCCAGGTAACCAACCTTGGTTACCTGGACCATACAAACGACTTGTTTTTCAAATCAAAATTATAAAAAATTTTTGATTTAGTAAAATTCTACACTGCTTTGCTTTTGTATAAAGCAAACAAAAATATACAACCATTCAATATCCAAAAACTGTTCAGTGCACAAGAGGCACACGATGAAAAGGAGAAGGAGTAAATTTAAACCAAAGAAGGTGAGAACCACCAGGAAAAGCGCGTGTGTGTGTGTGTGTGTGTGTGTGTGTGTGCGTGTGTGTGTGTATGTGTGTGTGTATAACATATTTACAGCCACTATAGTCACTTTACAGTCGGCTGATGTTTGAGAAAACAGAAAAACACGCCCCTGGTGTTTAACGGTGACACTTTTATTCACCTTTTTCCCGAAGTTGCTGTGGGTATCATCATTCAGGTTGTGTGTGTGTGTGTGTGTGTGTGTGTGTGTGTGTGTGTGTGTGTGTGTGTGTGTGTGTGTGTGTGTGTGTGTGTGTGTGTGTGTGTGTGTGTGTGTGTTGTTTCTAGTCATTTTTCACTGTTTCTGGTCATTATTTTAAAAGAAAAAATAAAATCACTTAACACTGGAGAAATATTAAAAGTATTTAAGGCAAATAAATATACACAAGAGTAAAGATATTTGCTATGCATTCTTTATTTTTAATCAAATTAATGTATTTTAACACATATCAACAGAAATGTTCTTTCCATCCAAATGTTTCTAAAATACACATAGTCAAATTTTGGGCCAAATGAAAAGGTTGGGGAAGGTTCTCAAATATATGCACCCCTACACCCCTAGGGGTGCATATATTTGCACCCTATGAACAGTATTGTATACTATGAACAGTTTACAATCAAGGACCGTCAAGGAATTCCTCCCTCCTGTGGCTCACCACCTGCAGAGGGGTTCATAGGGGTCTGGGTCTGGTGCTCACCACCTGCAGAGGGGTTCATAGGGGTCTGGGTCTGGTGCTCACCACCTGCAGAGGGGTTCATAGGGGTCTGGGTCTGGTGCTCACCACCTGCAGAGGGGTTCATAGGGGTCTGGGTCTGGTGCACAGAGTAACGGGCAGCGTGCTGCCCCCGCGACCCAGCCGGATTAAGCGGGAGAAAATGGATGGATGGATGGATGGATGAAAAGGTTGGGGAAGGTTCTCAAATATATGCATTTTAACACATTTTAAAAGGAAACGTTCTTTCCATCAAAATGGATGTAAATGCACATACTTGTTAAATGGGCCTCTTAAAAAGTGAACGCCCTCCTCACTCTGGAGAGGAAGCGTGAGAGGGCGGAGGACTTGGGGCGATTGTGGTAGGCTGTCAGAGCGTCATTGAGATGGGTCACAGCAGCAGCTTCGAAAGCTGCAGTGTCTGGTGCAGAAGCTGCCCTCAGGAGGGCACCAGCAGAGCCATACTCCACTTTGAGTTGTTTGGCTGCTCTTTTGCCAATTTTCTGCGAGTCTTCAAAGGGGATATCCCCATCGACAATGATGTGCTCCTTGATCTTTCTATGCAGACCGACAGCCATTAGGTTACGGTCATGCCGATTGTGGCATTTTGACATTTTAAAGATCTTTTTCACACACGCGTGTGTAAGGGCGAAGGACAGTCTATCTCCATAGGGTGGTGCAGGTGCGTTGCTCTTCTCTGTTACGGTTGTTACAACAGTGGTGAGTTCACCATTTTCTTGATGCAGGGTGTACACGACGGGGCCGTCTTCCCTGGTGTCCTCTGGCTCATGTGTAGCTTCACACGGGGCCGGTGACGTGCTGGTCTGGAGTTCTTCAGCTGGAGTTACATTCAAACTGCAGGCCTCAGGCTCTTCTTGATGAGTGGTGGTTGGGTTTGATTCCCTCCACTGTATGAAGCCATCGCTTTCTGTTATGACTCCAATGAAGGCCAACTGAGACAAGACTTCCACAGGCAGCACTTGGAGGTTCACAGTTGGATGTCGGACCTCCTCCTGGGGCTCTGCATTTGCACTGGTCTCTGAAACTGGGTCCTGGATAATCTCAGCTGACTGATGTTCGATTACAGCAGGCGACTGTTCCAGTAACTTTCCAACTACATCCAACAGAATTGCCTCTGGCTCTGAGAATGTTTCAGTATTTTCCAATGACAACTCGACCTCCTCTAGTTTGGACAAGTCACTGTGGGAAACTTCTGAGCCGCATTCTCCTGTAATCTCCAGAAGATCATTCTGGACTGTTTGTGGTGTGTCTTTCTGAATTGCTACAGATGATACTTCCTGGGACAGAACCTCCCGGGAGTCCTGGGGCGCATCGAGTGGCACATCATGGGCTGTGTCGGACGCCATGTCCTGGGGCTCTGACGTTGTTACCTCTACCTGTCCTTCAGGTGTGGTGGCCTCACTTACCTCAGGTAGGTGAACTGGGGAAGCTTCAGAGGCCATCTCTCCACCATCTGGAGGTGCTTTATCTTCACACCGCTGGACTGTGCCGTCCATGTTCTGAATTATGCCCATTGTTACCAACATAGGAGGAACATCTGGAGGCAGTAGGTGGAGGGCGTTACCCCTGTCTTCTGTAAATGTATCCTGCAGTGTTGTAGATGGTTGTTCTACAGGAAAACCAGATGTGGCCTCTTCTATAACGGTTTCAGATGGTTCCTGGTCCACTGATGATGACTGAATCTCCACCTCAGAGTGGCTCCCTTGAGGAACTATACAAGTGTCTGCTGCTTCTTCCAGATGCTCGCTACTCTCTGTAACCTCCTCATTTAGGGAAACTGGAGTCTTATTTTTCTCCGTACTATCCAGCGGCACTTTCCGGGGAGATGGTTGTGGCTCATTATAAATATAATTATAACCGAAGGAGTTGAGCATTTTGATTGCAGCTACTTTTTTTGCCTCCTTCCTTGACTCACCCATTCCTACTACTGTTTGGTCTGCTACAGTCAGTTGGATATGATGGATCCAAGGCTCAGACTCCCTGTCCACTTCCAGTAACCTGTACTGAGGGGGCTTTCCATGCCACTTTGTCACCAGGATATCAAGGCACTGCACTGGGTTTTCTGTTGGCTTAAACATGGGTAGTTCTCGCCAGCAGACACCAGTGCGCTTACGTTTCCTTATCTTCCAATAACTGTCCTCCTTCTCGGGTGGAGGAGTTAGACGGAGCAGGTCTGGGAGAATACGTTGTGCTGCCAGCTTTTTTGCAAGCGCTTTGGTTGGTGCTTCTGCTTCAGCAGAAAATTCTCCAACCGTTACACGAAAGGTGAAGATTGCATCGTGGAGAGGACCTTCTGTCTTCACCTCTTTAAAATTTACTGGCAAGCAGTGCTTACATCCTAGTTCATAGACTTGATTAACTTCATGTTTGTAGTTAACATCTATCTTTTTCTGTAAGGGCAATGTGTATCCTGTACAGTTTGCCATTGTAGTGGTTCTTAAGTTAGTCTCTGTGAACTGGTGAGTCTCTGTAAACTGGTGAGTCTCTGTGAACTGGTGAGTCTCTGTGAACTGGTGAGTCTCTGTGAACTGGTGAGTCTCTGTGAACTGGTCTCTGTCAGAAATGTGTCTTGTCTGTTCAGAAGATCTGGATAAATTAACAGTCTTCTGGCCGTGCTCACACCTACATAGAAAGGTGTGATGTCATCAAGCTTTGAGACGTGACATCATAAAGGATGGAATGGCATTGTTATTGTTGTTGCCATAACGATAAACAATTCTAAAAACAGCTATTGGTGGTTTTCAGATTCTAGAATGTGCTACTCTCAGATGGGGGGCAAGAGCCAGTTTTTCCTATTGATAACATTGTATTTTGCCATGAAGTGTCCAAAAGGTAAAGGTTCACAAATGTTGAACCTGGTATTTTCAATTCTTGACTAAAGAATTCACTGTATTAATAATTATGATTATAAAAGAATGTGATCCGATGAAACTGTTAGATCACTGAATGAAGACCTTAATGATCAAGATTGGAGCTCAGTATACTTGGAGAAAGACGCTGACAGAGCCTATAATAATTTTTTAGATATATTTCTAACACTATACAATAAACACTGTCCCGTTTAACAATGTAGAACCAAAAAAAGAAACTTAAATTGTCCTTGGTTAACGAAGGGGTTACAAAACGCTTGTAAAAAGAAAAATAATCTTTATAGACAATTTATAAAATTTAAAATGAAAGATTCAGAAAGAAGGTACATAAGAATAAGTTGACAGATATTATAAGAAACAGTAGAGAATTATTGTATATTATAATAAACTGCTCGAAAATAATAAAAATAATGTTAAAAAATGTGAGTTATATTGAATAGTGTAATTAAAGAAGGCTCTAAAAAGAACTGTACCCTGATTACTTTGTTGGTAGGAATGGTGTGATAGATGACATGCCCAGTATTGTTAACAACTTTAATGATTTCTTTGTAAAAATTGGTCCTGAACTGGCAGAAAAAAAATTCAGAAACAAGCCCCACAATACAAGACCAAACACTTATTGAAAGATATCCAAATACAATTTTTCTTTCTCCTGCAACCGAACTTGAAATTATAACCATTGTAAATTAATTTAAAAATAAATCGTCAACTGACTTTTATGACATTGATACAGTTTAAAACGTAATTAATGGCATTATTAAACCCTTAACATATATTTTTAATCTATCATTTCTAAAGGGATCGTTCCTGGACAAGATGAAAATTGCAAAAGTATGTAAAGTATGTAAAAGTATGTGTCTTTACTCTCTCAATTTTCAAAAATTAATGAAAAATTATACAATAATAGACTGGAATCATTTTTAGACAAACATGAGATAATGGCACTTATGGATGGATGGATGGATGCTGTGGAGGAGATAACTGATGCACTAGATAGTAAAAAGTATGTCATGGAGGTTTTCATTGATCTAAAGAAAACTTTTGACACTCTTAACCACGCCATACTACTCAAAAAACTCAAACTGTATGGCACAAGGGGCATTGCACTAAACTGGATTGAAAGCATCTGATCGGAAGACAACAGTTTGTGAAAATGAATGGAGACATTTTCCAGATTTAGGAGCACTGATTGTATTGAGATTTGGGGCAACAATTACCAAACTTTACTTCTTTTCCTTTTCAAATTGCAAAAACGTGCTGTGAGAATAATGCATAAGGTTGGTTACCTGGACCACACAAACGACTTGTTTTTCAAATCGAAATTATAAAAGCATTTTGATTTAGTAAAATTCTACACTGCTTTGCTTTTGTATAAAGCAAACAAAAATATACAACCATTCAATATCCAAAAACTGTTCAGTGCACAAGAGGCACACGATGAAAAGGAGAAGGAGTAAATTTAAACCAAAGAAGGTGAGAACCACCAGGAAAAGCGCGTGTGTGTGTGTGTGTGTGTGTGTGTGTGCGTGTGTGTGTGTATGTGTGTGTGTATAACATATTTACAGCCACTATAGTCACTTTACAGTCGGCTGATGTTTGAGAAAACAGAAAAACACGCCCCTGGTGTTTAACGGTGACACTTTTATTCACCTTTTTCCCGAAGTTGCTGTGGGTATCATCATTCAGGTTGTGTGTGTGTGTGTGTGTGTGTGTGTGTGTGTGTGTGTGTGTGTGTGTGTGTGTGTGTGTGTGTGTGTGTGTGTGTGTGCGTGTGTGTCTGTGCGTGTGTGCGTGTGTGTGCGTGTGTGTGTGTGCGTGCGTGTGTGCGTGTGTGTGTGTGCGTGTGTGTCTGTGCGTGTGTGCGTGTGTGTGTGTGTGTGTGTGCGTGCGTGTGTGTGTGTGTATAACATATTTACAGCCACTATAGTCACTTTACAGTCGGCCGATGTTTGAGAAAACCGAAAAACCAATGAGAAAGAACGAAAAGCAGCTCCAAAACCGACACATCTGCAGCACTCACGGCTCACACAGGCACCTCTCAGATCACCAGGCTTCACTAACAAGTGTCCTTTAAATAATAATAATAATAATACATCAAACTTGTATAGCGCTTTTTGGACACTCAAAGACGCTTAACAAACAGAGTAGAAAGTAGCACTGTAAATCCTGACTCAAGCCATCGTCCATAAAAAGAATATAATCCAGTATGTTGACCGCAGCTGTGTGTGTCCTCTAGCTGTAGTTTTGTTTCTGTCCTAAACTGCGCAGACGTTCACTTTTCTTTATCGTCAGTGTTTTAGATCAGACACGAGAGTTTAAAGCTCTGCCTCAGTGCAGCGTCTGAAAGGACGACGACACCACACAGACGTAAACCTGCGCACGTGAGTCATGTGACTCTGGGGGTGCGTTCAGGGGCCGTACGGCATCACAGACACAGACAAATGATTCCTCTGATAAATACTGACGCGGCACCACATATTTGGACATTTATCTGTCTGTAAATTGGATTAAATGGACATAATGTAGAGAGTCTATGTTTTTAAACGAAGTATAACATGCCAACGTGAGACTATCAAACCCATATCTATAATATCAGCCAACCGATATCAGCTGCCAAAAAGACACACAAAGTTAACCATTTAATACAAAGAGACAAGTGTACAAGAAAATCAGCAAAATCACTGCATTTGAAGCTTTATTAAGACGTCAAAACCTGCATGAAAAACTTTGAATTTTTCCTCATTAAGTACATTTTTAAACGGTACTTAATACTTTTACTTAAGTAGATTTTTCCATGTGATACTTTAACTTTTACATGAGTATTTTTTTTTTATCCGGTATCTTTTACTTTTACAATACTGAGTACTTGTTCCACCGCTGCCAGGTTCTGTGGAGCCCATCTGCCTGCCCAACCACGGGGAGGTGTACGAGGAGGGGACCATGTGCTGGATCTCCGGCTGGGGGGCCACTGAGAACGGAGGTGAGTTTAGAACCGAGATATTCCAACGTTTTTCATAGGGCCACATATCGAAACACAGACAGAGCTGGGGGCCGATTGAGGGGCCGATTGAGGGGCCGATTGGGGGGCCGATTGGGGGGCCGATTGGGGGCCGATTGGGGGGCCGATTGGGGGGCCGATTGGGGGCCGATTGAGGGGCCGATTGGGGGCTGATTGGGGGGCCGACGGAGGGCTGATTGGGGGCCGATTGAGGGGCCTATTGGGGGGCCGATTGGGGGCCGATTGAGGGGCCGATTGGGGGCCGATTGAGGGCTGATTGGGGTCCATAGACTGGTGTCAGTACAGTGAATTATTGAAATCTGTGCATTTATAACAGGCTCCTACAGCTTTGCTCAAACTGTGAGAGATACAAGACTCATAATACCCTTATGTAACAGATAATACTCCCTACAACTGTACAACAACTCACCCTTATGGAACAGATAATACTCCCTACAACTGTACAACAACTCACCCTTATGGAACAGATAATACTCCCTACAACTGTACAACAACTCACCCTTATGTAACAGATAATACTCCCTACAACTGTACAACTCACCCTTATGTAACAGATAATACTCCCTACAACTGTACAACAACTCACCCTTATGTAACAGATAATACTCCCTACAACTGTACAACAACTCACCCTTATGTAACAGATAATACTCCCTACAACTGTACAACAACTCACCCTTATGTAACAGATAATACTCCCTACAACTGTACAACTCTCCGTGTCCTGTCAGTCATTTCATCTTAACTGTTTCCTCCTGACCTCTTGTGTCCAGCTGTGATATTCTGTATTTACAGTTTATCACTGTGTTTCTGTTTTTTACTTGTACATTTACATTTATATAATTGTTTTATTTCACACCTGTCGCTTGTATTTTTTTTATTGCTATTTATTTAGAAGTTTTATTACATTATATTATATGTGAGCTTCTGTGTCCAAATAATTTCCCTTGTGGATCAGTAAAGTTTGTCTAACGTTAGAATGATCCACTCGTCCTTTATTCAAACTTAGATCCTCAGATTCACAAACTAATTAATACAAACTCATTAATACAAACTCATTAATACAAACTCATTAATACAAACTCATTAATACAAACTCATTAATACAAACTCATTAATACAAACTCATTAATACAAACTCATTAATACTGGTTTTATTGAGGTGGATAATATAGAGATCACATTGGACATGGCTGGTTTAGATTTTAGACTGAAGCTTTTGAACACTGTCCCCCCTCACATAAAGAGCGCCCCCTTCAGTCGATTCTTTAAAGTCTCGTTTAAAAACTCACTTTTACTCACCGGCTTTAAACACGGCGTGAGATTTGTGTGGTTCTGACTGTCTTTTATTGATTTTATTTGATATTTTTTGTATTTTTTATGTTTTTTATTGACTTGCTTGTTTATTTTTTATGCTTTATTTTATTTAATGTGTTAATTTATATTGTGCAGCACTTTGGAGATTTTGTGTTGGTAAAATGTGCTGTACAAATAAAGTTGGATTGGCAGAATTTCATCAGTAAAGTTTGTCTAAGTCGAAGCATCGTGAGCTTCATTTGACGTCGCTCTCACTTCGTCCACGTCTTTATCCCGTCTGCTTAAACCTTGTGTTGTTTTTGTGGTTGTGGTCAGGAGAGTCCAGTGTGGTGCTGCGCTCCGCCATGGTGCCCCTGATCTCCACTAAAGAGTGCACCCAGTCCGACGTGTACCCGGGCCTCATCTCGGCGGGTATGATCTGCGCCGGCTACCTGGAGGGAGGGGTGGACTCCTGCCAGGTGAGCGCCACAGCTGGTGTAGCGTTTAGGCAGAGGTGGACGTGGTCTGCAGGCTTTATTCACGTATACCGGAGGACGTTTGGAAACATGCGGACGACGAGTTCCGGTGTATTTCCCGACTCTGGGCGTGTGATAAAACCGTGGATTCAGCAGCAGCGTCTTCACAACCTGCTGAAGATTTCCATGAGGGACGGGACTCTGATCGGGTCTTCGAAGTCACTTACAGGCAGCTTTTTTTATTAAGCATCTGACCAGAACTGAAGAAGCAGCTTGGATGAGCTGCGAAACGTATTCGACCAAATAAACTCTGTCCAGTTGACAAATTAAATTTCTCCTTTTGCTATCCTTTTTTTATTAAGTTTGACAAATTATAATACACAAATTAACAAAGTATAAAAGGAAAAAAGGAAGTCTAAAGTCTAAAGTCTGAATACAATGGCGTCTCGATGAAGAAAACCGGGACATTTTCTCAGTTTTCCCAGATTTTGTCAGAGTTCCTATCGCCGACAGCCCAAAAGAAGTCGCCATCCGCATGTTTCCAAACGTCTGCCGGTTTTGTGACGTAAACGTGAACAGAGCCCTTTTTGTTACTTAAATAAAAGTACAGATACAGGGGCAAAAAGTTACTCAAGTAAAAGTAAAAGTATCACAAGACTACTTCAGTCAAAGTATTGAAGTACCTGTTTAAAAATGTAGTTAAAAGAGTAAAAAGTAAAAGTATTTTGCAGAGTTTTAAAGCACAAATGTAGTGATTTTGATTTTTAAAAATGCTGATTTTAATCATTTCAGTTGAGTTCTTAATTTTTCCAGCTGTGTTTGTGTATTTGTGTGTTTTGTGTTGCTAAAGTTGGGACGGAAACTCAAATTAAATGTGTTAAAAAATAAAGTCTACGCCATTTCAGCAGGTCTCAAACCATAAAGAAAAATACTTTTTACTTTTCTGCACAGATCTAAACTGTAGTGGAGTAGAAAGTACAGATACACGTTCTTAAATGTAGTGAAGTAAAAGTAGAAAGTATCTACTGTAAAATGTACTTCAGTAAAGTACAGATACCTAAAAACTATGCACGTGTTGTACTTTTACTTTTGTACTTCGTTACCTTCCACCACTGCATTTCTGTTTACCATTTACAAAGCTACAGACACGTCACCTGCATGAGTCAATGGAAATAGAAAAATAAAAAGAACAACATTTCCATGGAAACAAGCCAAATTAAAGGTTTGTGGAGATGCAAGCCCGCTCACAATAATGAAGCAAGTTTTTCTACATTTTCCAGCGATAGAAACTCTGGGAAAATCTGGGAAAACTGAGAAAATGGCCCAGTTTTCTTCATCTAGACGTCATTGTATTCTTTCTTTTTTCCTTTTATAAATTGCCTATTAATTTGTGTTTTATAATTTGTCTAATTTAATAAAAAACAGTTCCAACCAGCTGCCTGTAGGTGACACTGAAGCTGTGATCAGAGTCCCGTCCCTCATGTAAACCTTCGGCAGGTTGTGAAGACGCTGCTGCTGAATCCACAGTTTTATCACATGTCCAGAGTCGGGAAATACACCGGAAGTCGTCGTCCGCATGTTTCCAAACGTCTTATCCGCCCATTAAACGTCTTACATTAAGAAAAACCCAACTGTAAAAGGGGTCGGCGAGAGCAGCTGTGTAGACGTTTCTCAGACTCATGTTTATCTCATATTCTGTCCCTCTGTGTTTGGTGTAACAGGGGGACAGTGGGGGTCCTCTGGCCTGTGAGGACTCCGCTCTGTGGAAGCTCGTGGGCGCCACCAGCTGGGGGATGGGCTGTGCCGACCCAAACAAACCGGGCGTGTACACTCGGATCACACAGAGCCTGAGCTGGATCCGGCAGGAGATGGAGGTCAGGCTCATGGAAAAGTGGAATTTAAACGGAAGATAATTTGATTCATCAGATTTTGACTTAAAAGCAGCTGAATTTCTCACTTTGACTTTTTTAACTCTGAAAAAACATGTTTGAATACCTTAGCTCCAGCTGTTAAGAGCGATCATTTCCACATTTCCGACAAAAATCAAATCCTTCAGTCCGTTTAGGTGAAATCCATCGTGACATAAACTCGTGTGATTATTATTATTCCATAAACACTCGTGTCAGTCTGATCTGATCTTTATTTATGACACAAATCAACTTTTATCACAGTTTATTGGACTTTTTTCACCCAGACTCCAGAGTCACGTGACCCGACTGTAGTGAGTCGTGAGTCTGAATCTGTGTGAATGAGTCACTGTAGGGGGCGCTAAAGAGTGCAGGACTATGTAGTGAATAAGGGTTAGGATGGACATTCGGACACAGCCATAGATTCACTCATGATCGATTGCTTTGGCCTTGGCATTTTGGATCTTTGCTGCAAAAATTTTCACTGCAAATTTTGACTGTTGGATTTGACGGTTTGAAAATCCATGTGCAGAAATTTGAAAAGGTGAATTTTTAAACACATCAGTGGAAATTGAGAATAAAAACAATTTAAATACAAGTCAGTGACAAACAAATCAGAGTGAAAAATTCAACACTTAAAATTCAAAATCTGATGAGACAAATGATCTTCCACACGTTTACACAGTTCAGATATTATATTTGTGTCATCTAGGTCTGCCATCCATTTTTGTTTCTGTTGTACTTAAAGCTGCACTGTGTAACTTTTTGGTTGGGGCTCCTTCACCTGCTGGTTTCTATGGAAATGTCCTGCTCTGTCTGGAATGTTCCACAGTATGGCATTAAACCTTTCTATCTTCATGGAGACCAAACCAGACCAAGTTCCAGGTCAGATCTGTGGAGAGGCGACCCCGCTCACAGTCAGAATGTCTGTTTTTCTAGGTATTTTTGAGCTCTAAAACCACCTGTGATTGAATAAATGTAAAGTAGAGCTGTTTAATGTCACACTGTGGAACATTCCAGGCAGAGCAGTGACGTATCCATAGAAACAAGCAGGTGACAGACCCCCAGTCAAAAAGTTACTTAGAGCACCTTTAAAATATCTTTATTATTATTTGTTTGTTTGGGGTTTTTTTTTTAGAGAGAAGCTCTCAGCCCGACCATCACCGCCAACTGACCCCAGAGTTGATTTATTTTCCACTCCGGAGAAGCTCAAACTGTGGCTAAAACCTCCTTTTTACAATAAAGAACCGGACGCAGGAGCAGGAGCCGGAGTTAGGCATCATTTATTCCAAAATAGAAAGCTCTAAAGGCAAAACAGACGAGAAAAAAGTGAACAACTCTTTTTAAAAACCAAGACAAGTGTGGAGTGACACGTCCGTACACCCCTGAAAACAGTAGGGGGCGCCATATCCACTGTTCAAGTCAACTTTACAGGCGATACAAACATTACTGCGAGCCAGACTGTGTACATATACACTGCACCACTGGGAGGCGCCGTTTGTGCATTAAAAAGACGATTTGTCCCGTTTGCCAAGTGATGCAAAGTTCATCCCGTGGTGATTTTTTTTATGTGATCGTTGGAAGAGAGAACGTAACAGCGTGCAGCAGAAAGAGTCCAGTGGGGGGCGCCGTGTGGGTGATTGAGAATAGCAGAGGGGATTGTGCGTCTGGAGAGAGCGAGGTTTGTGAGCACCTGCTGCGGTCCAGTGAAGAAGAACAAGGTGATATACACAAAATGGAAGTAACAACAGTTCACGTGAAAAAAAGTCCAAGTGGCAGAAAAGCGGAAGTTTGTTTGTGTCAATCCAGATTCACCTTAATCTGCAGGAACGAGTCACCGGAAAATGTCAAAAAGAAAAATTCTAATTAAAACTGCACGTGCAGACCTGTTTTAAAGC
The DNA here is from genome assembly GCA_029959045.1 of Taenioides sp. WSHXM2023. Classification (NCBI taxonomy): domain Eukaryota; kingdom Metazoa; phylum Chordata; class Actinopteri; order Gobiiformes; family Gobiidae; genus Taenioides; species Taenioides sp. WSHXM2023. Next base: position 1,155,355 of record CM057099.1, read on the forward strand.
TGCATTCTGTAACTTTTCTGGTGGAGGGTCGTTGTTGCTTTGTGGCACATCCATGAAGAAACATCTGGAATGTTTCGCAGTATGGCTTTAAACCTTTCTATCTTCAGGGAAACCAAACCAGACCAAGTTCCAGGTCAGATCTGTGGAGAGGCGACCCCGCTCACAGTCAGAATGTCTGTTTTTCTAGGTATTTTTTCTTTTTTTCCTCGAGCTATAATAAAACCGCCTGTGATAGAATAGATGTAAGGTGGAGCTTTTTAATGTCACACTGCGGAACATTCCAGGCAGAGCAATGACGTATCCATAGCAACGAGCAGGAGACGGACCCCCAACCGAAAATAATTTTAAACTTGGAATCTCATTGGTCACAGTTTACACACTTAAATCTGATAAGCAGGAAATACATTGTCCTCTGCAGAAAACAACAATTCTGTCATGAGATTTTGTAGTTTCTTCTTCTTATTATATATTTTTTATTATTAGTATTATTATTTTATTATTAGTATTAAGTCATGTCCTTGAACACACCACTTTGACATTCAAGCAAGTACTACTTAAACAGAAGTAATGGGACAACCTTTTATATAAAAATACTTCTTTTTTAATTAAAGGTGCATTATGTAACTTTTCTGGTGGAGGGTCCTTCACCTGGTTGTTTCTATGGATAGCAAAAGGAGAAATTCAGTTTGTCAACTGGACAGAGTTTATTTGGTTGAATACGTTTCTCAGCTCATCCAAGCTGCTTCTTCAGTTCTGGTCAGATGCTGGTGGACACTGCCTTATATCTGCCTGAAGGGAGGAGCTTAATTACAATGAAAATTACTCTGAGACACACATATTTATTTACAGTTTCTGTTAGTCAGGTGAGTCTATTCAATATGGAGTGGGAGTGGGGGAGTAGTTAGCAGAACCATTCAGGGCCATGATGGTGTTTTCACACCTCTGGACATGTCCTGCATCTGACCAGAACTGAAGAAGCAGCTTGGATGAGCTGCGAAACGTATTCAACCAAATAAACTCTGTCCAGTTGACAAATTAAATTTCTCCTTTTGCTATGGATTCTACCTGGACGACTGAGGGATTCTACACACGTTTTCATGGATACGTCATTGCTCTGCCTGGAATGTTCCACAGTGTGACATTAAACAGCTCTACTTTACATTTATTCAATCACAGTTGGTTTTAGAGCTCAAAAATACCTAGAAAAACAAACATTCTGACTGTGAGCGGGGTCGCCTCTCCACAGATCTGACCTGGAACTTGGTCTGGTTTGGTCTCCATGGAGATAAAAAGGTTTAATGCCATACTGTGGAACATTCTTGACAAAACAATAACATCTCCATGGAGAAAAGCATTTGACAGACAAACCCTCCACCAGAAAAGTTACACAGTGCAGCTTTAACCATATTAAAATATTCTTTGAAATACATTATTTTAATCTCTAACGTATCTGAACTTAAATTTAACATTTAGATCAGCTGAGATGGAGTGAGGATAATACAAGTCTTAAAAATCAGATGAAGAAAACCGGGCCATTTTCTCAGTTTTCAGTTTCAATATTGCGATATTAATCATAGTTTTACTCGGTATCGGATCAAAACAAAAATATTACGCATGATTCAGTATTTGAATGTACAAAAAAACTAAAAAAATAATAATTTACAGATTCTAGTCTAGAGCATAAAAATCAAGGACTTGCTGCAGAGTTGAACAGTTCAGATTAGGATTTTTAGTTTTGATGTGTCTAGGGGAGGTTAAAAAAATAGCCAAAATGAGGCTAGTGAAAATGTACAAACTTTCACATGAACGTTTTGAACACCAGGTGTGTGTTTTGACGAGGATACGTGATAAAAAGTGCAATAAAGTTACTCAAAAGTCGCTCTTAAGTTTGTCCGCGTTTCGTTTCTGTAGTTTCTAAATGAAAACGTCAAAACCAAATTCCAGCTCTTTCTAGTGCAGCGTTTGTGGCTTTTGCACGGACGTCCTGCAGATAAAACCGACTGGAAACACACCCAAACTCCGCCGTCCTGACCAGCCTGGACCAGTTAGTGTCTTTGACCAGTTCACCTTTTCTTTGTGCTTTTTCCTGGCAACATTTTTTTTCTATAAAACAAAACATAAGATAAGGCCTTGTATTAGTCTCGAAGGTTAAAACCAATTTAAATAGCAATTCTCATTAGCATTCAAATTTGTGTTTTAGAAAACTTCACAAACCCTGGAAAACAGGGTCACTAGTTTCATTATGAATCTGTACATAAATATTCCTTACAAAACAGAACACAAAATGAAACACTAGTCATGTTGGTATATAAAAATAAGCATCTCTCCAGTTTTTTCTGGGTGGAGTCAGTCTTGGGAGTGCACATCTACTCAAACACAAGCATGCAAACGTGAGGACAAACCCTTACACAAACCACTTTAAGTGTTGGCATCCAAAATGAGACGACGGGCGGGCGGACGGCAGCGGCCAGGGAGAGCCTGCCGACAGGACCGGAGGAGCCTGTGTTCTCAACACTGCTCCTGCCTGGGCCTGCTTCTTCTTTTCAGCTTAAATATACAAAAAGTGCACTCGTCTACGTCAACTAAATACTTAAAAAAGGCGTTCTGAAATGTCCTTAGTCTGTGTGCGGAGCGGCCCCATTCAGACCCAGAGTCCAGAGCAGCACAAGTGCACTGCCCCTTCACTCAGACTCGGTCCAATACAGCAACAGGACATGGCAAACACAGCGGGTCAAATCAAATGTCCTCAAGAATAAACTACACAGAGCCACTCCCAACGCCGTTCACTTAGAATTGTGCTCCACAGTAGAGTTTAACCTCTTACAGCTTTTACCTGTGTGAAATCTAAACGGACATGTGCTGGAGCCGACCCGCAGAGCCGACATTAGCTCGGTTCTGTGGGTCACACGGTTCACTCCTACAGCAGAAGCTTCACTAAACGATTCTCTAAGCTCAGATTGCCCAAAGAGGCCACAGACCAGGCCATGGCTTTGATCAAATGTGTGGGACTGACCACAGTGGAGTGAGCGTGAAGAGTCCTCTGTCCCAGCTCCACATGTGTGTGAGGGGGAGGGTCTGGGGAGGGTCTGAACAGGGTCTGAACAGGGTCTGAACAGGGTCTGAACAGGGTCTGAACAGGGTCTGAACAGGGTCTGAATGGGCTCGTGTGGACAGTAGGGGGCGGTAGGGGGCAGTAGAGGACAGCTCTACTGCAGAGGGTCCTGGTCCAGGCCCAGCCCGGACATGTCGTCGTCATCCTCACTGTCCCCTGACTCGTCCTCACTGTGTCCCCCCAGCATCACCTCCCTCACAGCCAGCGTGGCCCCGTCTGACGTCAGGCTCTGGAGGCCCTCCATGCTCATCGTCACCATGGTGCCTGAGCACACAGAACACAAAGTCACTTCTCATTTAAATACAGAGTTTCTATTTTAAAATGTACCCATATTATTTAAATGTATTTTATAGAATTTAAACATTGAAGTATAAATGTTGCCCCAGAGTCTCTGAAGAACAGGTGCTGTGTGATGCAGGATCTTGTTTAAACTGTAAATATGATGTATACAATGGCTTTATTTAAAATTTATTATTTTAATAAGTTTTAATAAGTTTATTTAAAATAAATATTTATTTACAAGAATTGTGTTTTGTTTGCGAGCAGTCTTTGCTTGGAAACGACGAGTTATTTTCAGCTGTCATTCTGAATCTGAAGGTGCAGAGCTCCTGGACTCGTCCCTGAGGGCTTCGGTCAGGCCTGAGGGCTTCGGACAGGCCTGAGGGCTTCGGACAGGCCTGAGGGCTTCGGACAGGCCTGAGGACAGACCTGACCAACCTCAGGGCTGTGGAAAGTTCTAGTGTCTCAGACAAGTACCTCCAAACTGAAAAGGACTGTCCACATGACGACCTCTGAAACCTTTCAGAGTTCAGTTTACAGTAAACACACTACTCCACATGTACAGGTGTGTGTATCTGTATGTGTGTGTGTGTGTGTGTGTATCATGCGCTCTCGTACCGTCTGGCATGGTGACCTGCTGTGTGGGTCCTCCTGCGATGGAGTCGGGCCAGAAGCGCTGCAGCGGTCTGTTCTGGGGAGTCTTCTTCTTGGTTTTGGGCGTCTCAGAGGAACTGGCGTCTAACATGGGCTGCAGGATCCGCCTCCGCGCGTTTATAAACCTGCACCAGTCACACTTTAGTTTTGTTTCGTTACCGCCACAATGAGTTTGACTTTTGACCTGTGAAGAGACCAGTGCTCACCAGTTGTTGACCTGGAGGAGCGTCAGGTTGGTCTGGGACGCGATCTGCTTCTTCTCGTCCTCCGTGGGGTAAGGGTGCTACAGACAGACACAGGCTCAGGTCCAGGGAACAAATAAGGATGTAACAGTAACTGAAATACGGTGAGATTTCAGATCGTCAAAGGTCTCACAATAATATCGGGGACCATCACAATATATCGAAAGTCTCTTCGCTTAAACGAATAGTTAAATAGCTAAACAAACAGAAGGAAGAGCACAGACCATGATCCTTTGCTCCGTTTCAGTGCAGACTACATCTTAGTCCTTCAGATTAAGTCTCGTTAAGGATATTCAGTTTTGTTAGCCTCCACAAAATGAAAAATATCGTAACTGCTGAACATTCCACCATAGAGACATATGCAGAACACCCCCAGCGCGATGTCACTGAAAATGTGCCGTTTAAATCCATTTTGTATTTTTTGCTTTGTTTTTCAGACGATCTTAAAACTTTTTGACAGTGTTTACTAGGGATGCAACGATATTCGATATAATATCGAATTGTTCGATAAGGGTGTCGACGTGTTCGCTCCATATGCACGTGTCCCTCCAGGCGCGCTGTGCCGTCATTTATTTTGGTCTGAAAGGGAAAAGGTTATCGCGGCGTCCTCCTCGCCGCTGCGTCCTCAGATGCAGTGAGTAAAAAGCTGCTTTTATTTTACGTTGATAGACCCAGGAATCACAAAGAGATTTACTTTGAAATACACTAAAACCGTGACATTAATGAAATGTGCTTCTATACGCAGCCGTGACGCGACATACGCGATCTTTTTCTCAGACTCTGGCTCATAAGTTTTAGTCGGAAAACGGTCTGTTGAGTGTTCAGACAGAGGACGGGAGAGCGACCCTCTGATAAGAGCACAGACCAGGGCCGCTGGAAGTCATTTTTAACAGGGAGTGCTGTGAAGCTAGCAAGCGGGAAACCTGACGTTGACAATGTAACTTCCTGCATGTTTAGGCCTAAAAATAATAAAATTAAAATCTAAATACACATAATAGCCTACATGTGTCAGAATCACTTCCCAAAATATTCATAAAGAAAGTATAAATTTAGCAAAATATTTTAATACAATTTTTTTATGTCCCTCTCGCCACTAGGGGGTGCTGCAGCACCCTCAGCACCCCCACTTCCTGCGGCCCTGCACAGCCTGTAGCAGCAGGGCGGTGTGGGAGGAGCTACTGCCTGTTCCTGCTGCGGGAGACGAGAAGAGCAGGACGGACACAGGCGAGTGAACGCAGCGAGAGGAAAGGAACAGAAATCATCAAATCATCATCAAAAAAGGAAAAGTCTGATAGTGTCGCTCTCCTTACATATAAACTACAGCTGTACAGAAGTTGTGTGTAATGTGTAATGTGTGTAATGTTTCATTAACATCATAGTGTTATTATGTTATGCTCATTAGCAGAAAAAATTACATGAGAATTTATTTATTGTCTTAAAACGTATTGAAATCGAATCGCTATCGTGACCCATGTATGGAGATACATATCGAATCGTGGGAAAACTGTATCGCTGCATCCCCAGTGTTCACTAATGTGTACACTGTGTCTCTGTCATAACTGCTGAACATTCCACCATAGAGACTCATGCAGAACACCCCCGCATGAATGTAGCACATTCATATCATAATAAATATCGTACCGTGGGACGCAAACCGTGAAAGTATCGTACAGAGAGATCTGGATATCGTCACATCCCTAATCATCACTGCTGAACATCCCACCATAGAGACACATGCAGAACACCCCAGCGCAGTGCGGATACTCACTCCGATGTGCTGGAAGAGCCACGAGCGCATGACGTTGGTGGCGTGTTTGGGAAGGACGCCGCGCTTGTTCTTGGAGGAGCTGTCGTCGTGATTAAAGAGGTTCATGTCCTGGTGGAACTGCAGCTGAAGCTACGGAACCAAGAACCAGCGTCAGTTTGAGATCCACAACGAAACGGGATAAATAGTGGTTTAACGAATAAATACTGCTGCTAGAAAATATTGTGATGATATCGAGTATCGGATGGAATCGGATGGACCCTGATTCTCGCCCGAGTTCGTGTCAGTCAAAGTGTGTGTGCGGCGGCGTACCTGATTGTTTTGGACGCGTATGGTTCCAGGGGACAGGGCCTGTGTGACCACCTGACCCTGAGGAGTAACCACGGTGACGGGCTGGTACACGGTGCCTCCTGCGCTCCACACACGCACACACAGACACATGCACGTATGCACAGACACACACACACACACACAGGACATGATTAGAGGCTGTAGACTATAGGCTGTAGTTTATAGGCTGTAGTCTATAGGCTGTAGACTATAGGCTGTAGTCTATAGGCTGTAGACTATAGGCTGTAGTCTATAGGCTGTAGTCTATAGGCTGTAGTCTATAGGCTGTAGACTATAGGCTGTAGACTATAGGCTGTAGACTATAGGCTGTAGTCTATAGGCTGTAGTCTATAGGCTGTAGACTATAGGCTGTAGACTATAGGCTGTAGTCTATAGGCTGTAGTCTATAGGCTGTAGACTATAGGCTGTAGACTATAGGCTGTAGTCTATAGGCTGTAGACTATAGGCTGTAGTCTATAGGCTGTAGACTATAGGCTGTAGTTTATAGGCTGTAGTTTATAGGCTGTAGACTATAGGCTGTAGTCTATAGGCTGTAGACTATAGGCTGTAGTCTATAGGCTGTAGTCTATAGGCTGTAGACTATAGGCTGTAGACTATAGGCTGTAGTCTATAGGCTGTAGACTATAGGCTGTAGACTATAGGCTGTAGACTATAGGCTGTAGTCTATAGGCTGTAGACTATAGGCTGTAGACTATAGGCTGTAGACTATAGGCTGTAGACTATAGGCTGTAGTCTATAGGCTGTAGACTATAGGCTGTAGACTATAGGCTGTAGTCTATAGGCTGTAGTCTATAGGCTGTAGACTATAGGCTGTAGACTATAGGAGAGGGGACCCACCTGCCACCACCTGTGTGGGGTTGACGGCCGTCACTGTGACGTTGCCCTGCTGCAGCGCTGAGGCCGGGACCACGATCTGCCCCTGAGGACTGAGGGCCCCCAGAGAGTTGGACGTCTGAGGGACACAAGAACAGACATTTTGAAAATGTGGGTTTCGGTTTTGCTTTACTGTAGGTTGACCCATGCTCTAGTCCATAATCATTTCCTTTGTGGAAAATGTGCACATTTAACCATGGGCAGGTTTTTAGAGACATTCACTAACCCAAAGGTTGGCAGTCAGATCCCCACTATTGTTGTTGCCCATTTTACATTGTTATATTATTTTTCCTTTGGCAAGACACTCCACTCTCCCGGACTGTGTCACTGATGTTAGAGTGACTGTGCCAATGTGGTTTGAGAAATGTGCAGAGTACAAATGTCTTTTTAAATTCATTCATATATTGTATTATTATTATTGCTGGTTTGTTCTGAACCCTGTGTGCTCCTTTAGTCTCAGACGATGCCTGCTGTTACGTAGAGGCTCCTGTGGGGGGCGTACCGGGGTCTTGGTGGGGGAGAAGCCCTGGGCCTGTCCGGGCACAGGGGAGTAGGGGCTGCCAGGCTCTCCGCTCAGCAGCGTCTCACTGTTCATCTTGGTCTTCAGACAGGCGATGTAGCGGCTGCAGAAGTCCTTACACAGGTCACTGACCTTCTCCAGCTCCAGCAGGTGGATCCTCAGCACCTGGATGGCCTTCACCATCTGAAGCACAAGAACAGTCAGGGTGGACTTCAGGGCTACAAACAAGGGAGCGTTTCTAGATTTCCCTCTGCTTTGTCCATGTTTGGATATGTGGCTCCTGATGAAACGCTTGGACACTCCTGACAGTTAAATAAAAGTGAAATAAACTAGTCATTTCATTTTGGGACTAGCTCTTTCCCAATAGTGGAATAACAAAAATATACTCCGTTACAAGTACTGCTGCCAGTAAGTTAAGTAAAAGTCAAAGGTCAAAGGTACGCGTGAATAATACTCCTCAGAGGACTTATTTTAAATGAATTTATATTTTTAAAAAGTTTGTTAGTTACTTTTTTTTTTAAATGTGACTTTTTACACACAATTACATGGTTAGAATTATAGTTACTCAGTTACAAGTACATGTGTGGGATTAAAAATCTACTAAAAGTACAATTGTCCAACAGGTACTTGTAACTCTGCGCTCAGCTGATGTGGGGTCAGGGGCTACATTAGAGCGTCGCTGTGAAATGCCTCAGGGCGGTCACATGGTCACTGTAGAACTTCTCACCAGGTTGTCCAGCTCGGGGTCCTCGCTGAAGAAGGGCTTGCCCTCCTTTTCCTGGTTCCTCACGAAGTTCTCGATGTCCACGTCAAAGCTGGCCGACGTGATGCAGTCCGAGCTCATGGTGGACTGCTCACACTTCTCAAACAGCAGGGCCAGCAGAGGGAACAGGGGGTGTCTGCGGACAAAGACTCACATCAAAATAGAATCCAACAAATACGAACGTGGGCAAACCCTCCTGTCAAAGCCTCGTCAGGTCTCAGAAGATCAGCAGGGCCTGGTCAGGACTCGGATGGAAGACCGCTGGGAAAATCAGGTGCCACAGGGGGGCGCCAGTGGCAAAAACTGTCAGTGTGTCCTTAGGCAAGACACTTCACCCACATTTGCCACGTTTACATGAGAGCTTTAATTCCGATTAAAAGTACTGGTAAGTTAATTCCAAATAAAAATTAATTCTGCTTTAAAAAGACCATGTAAACACTTACTTCCTAATGAAAATAATTATTTGGAATTAAACTTAATTCCGAATTTAGTGGGTGGTTTAACCCGAATTAATTTATTCCTCGATCATGTAAATGTTTATTCTTCTTAAAAATAATCCCAATCGTTCGGCGCTCGTTGGGTCGTCCTTCTGACGTGATGACGCTCTGCGAGATGGCGCCCGGAACAAACGTTGGTCTCAAACCGAAACAATTATTTTAATAAGTTCACTGGAAGAACGACAAATAATGAAAAGAGCGAATGGAAAACAGAAAAACACAAACCAAACCGAGATGACAAAAAGCCGGTAGCAGCTGAAGTGTGAGTTTTCTTCCGGTCGACGTAAATCCGTTCGTGTCCCTGTCCAATCAGAACCCTTCCCCAGCCCCAGACGATGAGCGGAATTAAATAAAACCGATTTAACGTGTTTTCTATGTAAACCTCAATTCAGAATTATTATTTCCATCGTGATCTATAAAAAAATAGGGACGGGACAAGATTTTGCAAACATGGGAAAAATGTGAGATTTTCCCCATGTTTTTACATTTGGATTGGACAAAAAAGGGTTAAGTGCTGCAAGTTACATTTCTTGAGAAGCTGTAGTTCTAAAAAAAAGTTCTACAGTAACAGCAGAAAAATTTAAAAACATAAACCATAAAAGGCGAGGCCAAAATTGTGAACTGAATCACAAAAAGTACTTATTATGAATGATGTTCAAGTCTGTTTATTTATTATGAATGATGTTAAAATCTCATACTCGTATCTCATGTCGTCTGGTGGAAGTTGTGTCTTAGAGACTTTAGAAAAGAATTTAGAAAAGTTTATAAATGAGACCCATAAATCTGTGAGTAGAATGCCTCTTTCCCAATGGTAAGTGAAAATGTTTTAATGCTTTAGTGTGGAACATTCCGGGCAAAGAAATAACTTGAAAACCAGCAAGTGGCTGATGTTGCCCCGATAAAGTTAAATTGTAAAATGTTAATATTTTTATGGATTCCCTTGAAAGAACGATCTCATCACCGTCAGACCTCAGGAGCTGCGGCTACAGTTTACCTGGAACAGAGCCGTTCTGTTACCTGTAGATGGAGGCCTTGTCTGCGTCCATGGGGCTCTGTGGTTCTGTGTTGGGACTGTGGTCCTCAGACAGTGTCCCCTCCATGAACTTCTGATCAGACTCAGTGTCCACCTTCACACCGCCCTGCATCTGCAAGCACACAGGATATATTAAATAAACACACACACACTGAATCTCTTGAACGGTGCAGGTCAAACTGCAACCATGACTGCAAGATTATTTCAACAAAAAAATCAAGAATGAAGATACTTTTGCATGAGGGTAAACAACAGCCGTGCACAATTACCAAACTCCATGCCTTTGTTTGTACTGAAACAATACTGATACTTTAATAAACTTAAATTGCACAAAAAAAATGTAAATTATGACTAAAATATACCCTTTTCATTTTTAAAAAACACTACACTTCAGTGAGAGAAGCTCGTGTTATTGCAGCGTCACCATTTTCTTACATTGATTATTGTGTTGTGTGGCCAATATTATGACTGAGGAGATTTATATTTTTGCAAAACATTGTGCAGCCCTAGTTCAAAATCCACTGTGTAACTTTTTGGTTGGGGGTCCGTCACCTGCTTGTTTCTATGGATACGTCATTGCTCTGCCTGGAATGTTCCACAGTGTGACATTAAACAGCTCTACTTTACATTTATTCAATTACAGGTGGTTTTAGAGCTCAAAAATACCTAGAAAAACAGACATTCTGACTGTGAGCAGGGTCCGTGAAACATTCCAGACAAAGTATCAACATCTCCACAGAGAAAAGCATTTGACGGAGCCTCCACCAGGAAAAGTTGCACAATGCAGCTTTAACAACATTTGACTAAAGGGTGGATTTGCATATGTTGGCGCTAAATTAAAGCTCCTGAAGGAAAGTGGCAGGAGTATAAAAGGCAGTGTGGCCAGTAGAGGTCACATGAGGCAGGGCCAGAGGCTTTAAGTAAACAGACAGAAGAGGGTCTTTAGCTCCAGTCACATGAAAACACTTCACCAAACAAAAGAAACACAAGCTACTGCCCCAAACATGACCTGAAAGGAAAGACTCGTGTTCTGTGGGTACAGCTCATCCCGTCCCTCACTTTAATCACGTTAAAGAGGACGTATTTTACTTCGAAGGTGCACTTTTTGGTTGCGATTCTGTTTCCTCCTGCATAGGACTGAAAGACTTTTATTCCACTCTCTTCTCTTTTAACGTGAATTTTATGATTATTTATGCTTTGATTTGTTTGTACTGTGATTTTAACGTCTTTCTTATTCTGTAAAGCACTTTGAATTACTTTGTGTACAAATGACCGAATGACCTTGCCTTTAAGGTCCGTCACCTGCTTGGTTCTATGGATACGTCATTGCTCTGCCCGGAATGTTCCACAGTGTGACATTAAACAGCTCTACTTTACATTTATTCAATCACAGGTGGTTTTAGAGCTCAAAAATACCTAGAAAAACAGACATTCTGACTGTGAGCGGGGTCGCCTCTCCACAGATCTGACCTGGAACTTGGTCTGGTTTGGTCTCCATGAAGATAGAAAGGTTTAATGCCATACTGTGGAACATTCCAGACAAAACAATAACATGTTAGCTTTTATTGTTTTTGAAAATGCTGTATTTTGCCGAGCGTTGGCCTAAATCTTACAGCTTTATACAATAACTATAAAGAGAAAAGGGCCTAGGAGAGATCGCTAAATTACTGAAACATGGATGACAGTAGACAGCTTAAAAAAAAAAAACCAAAAAAAAGACAAACATAATAGCCCCTCTTTAATGACTAAATCTGCTAAAATCATAGAGCTGTGTTGTATGTATGAATTTATTTATTTATTTATGAATTTATTTATTCTTTATTTCAGACAGAAATATTATTCAGTCTATAGTTTAGAATTAAAATGTATAACAATATATATTATACATTTATTGTGATTTTCTGACAATTATGATATAAATAAATAGATAAAATACTGAATTTTTTTGTTATCTTTAAACAACAATTCAGTTTACTTAGAATTTCCGTCAGTCTGGCATGAGATTAAAGCTGCACTGCGTAACCTTTCTGGTGGAGAGTCCGCCACCTGCTTGTCTCCATGGAAATATTACTGCTTGTCTAGAATGTTCCGCAGTATAGGTTAAAAATATCTATCATGATGGAGACAAGCAGGTTACAGCACTACGCTACATTACAGTTCAGATCTGTGGAGAGGCGCCCCTGTTCACAGAAGGAATTATTGTATTTTTGAGCAACAGAAACACCTGTGATGAATAAATGCATAAAGGTGGATACGTTTAATGTCATACCATGGAACATTCCAGACAAAGCACTAACATCTCCAGGGAGACAAAGTTTCAAATCATTTCTAATTATTCAGCGTCATAATAATTATTCATTAAGACCAAGTTTCAAATATTTTCCCTTGTGGATCAATAAAGTTTGTCTAAGTCTAAGTTTCTCCCTACCTGTCACCTGACCAACCCCCCCAGCAGATCACATGAGCCTCTTCTGATCCCACATTATGAGAGGCTCTTCTCAGCGGACCCCACGGGCTGCGGTCAGACTCTTCTCTGTCGGCATGTGACAAGTGCCCAGAGCTGAGACGGAGCTAAAAATACAGGCAGCCCGAGGGGGAACGTTCTGATCCGTCAGATTGTTCTGGAATCACAACTCGCCCCAAACTTGGCTCCAGAACAAAGACGAGTCTGTGGGAGATTTGCATAAGAGCAGCCAGGCACCAGTGTTTAATGTGCAGGCTAACACGAACGCACAAACACACACACAAACACGCACAAACACGCATAAAACACACACACACAAACACAAACACTGTTTCACAAAGAGGCATTACAGATAAAAGAAAGACGGACAAACTAAATGAATAAATGAAACACAAATAGAAAGACGAGGAAACAAAAATGTAAAAGAAAAGAATAAAAATACAAAATGCTGCTGATGTTAATTATTAGAAACAATTATTAATATGAAAAAACATGGAGTATGTTTTGTAATTCATGATTTTAAAGCTGCAGTGTGTAACTTTTCTAGTGGACAATCCCTCAAAAGCTTTTCTCCATGGAGATGTTATTGCATTGTCTGGAATGTTCCACAGTATGGCATTAAACCTTTCTATCTGCATGGAAACCAGACCAAGTTCCAGGTCAGATCTGTGGAGAGGCGACCCCGCTCACAGTCAGAATGTCTGTTTTTCTAGGTATTTTTGAGCTCTAAAACCACCTGTGATTGAATAAATGTAAAGTAGAGCTGTTTAATGCCACACTGTGGAACATTCCAGGCAGAGCAGTGACGTATCCATGGAAAAGTTACACAGTGCAGCTTTCATACTGACCTGTTGCTCTCCTTTCTGGTACTTGTCTATAGAAACCTGGGCTGCCATGGTTCACTGGTCACACTGCAGGAGCTGGGGCATTATAAAGACGACGAGACACCTGGACACGGACAGAAACAACATTAGACTGTTCTAATCACGGGACAGGACCACGACTTAGGCCAAGACAAACTTTACTGAGACAAAAAGCAAGAGACAAGTGTCAAATAAGGTATAATTATATAAATGTATAAGTACAAGTCAAAATTAAACAGAAAAATAAGTAATAATGATTCAAATATCTCAGTTCTTTACGGAATATGTAAAGAAAACAGTGCAAAGAAGACAGTGACTGACAGGACACAGGCTTATCTGTGACATAAGGGACAGCAGTGCAGTTGTAGGGAGTATTATCTGTTACATAAGGGCGAGTTGTTGTACAGTTGTAGGGAGTATTATCTGTTACATGAAGGTGAGTTGTTACAGTTTGTTACACAGTTGTAGGGAGTATTATCTGTTCCATAAGGGTGAGTTGTTACACAGTTGTAGGGAGTATTATCTGTTACATAAGGGTGAGTTGTTACAGTTTGTTACACAGTTGTAGGGAGTATTATCTGTTACATAAGGGCGAGTTGTTGTACAGTTGTAGGGAGTATTATCTGTTCCATAAGGGTGAGTTGTTACACAGTTGTAGGGAGTATTATCTGTGACATAAGAGTGAGCTGTTGTACAGCTCTATGTTATTATAGTATATATTATTATGTTATTATCTAAAAATAGTATACATTATTATTCATCAATTTAAAAATATTCTGTCAAAGAAACAGAAGAGAAGAAAAGGATCATTGTTTATTTATGTAGTTTAAGTTTATGCCACTGGGTTAAGACAATACAGCAGCTAAAAGTGTCCATATGACGCTATTTTCTGATCTGTTCTAATGTCGTTTCCTCGTCACAAACACCTGGAGTTGTGTTTTGTTTCATTCACATGTTTAACACACAAACCTGCAGATTTAGGCTGAGTTCTTCTCTCAAACAGAAAACACTCTGTTCCACCTTGTGATGTCATGTGGTAATACAATCATTTGGATAATTTCAGCTCTGGTATTGCAAATCTCGACTGAACTAAAGGTAAAAGGAGCTGTTCACTTGAAAACTACCACTTGATGACATCACAAGGTGGAACAGAGCGTTTGGAGCTTTGGAGATGTAGACAGACTAATAATAAAGTTTTCCTCAAACATGTGAATGAAACACAACAGCTCTGAGTATGTTTTTGGTGAGGTAATAAGATTCTAACATGGCTTAAAGTTCACAAGAGTCAGTTTTGCAGAATTATTTTAGACATTTTCACATATTGCCAAATTATTTCACCCATATTATCTCCATATGCGCGTACTATATGTAAAACAGCACAAAACATGAAATGAGGTTAGACACAGTAAAGTTCCATATTAAAAGAATTCTTGGTGATTTTCCACTCTTGTCATTAGCACTAATATAAAGTCAAATCACAGAAAGATTAGTTATGTAGCTGATAACTGGGGGTAAATATACAATTTGAAAATATGAAAAGAAATACTGAAAGTAGCATTTAACTATTGCCATGGAAACTAGCTGCCACATCACCAGGCCAAGTTACAGGCCAGATCTGTGGAGAACGTGGGCCCACTCACCAAAATACTGCATGTTTTGTGGTAGTTTTGAGAAATAAAAACTCTGGTAATTGAATAAATGCGAGATACATTTGTTTAATCCCAGGCAAAGCCCTAATATCACCAAGGAGACAAGCAGACGCGGAAACTCCAACAGAAAAAAGTTACACAGTGCATCTTTTATTTAATTCAATGCTTTTGTTGTCTTGCTTCAGTCTGGCTCTCCAAAATGTGACTGAGATTTTCAACAATGTGATTTACAAACACCAGGAACGAAACCATTATTGTGATTCGTTTATAAATGCGCCATGTTTTGTTCTAAAGGGGAAACTGGGAAAAGGTGACGGGGAGTTTATGTTTACACACCCACCACGATGGATGTAGCATTAGCACGGCGCTAGCTCCGTGTTAGCTTCGGAGACACTTTAAACAAAAAAACAAACAAACAAAAAAAACACAACACCAGGGGCATCCTGCAATTGTTTCTCACAAACCAACGCGATGCAGTGTTTTATTTTCCCCGCGCCGGCTTACTTCGGCTGGTTTTGTTGTTTTCATTGGACCGCGGCTAAGCTAACAAGCTAATAGGCTAACAGGCTAACATGCTAACGCTAGCGGTGGAAAGTGCATGTCGTGTTTGCGTGCAGCCAAAATGCCAGTGTGCATGGAAGCGCCATATTTAGCCAAAGGAGCCGTTGCCAAAACACTGCTAACAGCTAAAGCCCGGGACAAAAAAAGCCCCGCAGTGATACACGGCGGCAGTGTGTGCGCTTCAGGGGCTGGAGACAAACACGCAGTGAATGAACGCGGATCATTAAATGTGACTGGATTGGTGCTGACATTAAAGCAGCGGACAGGCCGGGCCGCAGATTCATCAAAAATCTCCCCACATCAGTCAATCAATCAGACGGGGACAGCTGGCCCGTGTCTCCCGTGTCTCCCGTGTCTCCCCTCCCTCCGCGCTGTCTCCGGGCCTCTTGTCTCCGCTCGCCTTCGCTGTCCCGCTGTCCCGCTGTCCCCACTCGCCTCACTCTGCCCCCAAAACGCCGACATCTTTACCCCCTCCCTCCCTCAGCCCCTGCTTCGCATTAGACTCTTTTTTTTTATTTTCTTCTCGTAGCGCTGCCCGATTCCGTTTGAGTGCCGAAAAACGCGCTCCGCCGCCCTGCCCCGGTCCGCGCCGCTCGCCCTGGGGCATTTTTGCGTGCGGCCCAGATTGTTTGATTGATAGGGAACGGAAAAAGAGGGATTTTGAGTGACAGCTTACCTGAGTGCCAATCTTCGTCACACTGACAAGCGGCTGCAGCAATCGGGACCCGCAGTTGTCACGTTGCGTCATCGCGTAAGGGCCGCGGATGGCACGCAGGGCGCTTTGCTCATGAATATGGATGCGGGGGGCGGACTCATGACGTGCCCAGTCCCTCAAGTGTGAGTCTGCCCGGGACCAAAGCTGTGGAAATGATACCCACTGGCCTCGTTTTCTATGAATATCCCCGCGGCGGCTCGTATTCAGCCGTGCTAAGGAACAAAATCTGCGCCAGGACGCGAGTATTAGTTGTAATTTTGGATTCTAGGCTATGAATTCTCAAAGGCTGCTATTCCTGCCTGGGTGATGGCAGAATGGCAGCAACTTCACACTGCTATCTTGGGTAGGGTGACCAGATTAATAATAAATAATACAACTGTGAAACTAGTGCGTAATTAAGGAAAACTGTTCATGACTTATTCACGTCTAACATGTGAGTCAGTACAGTCAGGATTTCTTTGTGTTTTGGTCATTTTTAAGCAGCTTTTCTGTTTTTAACTAAACAAATCACCATGTCTGCCTCTCCTTACCGTTGGCAGGTTTCAAATCGGTCAAAAATAGAAACATCAGGGACATTTCTTCTATAAAACTGGGACAAATCACTGGTTTTGTATAAATCTGCGGGGACAGGGGACACAGGGCTCAGAACTGGGACTGTCCCGGGTAAACAGGGACGTTCGGTCACCTTCATCTCGGGGTGCATGCAAAAGCAAATCTGTTTCCACATCACAGTAAACTTGATTAGTCCTAATATGTGGCAACAATAACTTACATTATCTTTATATTCTGTAATCACCACCACTACTAAAAGTCTGGACACGCCGGCTTTTTTTTCTTTAAGTTTACCACTTTCTACATTTACACACACACAAATATATGAAGCAAAGTATATTGAATTATTTAGCAAAGGAAACAAATTAAGTTTAGATTCTGTTTGCTGCATTCATAGTTTTGATGAAATATAACAGTTTTTTGTGTTTTTTTTAGGAAAGCCGTCGAAACTGTTGAAACTAAACCTCGATGTGAGAAAAAATATATTAAAATACAAATATTTTAAGGAGATTTTACTAAATATTTCTCTCTTTTTGAGGTTACATATAATAGTTTTAATTATAGACGATATATACAAGAAATTCTAATTCTGCATATCTCCAAAACAACAATTGCAAAATATATTAATGATTTTTCAATAAATCTCTAACAACGTAAAAGGGCCCAGATTTCGCCATTTTCTGACCTGCCATAATGTTTCCTCATCACAAACACCTGGAGTTGTGTTTTGTTTCATTCACACGTTTAACACACAAACTGAGTTCTTCTCTCAAACTGAAAACACTCTGTTCCACCTTGTGATGTCATCATGTGGTGATACAGGAAGTGCTCCACTGTGTTTTTAAACTCCACACACCTTCACTAGAATCATTTGGATCATTTCGATCTCGACTGAACTAAAGGTAAAAGGAGCTGTTCACTTGGAAACTACCACTTGATGACATCACAAGGTGGAACAGAGCGTTTGGAGCTTTGGAGATGTAGACAGACTAATAATAAAGAGTTCCTCAAACATGTGAATGAAACAAACACAACTCCAGGTGTTTTTGAGGAGGAAACAACATTAAAACATGGATTAAAGGTGCACTATGTAACTTTTCGGTTGGGGGTTCGTCACCTGCTTGTTTCTATGGATACGTCACTGCTCTGCCTGGAATGTTCCACAGTGTGACATTAAACAGCTCTACTTTACATTCATTCAATTACAGGTGGTTTTAGAGCTCAAAAATCCCTAGAAAAACAGACATTCTGACTGTGAGCGGGGTCACCTCTCCACAGATTTGACCTGGAACTTGGTCTGGTTTGGTCTCCATGGAGATAGAAAAGGTTTAATGTCATGCTGGAGAAGCATTTGATGGACCCTCCACCAGAGAAGTTACACAGTGCACTCTTAAAGCTCAGAAGAATCTCTTTTGTGTAATAAAAGACACAGTTTAAGTTGGACTCAGTTTCTGCATTTATGGACTTTGTATTTACTGGTTCTATTTACAGTAACAGGGTCGAATAATTAGCATATTTAGAACTCATTATTGCTACTAACGAGTGTGAGCGTTTCATTTCCACTTTTTAACGATACATGTTCAATTTACAATATGGTTCATTTAAAGCTGCATTGTGTAACTTTTCTGCTAGAGGCTCCATCCAATGCTTTTCTTCATGGAGATGTTATTGCTTTGTCTGGAATAAATGTAAAGTAGAGCTGTTTAATGTCACATTGTGGAACATTCCAGGCAGAGCAGTGACGTATCCATAGAAACAAGCAGGTTACGGCACTACGCTACATTACAGTTCAGATCTGTGGAGTCGCTCCTTTTCACAGAAGGAATACATGTATTTTTGAGCAACAGAAACACCTGTTATAAATAAATGTTACTAATGGATATGTTTAATGTCATACCACGGAACATTCCAGGCAAAGCAATAACATCTCCATGGAGACAAGCGTGTAGCATTCAGTCCACCAGGAAAGCTGCGCAGTGCACCTTTAAGTGGTGACCTACATAGACACAAGAACCCACAATTCATCTTTACATTATTTGTCTAAAAAATGAGATGAGCCTTTGAATTGTTTAACTGTGTAAACGACGTGTTCAGGCTCAAATTATGCAAATGTGTGTGCGCGAGGGGGAAAACGCAGCCCCGTGATTGGCTGAGCTCAGCGTCTCCAGAAGTGGGCCAGTGACATCATTAAAACAGAACATGGAGGCCCCAAGGCAGAGGGGAAGCGTTTGAAGTCAGCTCAAATTTGACAACGGAGAACAAACGTTAGCACGACAGAACGCAAACTCCATACTGTGAGAAATACTGGGAGAAAATGTGTTACGCTTCATGACATCACAAGGTGGAACAGAGCGTTTGGAGCTTTGGAGATGTAGACAGACGAATAATAAAGAGTTCCTCAAACATGTGAATGAAACAAACACAACTCCAGGTCTGTTTTTGAGGAGGAAACGTTATAACATGACTTAAAGGTGCATTGTGTAACTTTTCTGGTTCCACAGTATGGCATTAAACCTTTCTATCTTCATGGAGACCAAACCAGACCAAGTTCCAGGTCAGATCTGTGGAGAGGCGACCCCGCTCACAGTCAGAATGTCTGTTTTTCTAGGTATTTTTGAGCTCTAAAACCACCTGTGATTGAATAAATGTAAAGTAGAGCTGTTTAATGTCACACTGTGGAACATTCCAGGCAAAGCAATGACGTATCCATAGAAACAAGCAGGTGACGCAACCAAAAAGTTACACAATGCACCTTTAAAGCAGCACAAGAGTCAATTTTGTGTAATATAACTGTTAAAAATTACACGTTTCGAATAATAGATAGAAAAAACCCAGAACAAAAATAAAAAAAAATGCTATAATTTTAAGTCTTTCTCTTCCACTTTATTGTCATAACAGTTCTCCAAAACATTTATTTATACAATTGGAACAATACTTTAATTCTGCTTATTTCAGAGTGACTCCGAACACTGTATGAAATTTTACATTGATGATTGACCCTAGTTTTGTTGATTTACCCCATGTTTTAAAATCAGTTGTAGCTGCACACACTATTACATTACACTTTCTTTTTAACACACAAAACCTCAAATTGTATCTCAAGAATCAGGTAAATAAACGCTGTCATTTTAAAAGTGCTGTGCCTAGTGCCTGGGGGATGGGCGTCCTGAAGAGGGCTGCGGCAGTCGGTACTTCGCCATCTCCAGGTCGAAATCGGCAAAAGTGTACGGCGTGTAGCTGTGGTGCTCGTAGTTCCTGTACTTAGTGTTATCAAAGGGTTCCTCTGGTTCCACTGGTGGAGCTGCAGCTTCTGGGCGAAAAGGACAAAGACGTGGATTAAAAACACAATAGAGAAAATGGTGCAGGGCAAATATGGTGAAATTCACGTTGTGTGTCAAATGAGCGCCTGCCTCAAAAAGACACGAGAACGAGTCTCTGAGCAGGTCTGAGTCGGCGGTGGAATTTTAAGGCGAGCCCGTCTTTCATTTAAGGACCTGTATCACACAAAACGCACTCCTGTGAGCTTCAAGTTATTTTAGAATGTTTTTCTCTCCTCAAAAACAAACCTGCAGTTGTGTTTTGTTTCATTCACATGTTTAACACACAAACCTGCAGATTTAGGCTGAGTTCTTCTCTCAAACTGAAAACACTCTGTTCCACCTTGTGATGTCATCATGTGGTGATACAGGAAGTGCTCCACTGTGTTTTTAAACTCCACACACCTTCACTAGAATCATTTGGATCATTTCAGTCCTGGAATTGCCGATCTCGACTGAACTAAAGGTAAAAGGAGCTGTTCACTTGAAAACTACCACTTGATGACATCACAAGGTGGAACAGAGCGTTTGGAGCTTTGGAGATGTAGACAGACTAATAATAAAGAGTTCCTCAAACATGTGAATGAAACAAACACAACTCCAGGTCTGTTTTTGAGGAGGAAACAACATTAGAACACGACTTAAAGCTGCACAAGAGTCAGTTTTGTGTAATCTAGGACCTTAAAGCTGCAGTGTGTAACTTTTCTGGTGGAGGGTCCGTCAAATGCTTTTCTCCATGGAGATGTTTTTGCTTTGTCTGGAATGTTTCACATTATGGCATTAAACCTTTTTATCTTCATGGAGACCAAACCAGACCAAGTTCCAGGTCAGATCTGTGGAGAGGCGACCCCGCTCACAGTCAGAATGTCTGTTTTTTAGGTATTTTGAGCTTTAAAACCACCTGTGATTGAATAAATGTAAAGTAGATCTGTCATATTGTAGAACATTCTAAGCAGAGCATAAAAACAAGAAGGTGCCAGATCCCCAACCATAAAAAGCTCCACAGTACAGCTTTAAATAATTAGTCTATAGAGGAAGTTTCTGTTTCCACGTCCTCTCTTTGCTCTGCTCTCCATCCATGCCTGGCTCTCCCGCCTCTGTTCCTCCTCCGCTCACACCCGTGTCAGAGCCTCTGTCCGTGGCTGCAGTTCCAGAGTGGATGCTAAAAGTGAAAAGGTGGCGGCACATTTCCATAAATTCACACATGAACAAAGGCCGGTTGTCAGGGAAGCGCTTCCTTAACGACGGCAGGCGCTTGAACCCCTCCGAGCCGGAGACGAGGTGGTGTGAACGGGACAGGGACCGGGACCAGGACAGGGACCGGGACCGGGACAGGGACAGGGACAGGGACAGGGGAATCACACAGTCTCCACAGCACACACTGGGACTCTGTGTGCTCAGTTTTCACCGTATTGTCACAGATTTGGGTTGTAAAGGGAAAAGTTTTCATTTGGACCTGATGGTAACAAAGGATTCTAGGGCACCATAAACTAATTTATGTTAAAAATAAAAAACTGGAGGAGAATAGAAGTATTTTTTAGAACTATTAAAGCATCAAATGTAGTGATTTTGATAAAGAATTTAGTTCTTTTAAGCGATTTAATTTTTCTAGCTGTTTTTTTTATGTTTCTGTGTGTTTGGTTTGCTCAAAGTTGGGACATTAACTCAAATTAAATGTGCTAAAAATAAGTCTCAGCCTTTTCAGCAGATCTCAGCCCATGAAGAAAAGTACTTTTTACTTTTCAGTCCAGTTCTAAAATGTAGTAGAAAGTACAGATACACGTTCTCAAATGTAGTGAAGTAAAAGTAAAAAGTATCCACTGTAAGATGTACTTCGGTAAAGTACAGATACCTAAACGTCACAGTGTTCGGTTCCAGTCAAATGAAGCTCACTGAGGCTGCAGTTATAGGAGCGAATTTAGAGCCAGTTCCATATGAGGAAGAGGAATTAATTTACGGAAAAAAAAAATAGCGAAATAAAAACAGCAGGATCATGTAGAGCGGGTTAATACGAACTTAAGACCCACTTTTATTCTCAGGCTTTTAACACAGCGGGAGTTGTGTAGTCCACTGTATCTTATTTATTTTTATTTATTTTACTTATTTATTGCTATTTTATGATTTTCATGGTTTTGCTTTTATTTGATTTTTACTGGTTTTATTGTTTTTGGGCTGGTATGATTACATTTTAACAGTTTACCTTTTGCCGTCTTCATTTTCTGATTTCTGTGCAGCACTTTGGAAACGGCTGTTTGTAAAATGTGCTGTAGAAATAAAGTGGATTTGGATTTTAAGACCAAAACGAGGAGCCTGACAGCAGCAGCTACAGACAGAGGGGTGACGCTTTTTCAATAAAATTCACTTGAAACTGAAGCCAGAGTTGATGGAGCCGGAAGTGCCCATATTATTAACTATTTGTAGTTCTTCCAGTGTGCTTATTAAAAAAATTTGCTCCAGGCCTCCATCTCACAGCGCGTCATCGCATCAGAAGGGCGACCCAATGAGCGCCGGACAACTGGAATTATTTTTAAGCGGAATAAACATTTACATGATCGAGGAATACATAAATTTCTTTAAAATCGGAATAAACCACCCACTTAATTCAGAATTAAGTTTAATTCTGAATAATCATTTTCAGTAGGAATTAAGTGTTTACATGGTCCTTTTAAAGCGGAATTAATTTTTATTATTATAAATTACTTTTAATCGGAATTAAATCTCTCATGTTGAAAATGTACTTACATATACAAACTAACAGGGGTAGGCACACAGGTCCTATATAAAACCACTGCTCAGTTCCAGTGCGGTTCTGGAGACGGTCTGTTCCTCGTTCAGAACAAATTAACCACAGAAACATCTGATTGTTCCTCGTTCAACCTGAGGACACCCGTTAGCATGCTCCAATCACGAGCGTGACCCTGACACACGTACAGTCCGTAACACAAACATTCACTGTTCAGACGCACAACTCCAAGTGAGGAACACGGGTTATTTCTACAGAGAAGAGGGAGGAGAGGTCGTAGTTTTGGAAGCAGGATTCACCAGTTGGTCGGTGAAGTGTGGAGACAGGAAACAAAAGGCCAAATCTAAAAGGTTTATGGTTTTATATGAGTTAAACAAATGTGATTTTCACATGTGTAAATCCTGCTTCAAGAGTTAAACCCAGGCTGTGTTTGGTGAGCGTCTGGTCCGGATCCGGCTTCACTGTAACGTGTGCACTTTTAACATTAGCCTTAACGTTAGCATTACATGGCACAAAGTACAAATATAAAGTACAAATCCTGGAATTCAAAGCAAGAGTCAAATGTTATAAATAAAACAGGTTATAAAAACAATGAAGCCAATAGGGAAATGACTTTAAATAAAAATACTGCTGATGTGGGTCGAATTATATGGAGACTTGGGCTTACATTTATTCAAATTCAGGTTTTTGCTGAAATTGGAGATTTATAATTAAGATTTCAAAATTTCAAGAAAAAAGTAATAATTAAAGGTCCTATATTACACAAAAATTGACTCTTGGCAGCTTTAAGTCATGTTATAATGTTACCTCATCAAAAACAGACCTTAACCCTTAATCATTAGTCTGTCAAAATGCTGTTCCACCTTGTGATGTCATGTAGTGGTAGTTTTTAAGTTAACAGCTCCTTTTACCTTTAATTATTATTATTATTATAACCATTTCTATTTTTTGCTCTTTATTATATTGTGACGTGTGAGCTCCTGTGTCCAAGTCATTTCCCTTGTGGATCAATAAAGTCGAGTTCAGTAGAAATGACCAATTCCAGGACTGAAATGATCCAAATGATTCTAGTGAAGGTGTGTGGAGTTTAAAAACACAGTGGAGCACTTCCTGTATCACCACATGATGACATCACAGGGTGGAACGTTTGACAAAAGAGCAGAGTTTGTGTGTTAAACATGTGTGAAAGAAACAAAACACAACTCCGTTGTCCGTTTTCGATGAGGAAACAACATAATAACAGGTCAGAAAATGGCGTAATATGGGCCCTTTAATGAATGACATTTGCTATTGTATACGAAATATGTAAATTAAATTATACGATTATTAGAATTATCCATAAACAATGTACCAGTAGCAAATGAAACAATAACAGCGGTTTATATTGTCATTAGAGATCATAAATCGCGCTCACGTGACATTGCCCTTTTCGTGTTCAAGGACTCCCTCTGCTGGTGACTACATGAACATGTCATTTTTAATTTAACATAATCAAATATACAGATACTGAGGCAGAGGATAACTAGGCATGTCAAAATTATACAAACAATACAAAAAAAAAAAAATGCAAATATACTTAAATAAAGTAAAATGCAGGGGCAAATAATACTATATATAATTATAGATATTTCCTGTATATATTGTACGTTTTAATAGCTTTTTTTTTTGTTTTTAATATTTTTTATTGTCTGGAAACCTGAATTTGAACCGTGTGAGCCCAAGTGATGCAGAGACGACCAACCTTGACCAGATAAGGATGAATTTGGCAACTGCAGGGCGTAGCGAGGGTTTAAAACAATGGACATTTATGCAACTAAAAAAACAAAAGCATACAAGCGGGATGCAAAAAAGAGATTAAGCCAGATGATCTGAGCAGGAGAACATGAGAGCAGGCAAATCTAAAGCAAATCTGGAGCAGAAGTGCAAACCAGCAGCAGCAATGGCGGATGGAGACAAGCCCAGGTCATGCAGGTTAAACTCAAGGGTTAAAAATACGGAATGATCCAGGGCCAGTTTCACACCTGAAGCCGTTCTGTGTTTGAGGTAATAATAATGGGCTCTGTTCACGCTAACGTCACAAAACCAGAAGACGTTTGGAAACATGCGGATGACGACTTCCTTTGGGCTCTGCCAGTGAGAGGAACTCTGACAAAATGTCCCCTGGTTTTCTTCATCTAGACGTATTTATGTGTATTTTTTTTGTGCATTATAATTTGTCTAATTTAATAAATAAAATAAAAAAATACGTCATTGTCAAGTCTGAACATAGGGTACAGGCTATAGTTTTCCCTTAGTCGGCTTTATGCATTCATGACTAGATTCCAAAGTTAAAGCTGCATTGTGTAACTTTTCTGGTGGAGGGTTTGTCTGTCAGATGCTTTTCTCCATGGAGCTGTTATTGCTTTGTCTGGAATGTTCCACAGTATGGCTTTAAACCTTTCTATCTTCATGGAGACCAAACCAGACCAAGTTACAGGTCAGATCTGTGGAGAGGCGACCCCGCTCACAGTCAGAATGTCTGTTTTTCTAGGTATTTTTGAGCTCTAAAACCACCTGTGATTGAATAAATGTAAAGTAGAGCTGTTTAATGTCACACTGTGGAACATTCCAGACAGAGCAATGACGTATCCATGGAAACAAGCAGGTGACGGACCCACAACCAGAAAAGTTACACAGTGCACCTTTAAAAATATGGTATGGAAAAAATATATGTAAATATAAATGTAAAATAAGCAAATTAGCTCATATGAACATTAATATTTGCATTTACAATATTAGTTAAGTTGTACACAAAGCTTTTCAAATTTTAAAATGCCATGGCAACTTGTTTTAATTCACAGCATGTTCGTTAAAATTGTGTTTTCGTTTTATGAGTAAAATATGAGAAAAAAACAAAACAAAAAAAACATTCAAAACTCCTGATCCAGACTGGAAAAATTAAGGCTGAGACGGAACATTTCCCACAAGAGTGAGAACAAGATTTTAACAGAATTTATAAATGACTGTGTGGTTCAGTCCACCATTTTGGCCTCACAGTTTTGTATTTATTTTATTTTATATTTGCAGTGCTGCTTGTTGGAATTACTGCATTTTTAGAGCTTAATTTCATCTTGTAAGATCTTGTGCCACGAAACGTCCCATCGCTGATAAAAATATATTATGATGCACTAAAAAGCCCTAGTACTACAACTGCTTTAGCCTGAAAAGCCAGATTTACAACTAAACTCCAACCAGTGCTTCGTTTCAGGTGTGAAAATGTCCCAGAAAAGCAGTGAAAGTGGCTGTAGCATGAGCTAGAGTGAGTGACATGGGTTAACACCTCCACGCTCCACAGACGGAGGTGTTTTTCGTGCGAAGGGAACTGTAAAAAGAGGTAGTGTTTTTTTTGTTTTGTTTTGTATTTTTTCAAAGGGGGAGTTTAAAGTGTGTACCCTCAGACGCTTCGGCTGCAGCCAACTCCTCCTCAGCTTTGGCCTCCACAGCCGGAGCGGGGTCCACCAGCTCCTCCGCGCTGGCCTCCGCAGAAGCACTGGCTGGGATTGGTTCGATTGGTTCTACGGGGGTTTCTACAGGTGCTTTTGCATCTTCTGGGGCTGATGCAAGAGGTTCAACTACTTCCTGGGCAGAGGCGACTACTTCCTGTGCTGGTTCAACTACTTCCGGTGCCAATTCAGCAACTTCTGGGGTGGGTTCTGTTGTTTCTGGGATTGTTTCTACCATGTCTGCTTCCGTTGGAGCAACATCTTGGGGTGATGCGATTACTACATCCGGGGGCGTTTCGACTACCTCTTGTGTCAATTCAACAACTTCTGGAGCTGGATCTACAACATCTGGAGCTGGATCTACAACTTCCTGAATGACATCTTGAGCTAATTCAACAACTTCTTCACTTGGTTTAGCAGCTACTTCTGCTACAACTTCTGGAGCAGATAGTTCAACCTCAGGAGCTGTATCAACAAGTTCCTCAGTTGATACAACCACCTCGGGAGCCTTTTCCACTACTTCCTGCGCGGCTGCAAGAACTTCTGGGGCTTGGTCTGCACCGTCCTGGACTAACTTAGCTTCTTCCACAATCTCTGGTGGGGTTTCTACATCTCCACTGACTTCAACTGGTGCTGCTTCCGGAGAAACTTCACTTGGGCTTCCTGACTTTTCTTCACTGATGGGGTCTTCAGCAACATGCAGTTCTGTAGCCGCAGCTACTGGTTCACCAACAGAAGCTTCAGCTGCGGTCAGAATCTCAGGGGCAGGATCTACCAAATCTTTGACATCAATAACAATTTTAATAGTCTCAGGACTAGCTTTAGGGGCCTCATCCACCTTCACATCTTCCTTCACTTCAGGGGCTTGTGTTTTGACGTCTGGTTTCTCATCTTCTGAGTCTGAATCCGAGTCAGAGTCGGAATCAGAATCACTTGATGATGACGAAGAGGATGCATCAACCGGAGCTCCAGTGGACTCAGAGGAATCCAATTTGGCAGAGCTTTCTGAGGTAGTGGATAATACTGGAGTGTCTTCAGCCCTAGTTTCGGCTGTCGTTTCAGCTGCAGGTTCAGCCGTAGTTTCAGCCGTAGTTTCAATCGTAGTTTCAGCCGTAGTTTTAGCCGTAGTTTCAGCCAAAGTTTCAGCCGTAGTTTCAGCCGTAGGTACAGCTGTAGTTTCAGCCGTAGGTACAGCTGTAGTTTCAGCCGTAGGTACAGCTGTAGTTTCAGCTCTGATTGGCTCTTGAGTTTCTGGAATCACGGGAGCAGAGTCAACAAGTTCTTCTGCACTTGCACTGACCACAGGTTCTGCTTCAGCAGGTTCAGCACTTTGGGCTTGTGTTGCTGCAGCAGCTGCTGTGGACTCTTCTGGTTTGACCTCAGGGACTTCAGCCGCTACAGCGACAGGAGCAGCATCAACCAGCTCCTCCACCGGTGCATCAGATGGAGTAACTTTGGCCTCTGCCAATTCAACGACCTGGTCCTGAGATGGGGTTTCTGCTGGTGCCTCAACATTTACACTTTGAGCAGGTTCGGTGGGTTCTGAGGTAGATTCAGCTGAGCTAATTTGTTCAACCTCCGGTGCTGTAACAAGAGGCTCTGGGGAGGGGCTTTCTGTCTGAGGTTCTGTGGTTGTTTCAGGGTTAGCTGTGGATGTAGCTACAGATTCTGCTGCAACTAAAGGCTGCTGTGAGTAAACTCCAGGGTCTAAGAGTTTAACTGGAAAGGCAACGGAGGTCTTGTAGGAGAGGAGAGCTGTTCGCTCGTCTGGAGCTTCTGCTGTGAGGAAACAGTCATAGAGTGTTAGGGCTGCACACACAGAGGTCCACATTCTGTGTATTCTCAACAGTAGAACGGAAGATGCACCTCCATTTAAAAATACAGACTGGAGTTGTACTTCACTTTTTTATGTAAATGACTGAATCTGCTGTGGTTTCTGGTCAAATCAAATTCAAATAGAGGCACTGAGACAGACACAGACTGACCGCATTTGAAATGACTTAGTGCTGTGGTTATCAGAGACATGACACGTAGAAAATAACACAGTTAGTTATATTTGAACATAATAATCATAATAATAGTTATTTAAAAAATCTATACTTTAACAAACGCCTATGGTGCGGGTTTACAAGACATTGCTTTAACATTTTGTGTTTTTTCTAGTGCTGCCATCTACTGTTGAGAAAACACTTGGGTCTAGCAGAAGATACAATTTGCAAATTGAAAATACAAAAAGGGTCTTAAAAAAGAGAAAAATATATTTTGTGTTTTTAAAAGAAGCCTGGATGAAATAATAAAATCCTGGGTCGCGGTGCTCCAGCTGTGCCAATCTAGCACCAGACAGTTTCAACATGAGGTGGGATTAAACACGATTAACACGCTGTTGGAGAACGGGAATTTAAAAAAACACAATTTAAATTTGACAGAGATCCAAACATGATTATAAAATAATTACTTTTATGGTGAAATAGAGAAAAAATTAACACACAATGGGCAAACGGTCATATGATTATGTGCAGGAAACATGATATTTTTGAATACAGTAGTTATTGAAGTTTGGGGGCCTTACTCTTGGCCTCAGCAGGTTCTTTGGCCCCAGTGCAGAGTCTGGCCACAGGACGACTCCTCAGAGCACAAAGGCTCTCCAGCTGGAGACACTGCAACCGAAACAGTGAAATTACATTATTTAAAGAAATATATATGTTTTTTAAAGTATCATGACAGGAAGCTGAATGTGTAATAAGTTAAATATTAAATTCTGTTGCTCACGTTGTTTGTTCTGAGAAAGAAAACTTGTTTACGCAATAATTTGACATATTCACAGTTTAGCTAATTTAAATAGTTATATTTTATAATAGATTTGTAGTGGCTTAGAAATACAGTTGTTAAAATGTACTAGTATTTGGTTCTTAAAAAAATAGATCAGAGACGGTTCCCAGCCCCAGGACATGATGTACAGATTTCTTTTCAGCACAAGAATGCTTTACATTACATCAAAATAAATTAACTTTTATATAGACGAAAATCACATGCACAAATGCATAATCCTTTAAACTTCACAGTAATCACATTTAATTGTCATAATATATATATATATATATACACACACACACACACAATAAAAATGAAAAAGATAAAAGCAATATTTTGATTTTAACCAAGTACGTCGTGACGTCAGAATAACCTTTCGCTTACGTCCTGCTGGTGACATTTGAATTAATATTTCATAAGTTTAGTGGTGACTTGAACGCTGTATGTGAGATCAGTGTAATTTAACTGCAATTAACATAAAAAAAACTAAAATAATCTCCTCTTTCCACGCCTGGTTTGAGCGTCTTATGTTCAGGAAGTGCGTGTCCTTTAAATTGCGTGAGGTATTCGCTTTTCTTGGTTGTTTAAATGCATATTTATTGACATTTTCAACTGCTTTACTTTCATTGCACTTTTCTCCTTATTTTGCATAAGAATCGTGCTCATGTTAAACCGTGTTAATCCGTTTGTGAGGCTTTTACCTTGAGAGAAGCCACTCGCCCTATCCGAAGCAGAGAGGTCGCCATCTTGAGTTCCTGCTGTTATTATGGTCCGGCCGCAAACGAAACGAGCGTTAAATAAAGGTTCCGCTTTGACCCACTGGTGCTGGTGGGTGATGCTCATGTATGTTTGGATTATTATTATTGTCTCTGGAGATAACAACAAGTTATTTAGCAAGTTTCTACTTGGTTAAACTTTTCCCATCACACTTGGAGGCTAAACCGTGTCTGGAGTTTGTGAAGAGCCTCATACATAGAGCGCCCTCTGCTGAGATGTTATCAGATTCCAATTTAATTAAATAAAGGTTTCAAATGAAGCAAAACATGACAGAAAATGCACATGCTTAAAAACACACTTAAGTATTGTGAGATATAGTGTAGGATAACATTTCCAGATTAAAATAATGTCTTATAACACTGCTAAAAATGACAATTTGACTATAATATATAAGAATTTGATGTAGTGTTCTGGTAGTTCTGTTCATAGTAAGATAGATATGTGTATTCAGTGTATTACAGATTAATAGCAAGAATGGTCTCCCCACTTTTCAATGTTGGGCCTTTTTTCACTGTTTATGCCTTTGTTGATATCTTTAATAGTAAACAAAACCTTTAACATTAATATTTAGGAACTGTCTAAGATTTTGATTTTTTATTTCATAAACCTGCATCCCCAGAGATAAAAATGATAAAATGTCTCTCTGATCTGAACGGTCACTCCCTAAACCCCAGAGTCAGTGCTAGTGCAGCCTCTGCAGCTCAGGGAGGGAATTCTGGAGGTTCTGAGCTTCACATGAGCCTGTCCATAAACTGAGACTGAGACAAACCTGGA
Source organism: Taenioides sp. WSHXM2023 (assembly GCA_029959045.1). Taxonomy (NCBI): domain Eukaryota; kingdom Metazoa; phylum Chordata; class Actinopteri; order Gobiiformes; family Gobiidae; genus Taenioides; species Taenioides sp. WSHXM2023. Next base: position 1,186,152 of record CM057099.1, read on the forward strand.
CGTGTCTCTGTGTCTCTGTCTGCAGGTGAAGCTCTGGAGACACAGGGTCAGTGATTGTAGTAACTTTTAAAACAGTTTTATAAGAGCACAGGCCACACACAGTTCCTTAAAGTTCCTCACTGACAGTTTGACAGTTTCTCTTAAATATCGGACACACAATATTCCACAGAGTCAATGGCACCAAATGTTTTTATTAGCACAAGGGAATAATTAAAGGCCAGAAGCAGACGGAGAGAGGCACACACAGGGATCAGATTAGCACCAGCGGAAACATCAGACTTTAGTTTAAAAAAAGACCCCTCCATATTTGAAAATTCCATTGTTCCCTTCGACTTCGGTAACACGGCATGCACGTGGGGAAAAGGGAATGTTGGAATAGTCTTTAGGAAAGTATTACAAAGCAGAATTATCACAAGTCCAGTAACAGTCCAGGCTCGAGTAGGCTTTTCTCCAGATGGCTGATGGGAAATGTAGTGTTGAGTCTTTTAGTGCAGGGGTTTTGCAGTTTAGAACCACAAACTGTAGCTGTAGCTTTGAGCTTATAGGGTCATAAATGAGGCTCTGGGGTCAGCGGGCGACATCCAAAACAAATATGATTAAAGGTCTTATATTACGCAAAAGTTTGAAATCATGTTCTAATGTTGTTTCCTCCTCAAAATTAGACCTGGAGTTGTGTTTGTTTCATTCACATGTTTGAGGAACTCTTTATTATTAGTCTGTCTACATCTCCAAAGCTCCAAACGCTCTGTTCCACCTTGTGATGTCATCAAGTGGTAGTTTTCATATCAACTTAATGCCATCTTTTACACTTCAGTAGAAATTGGCAATTCCAGGGCTGAAATTACATAAAAAATTCTAGTGAAGGTGTGTGGAGTTTAAAAACACAGTGGAGCACTTCCTGTATCACCACATGATGACATCACAAGGTGGAACATCTGTGGAGTGTTTTCAGTTTGAGAGAAGAACCCACTTCCATCATAAGGAATATAAAACTGAATATTTAGTAAACTTCTCAAATTCCAGACCCCCATTTAAAATCAATATTCTAGACATTTAGAATTATTTTCAAACTCTAAACTCTAAAGTATTTCTAATAATAATCAAAATTACTCAACATTACAGAAGAACTGGGATTCTCTTTTTAACCATTTCCTCAGTTTTCTTGTATTGATTTCTCTGCACGATCACTGAACGTGTGATTTGATGATGTTTGTCTTTTAAGTTATTTAACTGTATTAAATGTGCATCATGTCAATAAAAAGAAAAAAGAAAAAAAATGCATATACAAAAAAAAAAAAGAAAAAAAAAAGCTTGAAAGAAGAAACGTGTGAATAAAAAAACACAACTCCAGGTCTGTTTGTGACGAGGAAACGTTAAAACACAGATGAGAAAATAATATGGGCCTTTAAACCTTTAAATAAAACAAACAAACAAACAAAACAAAAAGCTGCATGTGAAATGACGACAGACATTCAGTGAAATGTAAGAGACAATTCAAATTTAAATAAAAATAAACTAGGGCTGTGCAGTCGACTGAATTCTAATCAAGATCGTGCTTCAGGAACCTCTCCACAGATCTGACCTGTAACTGTAGCTTTGCGTCATCACTGGCTTTCACTTCAATTTAAAAGTTTAAATCAGAAGAAAATCAACTTTTCAGAGCTTTTTACCAGGTTATAGTTGTTTCCTCATCATTTACTCACCCACAGTTGTATTTGGAGTGATTTGTACGTTTATCGTTTATTTTCAAGACGCCATTTTGCGGATCAACCGTTTCCTCCGCCAAACGGTTCTCAGTGGTGACACTCGTAGGTTTGGGCAGCGTCGCGTCGTCGTTTTGGTCCAAATGTAAAAAAAACGCTCTGCTCTAGTGCAGCTGTCCACAGGAGGGACCACAGCCTGGTTTAGTCCTGGTTTAGTCCCGGTTTAGTCCTGGTTTGGTTCTATCCACAGGAGGGGCCCACAGCCTGGTCTAGTCCTGGTTTAGTCCCGGTTTGGTCCTGGTTTAGTCCTGGTTTAGTCCTGGTTTAGTCCTGGTTTAGTCCTGGTTTGGTTCAGCTCCATTGGACTCCACAGTTTTCTAACTCTGAAGTCAGAGTCTTGTTTGTTTTTTGAAGTCGTTTTAGATTCATTTTGTGATTTAAAATGTCTAAACTATAACCAGATGCTCCACGGGGGTCAGAGGTCAGAACTATAGAGACAAGCAGAATAAGTCTTCTTTAATACTCTCTGGACTGTGGCTGTGTCCGAATGTCTCCCCCAGCCCCTAACCCTCCTTCACTACACAGTCCTGCACTCTTTAGCGCCCCCTACAGTGACTCATTCACACAGATTCAGACTCACTACAGTCGGGTCACGTGACTCTGGAGTCTGGGTGAAAAAAGTCCAATAAACTGTGATAAAAGTTGATTTGTGTCATAAATAAAGATCAGATCAGACTGACACGAGTGTTTATGGAATAATAATAATCACACGAGTTTATGTCACGATAGATTTCACCTAAACGGACTGAAGGATTTGATTTTTGTCTGAAATGTGGAAATTTACCTGCGCTTTTATCTGCTTCATTCAGTCGTGTGAGTAATAGTACTATAGTAGTAGTACACGAGTATAACAGTAGTAGTATTTGTAGTACTTTTATCTGCTTCATTCAGTCGTGTGAGTAATAGTACTATAGTAGTAGTACACGAGTATAACAGTAGTAGTATTTGTAGTACTTTTATCTGCTTCATTCAGTCGTGTGAGTAATAGTACTATAGTAGTAGTACACGAGTATAACAGTAGTAGTATTTGTAGTACTTTTATCTGCTTCATTCAGTCGGTTGTGTCCAGTTAAACTCCTGTCGCTGTAGCTGATGTTTTCCCGTGAGCCCTGAATAGCGCCCCCTGTAGGGAACAGTGTGGACATTGGGACACAGCCTGTGGAACCTTTTAGGCACTGACATCACCATGGAGACCAGCAGGTGGCAGATTCCCCCTCTAGAAAAGTTGCATATTGGACCTTTAACGCACACGTGTTGAAATGTCAGTCTAACCAAAGTTGGATGTGGCCTCGGCAGACCCCAGACCTCCATAATCCTGGATGAGGTTTGTTTTTATGTTACTCAACAGTCCTGTTCGTCTCTGTGCAGCTCCTCATCCTCCTCTTCCTCCTCTCCTTCGTCTCTCTCGTTCAGCTCCTCTCCGATCACGTCCAGTTTAGAGTCCTGTCTCTTCAGAAGCCCCGCCCCTTCCTCTTCATGGCCCTCCCCTTCCTCCTCCTCCTCCTCGTCGCCGTGGTAACCGATGCCTGCCGCCTGCAGCTGTAACCGGCGTTCCTCCACCAGCAGGAGGCGCTCTCTGACGCCTTCAGCTGCCACCGCCGTGTCGCTGGGGCTGCCGAAGAAGTGCTCGCTCCTGGAGGACAAAACATAAAGCTCGGACATTCATGCTGCTGAAAAAAGAGCCTTTAAAAAACGGAAAACAAAAACATTTTAAATTCCAAAATGGAGGCAGCTGGAGGCAAAAGTGAAATGGAACATAATGAGATTTCAACGAGTGCGTGTACGTGCGCCCGAGTGTCCGGGTATGATCGGGTTTTTTGAGTTTCCTGGTTCTGTGAGTGTCCGTGTAGACGCAGGATCCTGATTTCAGTCTCCTGGATATTCCAGTGTCCCGGTGATGAGAAACCAGGAGACTCTCACTGGGTTTTCCTGAGAGTCTCCAGGACACTGTGGCCTGTAGACGCAGGATCCTGATTTCTCAAACCTGGAGCTGTACTGAGCATGTGCGAACTCAAGTCACAAAAACAGGAGGAGCAGATACTTTACCAAAACCACTCAAACTCCTACAGGACTTTTATACTTTTATACTTATAAACTAAATAAACCAATTAATACAACTGCATTTTAACCCCAGGCTCAACTAAACTGTGACTCTGTTTTATTTTTCAAGTGTTAAAACGACTTTTCCTGAAGCTGTGGCAGAGCTCCACAGTCTCATGTTCTGACTTGAATGTTTGTCTTCTTTTTGTTGCAATAACATTTCCATGGTAGCAGATCCCCAAACTAAAAAGTTTAATGTTTTTCTTGGTATGAATGTGAGAAAGTGTCTATATTTATTCACTTTTACTGCTGCAGTTTTGCTCTGTCGAACAATAAATCTAATCTAATCTAAATTACGCAGTGCACCTTTAAATTTTAAATAAAAACTGACAGAAATCACGTCTTTGGGTCTGAATCATTTGACAAAAACAGTTTATAAAACAGTTTACAGCGGTCCAAAGTTACTCCTCACTTACTTTATCCATTCAGGGCATCCTAATTAATCACCAGGTGCAGTCTGAGCTGGTCTTTAAAGGACTATAGTAGAACATTTAGATTTTTAATTCCTTCGACATTATCAGATTATAGAAGGCGAACACAATAAAAAAATCATCTCTGGACACAGTAAAGTATGTGGAGATTACCCGTCGGGGAAGATGACCGGCAAAGTGAGTCTGTCCAGGAGAGCTTTCCCCGAAGAGTCCACGTCATCGAGAGCGGCCGCGTCCACACACACCTCCTGCAGCACCTGGACACACACGAGACACACACACACGACACAGACACACACAGATATTCAGTAAGTACGCTTCTTAAAGGGCCCATTTTGTTTCACTCACATCTTAAACACACAAACCTGCAGATTTAGGCTGAGTTCTTCTCTCAAACAGGAAACAAAACACTCTGTTCCACCTTGTGATGTCATCATGTGGTGATACAGGAAGTGCTCCACTGTGTTTTTAAACTCCACACACCTTCACTAGAATCATTTGGATCATTTCGATCTCGACTGAACTAAAGGTAAAAGGAGCTGTTCACTTGAAAACTACCACTTGATGACATCACAAGGTGGAACAGATGTAAACAGACTAAAAATAAAGTGTTACTCAAACATGTGAATGAAACAAAACACAACTCCAGGTCTGTTTAATGAGGTAACAACATTATCACATGGCTTAAAGATCTCAGGAATACATTTTGTGTAATGAAGGATTTTTAAAGTAATGTCCAGAACGCAACACACTAAGCAACTCCCAAGAGTGAAAAAGTCTTCCAACTGGAACAGATTTATGCTGTTTTTTTTTTATCTAAAAAGTCTAAAATTATATTATGCTCGCGATAACACATGTTGGTGTTGTGATTATTGTAAGAAAAAACAAACAAACTCATAACTACGTTCATGAAATCCCTCAGTCGTTCAGGTAACATCCACAGCAAAAAAGAAATTCAATTCTGTCAACCGTTCTGTCAAGTTTTTCGATCAAAGACGGAGTTTCTCAGCTCATCCAAGCTGCTTCTTCAGTTCTGGTCAGACGCTGGTGGACACTGCTCTATATCTGCCTGAAGGGGGCGCTCACTACACTGAAACTGCGCTGAAACTGACACATCTACTTCATTACACTTACAGCAGCGAACAAACAGAAACGCTGAACAAGTGTGTGTGTTAGTTTCAGAGTAGTTTCAGTGTAGTTAGCGCCCCCTTCAGGCAGATATAAGGCAGTGTCCACCAGTATAACAGTTATTAAGCACTTTTAAACCTAAATTATTTGGATTATGACGGGAAAAAGTAGCATATTCTTAGTTTTGTGAGCCTCTGGTGGTGCCACGTATGCAGAGACGCTCATGTCTGTGTCTGTCCAGGTGAACTCTGTACACTGGACCCGGGCTGACCTCTGCTTACGGAGCTGCATCTCGTCCATGTCAGCGTCTTTTGTCCAGTTGACAATTGAATTTCTCCTTTGCTATTCACAACTATCAGCGCCATGACCAGGAAATGGCGAAAAGAACCCAGAATGACCACCCCACATAATATAAAGCCCCGTGCGGGTCTGACCCTCTCTGCTGCGCTGTGGAAGTCCAGGGCCAGCTCCAGCCTGGCCTGCCTCTGGTCCGCGCTCACACTGAACTGTTTCCAGACGCGGTTCAGTCTGGGCAGCGTGTCCCCCGAGGAGCGCGTGGTGCAGCGCAGAGACTGGCACAGCACCACCGTGGCCTGGAGCAGCTGCCGCCCATAGTCGTACGTGCTCTGAGGAGAAGACACGGAGAGACGGGGATTACAATATTACAATAACAAAACATAAATATAACAACAGAGTAACAGTAATGCAAGATTATCCCAGTAAACCATTTTAAATATACAGAATCTGTTGTGGAATTCTGTGTCCCCTGCACAGTCTGAGCACGAACACCTCCAGTTCATTGTTCCATTTCTCTGTGATTCGCTCTGGCGTCATCAAACTATTACAGAATTTGTCCTTTAACATGATCAGTTTCCTCGGTCGACTCGTCTCACAGAAACGGGGCGCTGTGCTCTTCTTATTTTATCTCGTCCAGCTTGTCTCCACACTGTCCTTCTGAGTCCGACACTGTCCTTCTGAGTCCAGCACTGTCCTTCTGAGCTCCTCTTTAAACCTCCTTGTGGAAGCAGAGTCAGGCGTGAATATCCAGTACTAACGCGCAGTGTTGAGTCCAGACTGAGGGTAAATAAACTTCTCCTGCCTCAGACTGTTTGCCTTGCTTCACAGACTGAAACCTAAACGGTCTGAGATGCAACCAATAAATAGCAGAATGTACCAATAATTATTACTTTTTCAAGTTTCTACTGCTCAAATCAACAAAAACACCCTGAATCTCCCCATTTTTGCAAAGAAATTGTACACATGATAAACACTGGGTCCCATAATGTTCCAGGTTCCATATATAGAATAAGTCAATATAGTATTTATCGTGACAGGCCTAATATTTACACATTTTTAAACATACATACATATTATGGAACATTATGGGTCCTTGACTTCCTGTTCAAACCACCTCTTGAGTGGCACTTCACAGTAGCATGCAGTGGATTTTCATTTAATTGTTTTTATTGTTGAAAAATGTCATATTTTAGGGTTCTAAAATGAGAGAACGCCACAGTGCCACAGTGCATAATATGTGTAATATGTGCATAATATGTCCCTTTTAAACCCTTTTTTGTGAATTTGAGCCTTTTGTACAACTGATATTGAAGGATTTATGATGTTATATATTGATCCATAATTATTATTATACATTTTTAGTATGGTTTTTGAAAGCCTCACCTGAGCCACGTCCACAAACTTGCGGTGTTTGTCGAGCATCGTCCTGGTCTCCTGAGAATCGTCTCCCAGTCGGACATGAGTCTTGAGCAGAGCGTCCAGGAGCTCACCCAGCCACTCCACCGACTGAAGCAAACAGAGAATCAGATCAAACAGAGAAGAGCCACTCCACCGACTGAAGCAAACAGAGAATCAGATCAAACAGAGAAGAGCCACTCCACCGACTGAAGCAAACAGAGAATCAGATCAAACAGAGAAGAGCCACTCCACCGACTGAAGCAAACAGAGAATCAGATCAAACAGAGAAGAGCCACTCCACCGACTGAAGCAAACAGAGAATCAGATCAAACAGAGAAGAGCCACTCCACCGACTGAAGCAAACAGAGAATCAGATCAAACAGAGAAGAGCCACTCCACCGACTGAAGCAAACAGAGAATCAGTTCGGATTGTAGTACTTTTTGTAAACCAGTAAAAGCACAGGCTGCATATTCAGATTTCAATAAGTGTTACAGCTGTGGCGTGTGGTCAGGACACTCAAGGCAACCACATGTGGAGGAACGTGTGGGTCTGAACCTGAACCTGCTCCGCTTCAGGGAAATACAAGACGTTTCTTCAGGAAAAACGTGGTTTTGATTTTCATCAGTGAGAAGTGAGCGATAAGGTGCAGTTCTAACGCAGGGTTCAAGGGACGTTTGTCACACATCAGGCTGACGGTCAGGCTTTATTATCAGTGCACCTGTCTGACCAGTGCACCTGTCTGACCAGTGCACCTGTCTGACCAGTGCACCTGTCCTGTTAGTATCTCTTCATGAAAGTACCTTTTGTGTAGTCAGTGCATTACACATGTGTAGATTTGTCAAATGTCACTCAGATGTTTTCATAAAACTAATAAAACTTACTAAATCACACAGATAACAACAGCACTGAAGGCTCCGCTGGATAAATAAGAGTAAAAGTAGAAACAAATCGCCCTGTTTGTGCTATAGACTTTACAAAGAGGGTGTCAAATACAGTCCAATATATACAAATATTAATAAACTGTCTATTATATTAATAAACGGTCTAGTTTTCTCTAACTGGACTCCAAAATGGCTCAGTGTACATGTAATTAATGTGAGTAAAAATAAATGTACTAATTTACAGTGTAGTTTGCATAAAAAGTGTTGTGTTATCGACTAAATGTTGATGTCCTCCCCAAGTCGCCGCCCGCTGCCGTGTTACAGTAAATTCCGACCTGTAAAGCGTCTTCTTCACACTTGAACAGTTGGACCATCTGCAGCATCTTGAGCCTCCTGACGTCCACCATGTCTTCACACCTGAGGAAACCAAAGAACACTGCTATTTTCAAGTGTGTGGGAGACGTCAAAGGACGAGGCATTTAAAGGTGCAGAACGAGGAAAAATCACTTTATCAGGTTTGGTTTCTGCGGCAGATGTTTTGTTAAAGCTGCATTGTGTAACTTTTCTGCTAGAGGCTCCGTCCAATGCTTTTCTTCATGGAGATGTTATTGCGTTGCCTGGAATGTTCCACAGTATGGCATTAAACCTTCCTATCTTCATGGAGACCAAACCAGACCAAGTTCCAGGTCAGATCTGTGGAGAGGCGACCCCGCTCACAGTCAGAATGTCTGTTTTTCTAGGTGTTTTTGAGCTCTAAAACCACCTGTGATTGAATAAATGTAAAGTAGAGCTGTTTAATGCCACACTGTGGAACATTCCAGGCAGAGCAATGACGTATCCATAGAAAAGACCAATGAAAACGTTACTTAGTACACCTTTAAGTAGCAAAATTATGATGGAACTTTTTATAGTCCACATTTTGCTTATGTAGCCACACATTGCATTGATACAGGGTAAACTGTATAAAGAGTCTTGCCCAAAGACACAACAATAGTATGCACAGGTCTGAGCAGGGTTTCGATGAGCCCTCTAACCACTGCTGCCCCCTGTGGTGCAGTGTAGTACTGCATAGATGAGGGTTTTTTTTTTAATATTGGGCAGAAACATTTAAAAAAACAGAGGGAACTACATAGACCATGATCCTTTGCTCTGTTTCAGTCCAATCTACATGATAAAATAACAGTTATTAAGCACTTTTAAACCTTAAATATTCAGATTATGACAGAATTGTAGCATATTCATAATTCTGTTGGCCTCTGGTAGTGCCACGGGTAAACTCTGCAGACCAGACCGGGGCTGACCTCTGTTTACGGAGCTGCATCTCGTCCATGACCGCTTGGATCTGCTGGACGTTCCCCTGCTGCTCCTCTGACGTCCCCTCTGCTTCCTCCACAGGCCAAGCCGTCTGCCCGCACATCTGCTCCAGCAACAGCGCCCCCTTCTGCCGCAGCGACGTCAGGCCCGCCTCTGACCAGCACAAATGAACAAATGATACGATATAAGCAAGAGAACAAGAACACAAAACCAAGACAGAACTAGGAGTTAAAGGGCCTCCACCAGATCTTTTACCATGTATTTCAGCAAAATGTGTCTTGCCCCGGTACAGTCTCTAGTCTACATCAAAGCGCTTTATTGTCCCATAATCAGGAAGTGCACGTTAGCATAGTAATTGTTGCCTACTGTCATGGTAAAGCTCCACTCTGGTCTTTGAGTTTTGTGCAAAAGCGCTTAAAAACTTAAAGACACTGTATATTTGGGATGCTCAGAATTCGTAAAGTACGTGAGGAATAACTTTGGACAACTGCAAACTGTTTAAAATAGTTTAAAAAAATCCCATATTACAGAAAATTGTGAGCTTTAAAGGTGCACTGTGTAACTTTTCTAGTGGTAATATGGACCTTTATTGTGTCCATAGATAAAAATAAATACAGAAAAATAAGATGCTGAAATGTGACACACTTTGGACACACTTTTGGACTTGGACACAGACGCTCACACATCACAATAATTATAATGACAAAGAGAAAAAATAGAAATGGTAATAATAAATTTAAAATAAGTACCAAAAATAGCAAGAGACTAGTGCCAAATAAAACATAATTATATAAATGTACAAGTATATGTACAAGTAAAGTAAAAAACAGAAATATAGTAATATAAATACAGTAAATCTCAGCTACATACACAAGGAAAAATAGTGCAAAGATGAAATTATTGACAAAACATAGGGCACAGTCACTCACCCACGGTCTGCAGTTTCTCCTCCAGCATCTTGAGGTTCTGTTGGATGGCCGCTCCATCGGCCGGGGCCACGTCTGCACAGAGCATGCCCAGAAGACTGTCCAGCTGCTGGGACAGCTGTGGGGAGACGGGTGCATTTGTCTCGTCACAACATCACACTGAACCATGTCATGTTCACAGAGTTTATACAAGCGCACTTTATCAGGACTTCAGGCTCTAACGGACAGGCTTTTCTTCAGACCCACAGGAGGTGAAGTCCTCCCCTGTTACGATGATATTTTATTACTCAGTTATTCGAGTACTTCTTATCAACAAGTTAAAGGTCCTGTATTACGCAAAATTGACTCTTGTGAGTTTTACATCATGTTATATTGTTGTCCCTTCATCAAAATCAGACCTGGAGTTGTATTTGTTTCATTCACATGTTTGAGGAACTCTTTATTATTAGTCTGTCTACATCTCCAAAGCTCCAAACGCTCTGCTCCACCTTGTGATGTCATCAGGTGGTAGTTTTCAAGTGAACAGCTCCTTTTACCTTTAGTTCAGTCGAGATCGGCAATTCCAGGACTGAAATGATCCAAATGATTCTAGTGAAGGTGTGTGGAGTTTAAAAACACAGTGGAGCACTTCCTGTATCACCACATGATGACATCACAAGGTGGAACAGAGTGTTTTCAGTGTGAGAGAAGAACTCAGCCTAAATCTGCAGGTTTGTGTGTTAAACATGTGAATGAAACAAAACACAACTCCAGGTGTTTGTGATGAGAAAAAAAACATTAGAACTTAGGTTAATACGTATGAGCCCTTTTAACTAAAACAACTGGACTTATTTGTTTTTTTAGAAGTTGTTTTCGTTTAACTTGTTGATAATATCCTCTTCATAGACTATGCACTATGTAACTTTTCGGTTGGGGGTCTGTAACCAGCTTGTTTCTATGGATACGTCATTGTCTGTCTGGAATGTTCCACAGTGTGACATTAAACAGCTCTACTTTACATTTATTCAATTACAGGTGGTTTTAGAGCTCAAAAATACAGAGAAAAACAGACATTCTGACAGTGAGCGGGGTCGCCTCTCCACAGATCTGACCTGGAACTTGGTCTGGTTTGGTCTCCATGATGATACAAAGGTTTAATGCCATACTGTGGAACATTCCAGACAAAACAACATCTCCATGGGGAAAAACACTTGATGGACCCTCCACCAGGAAATATACACGGTGCAGCAGGTAACATTTCTGTTGGAGGGTCTCAATCAGATGTTATTTCTTTGCCTGGAATGTCCGTCAGTGTGGCTTTAGCCTACCTCCTGTGTGGTGCTGTGGAAGCTGTGTGCAGCCTGGAGCACGTTCTGCCTGGTCTCCAGCTGAGCAGCCTGTCTGTAGCACACGTCACTGAGCTTCTGCTGGAGAGACTTGAGCTCCACCACCTCCTCTTCCTCTCCCGCGCTGAGGAGGGCGCCGATCTGCTGGTTCAGCTCCACGTACACCGCAAACCACTCCTGTGAAGAGAGGTGAGAGTGAATACGTTTAAAGCTGCACTGTGAAACTTTTCTGGTGGAGGGTCCATCAGATGATTTTACTTTTACTTTACAAAACACAACTCCAGGTCTGTTTCTGAGGAGGAAACAACATTTTAACATGACTTAAAGCAGCACAAGAGTCCATTTTGCATAATACAGAACCTTTAAAGACATTTTAAAGACATGTTTTAGCACCTTTCTTTTGGTTTGATTAAATCTTCTGGATCTGTACTCACACTGTGCTGACTCTCGATCTCCTCGTGCTTCTGCTGCAGAGCCTGTGCAGCTCTGATGGAGTCTCCTATGGCCTGATGGGACTTCAGCAGCTCGGAGCCCGGGCCCTGGAGCCACGTCACCACCTACAGGACGAGAAGAGAACTGTCTGAACTAGGGACGGTACAAGATCTCGTGCCACAAGATCCCGTGAGAGAAAAGTGCCACAAGATCGTGCACACGAGAAAAATGATCTTGTGAGATTTTTTTCCTCCTGAATTCACCTTTAGCTTGGATGGAAAAGAGTTAAGCTGGTACAATTTAAGAAGGCAGTTCAAAAATCAGTACACAAGGACCACTAAAGTAAAAACAGTGAAGCCAAACTTGTGAAATGGATTGCACTACGTTGTTATTGTTTATTTATTACAAATGATGTCAAAATCTTGTCTTGTCTCGTTCTCGTGGACCCGGTCTCGTGGTGTCTCGTCCCATCTCTAGTCATTTTTGGAGAGGTCGTGTGAGTGGTGGAAGTGAAGGCCAGACTAGTTTAGGGTTTGGGTTTTCTCCAGCACTCGGGTCCTGCTCAGGCCAGCGTCACGTGTCCACGACCCTTCAAAGGTTTGGGCACCGCAGTTTTGTAACGCAATTTTTATGATATCAGAGACAGTACAAGCAGCAAAAGACATTAGACATTTGGACGTGAAATAATGGCTTCTGTTCTTCTTGTATGGGCAAGTGTGTGTGTATGAGTAGGTCAGTAATAAAACAGAAGAGAAATAAGAGGGTAAGGACGAGAAGGAAAAAATAAATCAATAAATATAAATAAATAAAAACTGAAAAAAATAATTATTCTCGTAACTAATGATAATTCTTTTTTTCCCCCTTTTTTTTACTCCTTCTCTGCTTCTTATTTTATTTTTATGATTCTCTCATTTTGACTTAATCTGGTGGGAAAATAACTACTGTAACTATAAATTATAATCTGAATTTATAGTTACAATGGTTATTTTCCCACCAGATTAAGCACTCATACAAAATACGGACACGCACTCTAATAAAAGAAGCAGAGGAGGAGAAAAAAAACAGGAAAAAAAAAAGAATTATCATTAATTATGAGAATAATTTAATTTTTTCCTTCTCTCCCTTACCCTCTTATTTCGCTTCTGTTTTATTACACACAAATCAAGAAGGAATTTGTGAAGAAAAGTTGAAAAATAAGTTGAAAATTACAGGAAGTAGAGAGTCTCACACTGATGACATCACACTGGGAGAATTCTATCCAAAAGCACTGCACAGTTTAACATGATTTCAACAAAATAAAGGTGTTTTCTTACATTTGCATTTGTCAGATAATAATCTCTGTGTACATTAGAGGGGTGTTGCTAGGTAACAGTGACAGAATTCCCTTGTGTGACGTCACAGTTTACAACCAGGAAGTAAAATATTAAACCTAAAAAAACTGCCAACATTTTACCAAAGTTTTTGCAAATATCTGAAATATAACAAACTCAGGTGTGTTTTATCAAAATAAGCAGTCTTTAAGCTGTTTTAAAGCAATATTGTGATGTCAAATGTGCATATTTTATAATATTTAACCTAAAGATCCGCAGGTGTCGTAGATTATCACTACAGACACAAACGCAGTATGTCTCCTTTAAATGGCACTGGTGTATGTTTATTTTCACAAAATCAATACTAAGAGCTGTTTTACAGGTCCAAAGAGCTGACTCATCCACAAATATAAAGAAAATTAGGGTTGTTCCAATACCGATACTGGTATCAGCAAAAGCTCCGATAGCGCACGTGTGTCAGGTATCGTATCGGCAAGTTCTCAGACCACATCACCGATCCGATACCACTGTGTATTTTCCACCATGACGACCTGTAGATGAGCAGCAGCTGATGGAGTTTGTTTACTTTGCAGAATTAGCCACGTGCTCTGAGGAAAGTAAAAGTGCTTAAAAAAATAAAAGTGCTTAAATCAGAAAAAATAAAAGTGCTTAAAAAGTAAAAGTGCTTAAATCAGAACTACTTATTTCAAGATCATTATACATTTTAATACTTTAGTCCTGAAAATCTAATTTATTTGTGCAGGTTTTAAAAATTGCCTTTTAGAAGATGTATTTTTTGCTCTTGTATGTTATAAAATTCAGTAGCCTTAGTCTACTTCTTCACAGTTTGGTATCGGTATCGGCAAGTACACCATGGCCAAATATCAGTATCGGATCGACTCATTAGTGGTAGAGTTACACTGGGTTATTACATTTTAATCTTCCCCCAGTTGTTTGTGATCAGTTTCATGTCATTATCTTCTCATCTCCATCTGCTCTACGTTCTGCGGCGGTGAACCGCTGACCCCTGACCTCTGGACCAGCTCACACACTTGATTAGACACGTGTGAATGGCTGTGGTATTATGTGGTCTGGAGGCACCGGGGCTGATGGGTAAGTGCCGGGGCTGATGGGAAAAGGGTCTGTCTGGGAGAGGAGCCTGGGGAAAGAGGATGGAGGATTCTGGGTCAAAGCTGGAGGGGGTTGGCCCAGTTCTGAGACACCGGCCGAGGGACAAGAACGATCACTGGAGGAGACTGAGATGGAAGTAAGATTTTGACATTTTAGGGTTTGTTGCTATGGAAATGTCAGAAGTATATGACATTTATCTCAAATATTGTTGCTGCTTTGTTAATTATTATGTTATTTAATTATCATTATGTATTATTTTCTGCAATACTGACAGAAAAGGCATTTTGTGCAGAGATTTTCAGATCTAATAAAGCTTCAAATGTAGTGATTTTGATAAAGATTTGTGCAGAATTTTGTTGAGAAGAAACAATTGAATTAATCTGTTTTTTTTGTCTTTATTTGTATATTTTTGTTTGCTCAAATTATGAAAAACCTTTCAGCAAGTCTCAAACAATAATAGAAATACTTATACTTGTCAGTCCAGTTCAAAAATGTAGTGGAGTAGAAAGTACAGATACTCGCTCTCAAAAGTAGTGAAGTATGAAGTATCCAGTATGAAGTATAAAATCTAGTAGTAAAGTACAAACACCTAAAATCTGTATTTAAAGGTGCACTGTGTAAGTTTTCTGGTGTGTCATCCATAGACTAGTTATTGTTTGGTATTAAACTTACATTTACAATGATCACATTACAAAATACCTGAAAAACACACATTCTATCATTGAACAGGCTTGCCTCTCCAGAGATCTGACCTGTAACTTGGTCTGGTGACCTCCTTTTGTGCGTCTTCGTGGAGAAAGCCATGTTTGTTTAATGACATATTATGGAATCTTCTAGACAAAACAGTGCAACATCGCTGTGAGGACGATTAGGTGGAGGACCCTCTACCAGAAAAGTTACACAGTGTACCTTTAAGTACAGTACTTTATTACTTTTACTTGGTTATGTTCCACCACTAGTGAGGAGGAAATGAATGTGCTCGTGTCCTGGACCTTCTCACCTGCATGACCTTGGTGTGGATGTCCTCCAGCTGGCTCCTCTTGCTCCTCTGCCTGCACAGCTCCTGGTACCTGGTGTACTGTTCTCTCAGGGAGTCCAGGAGCTTCATCACCTGAGGCTGGGCCAGAAGCTCCTCCTCCATGGGACACCACGCCGGGCCTGGGGAAACACAACCACAGAAGAGGCCACAGCCGGACTGAGCTCCAAGCCTTTATTCTCTGGACATTTTGTTTTGAATTGAATGTGTGAAAGTGCTGCACCTGATTTTTATGGTCTTAAACATGTGAAAAACAGAAGTAGTTTTTATTATGCAGTTTTCTACCATGTTTTAACGTTGTTCTCTCATCAAAAACATGCCTGAAGAGTTTTTATGTCATCCGTGCATGTTGCTCTGCCTGGAATGTTCCACAGTGTGACATTAAACAGCTCGACCTTACACTTATTCAGTTAAAGGTGGGTTTATAGCTCAAAAATAAACATATTTAAACACACAAACCCTGCAGATTTAGGCGGAACTCTTCTCTCAAACCGAAAAACAAACTGTTCCACCTTGTGATGTCATCATGTGGTGATACAGGAAGTGCTCCACTGTGTTTTTAAACTCCACACACCTTCACTAGAATCATTTGGATGATTTCAGTTCTGGAATTTCCAATCTCTACTGAACAAAGGGAAAATCTCACAGTTCGATATTTACTGCAAATAAAATTGTAAATATGTCACTTTTTTTTCCCTTTTAAAAGTCTCAGAAAAGCCTTGAAAAGCCTTTGGTCCTGTTCTAATAAGAAGAATTAAGATTTAAAAGTGCTTAATAACAGTTATTTCTTCATGTCGTCTGCACTGAAACACCAAAGGATCAGGTCTATGTAGTTCCCTCTGTTTTTAGCCACTGCTGCACAAGTTTATTTAAAAATGAATTAAAATCACCGTAACTCTTCATTTAAGCAAACACTTGTGATTCGATATTATTGTGAGACTTTTGACGATACGAAATCACATTATTTCTGTTATTGGTACATGCCTATTTGAAAACTACCACTTCATGACATCACAAGGAGGAACAGAGCATTTTGAGCTTTAGAGATGTAGACAGACTAATAATAAAGTGTGTGAGTGGTTTATATGGACATAATAATGGGCTGCGTAGGGACTGGGGAGGGATATTGTTCTTCGTGGGTTTCTTTATTATTCTTTTTCCGACAAAATAATCGCATTTTTGACCCCCTGAACATCAACGAAAAGTCCCACATGGGGGTATCAGATCGACCGGTCTGGCGAAAAATTCAATAAAATGGGCATCGCAACAATGCTCGAAGTGAACCGACTCAACAGCGCCGCCTAGAATCGGACCTCTATGGGAGTGGGAACAGGCACAGTTTGTCGCAGGCAAACGAAATTCGGAACAGTGATAGAGAACAATGAGACAAGCCTAAAGATGAATTGGAGCATGTCCCTATGACGTACAGGAAGTCGGCCATATTGGATCAAAAATACGCTGCCGTTTTGACTTGGGCGTGTGCAAAAAGATTCAAGTCCCTTGTGTTTGGTCCAAATGAGATTTGACAAGTCACATCTACAGACACGGGTTCACAATAGTTACCCGTTTTTTTACGACACTGCCCGTAACACGCCGGCGAAAAACGCCCAAAGTCCGAAGAGAGGACTGGTGGAGCCGGACCGTCCGGATCGTGTCAGAAGAGCGACCCAACGAGCATGTGCTGAACGAATTATTTAAGTTTAATTCCGAATAATCATTTTCATTAGGAATTAAGTGTTTACAGGGTCTTTTTAAAGTGGAATACATTTTTATTCAGAATTAAATTATTTTTATTTGTAATTAAAGCGCTCATGTAAACGTGGAAAATGAAACAAAAACAGCTCTAGGTCTGTTTTTGTGGGGGGAACAGCATTTATCATACACGTAGTGTAATACAGGAGCTTAAATAGTGACTGTTGCACTGTCCAATGAGACACTGTCCTCACCTCCAGGACCTCCTCCCCCCTCCGAGCCGTTAAACCTCCTCTGCTGAAGCTCCGACAGAAGCTCATGACCTGGAACACAAACACAAAACCCAAAAGATCGACATTATGAGACTGAGAGGAGAGGGACGGAGAGAGAGAAAGAAGGAGAGATGGAGGGAGACACGGAGGGAGATAAAGAGCAGTACAGAACAGAGTGGAACGCACACAAACACAACCCAAAAGAAAGAAAATGGACTTTAGAGGAGAGGAAACCGAGGGAGAGAGGAGGGAGGGAGACAGATATAGAAATAGAGACAGAGAGGAAGAGAAGAGAGAGAGAGAGAGAGAGAGGAGAGAGAGAGAGGGAGGAGAGAGAGAAGAGAGAGAGAGAGAGGGAGGAGAGAGAGAGAGAGAGAGAGAGAGAGAGGGAGGAGAGAGAGAGAGAGAGAGAGAGAGAGAGAGAGAGAGAGAGAGAGAGGAGGAGAGAGAGAGAGAGAGAGAGGAGAGAGAGAGAGAGAGAGAGAGAAAGAGAGAGAGAGAAAGAGAGAGAGAGAGAGAGAGGGAGGGAGCAGAGAGCAGTACAGAACAGAGTGGCACACACAACCAAAAATACAATTAACACAGTGTAGAGGAGGGAGAGAGAGAGAGAAAAGGGAGGAAGAGAGAGGGAGGGAGAGAAGGAGGGAGGGAGGATGGAGGAGAGGATGATGGAGAGAGCAGGAGAGAGGAAGAGTCTTGCACTTCAGTCAAAGTCTATTTTGTACTGATCTTATTTTAATAATTTGCCATTATGTTTTATTTTATCAGCTTATATTTTGATTCTTTGTTTTATAAAACACCACGACGCCAAAGAAAGGGAGGAAGAGAGAGAAAGAGAGAGGGAAGAGGAGAGAAAGATGGAAAGGAGAGGAATGGAGAGGAGGAGGAAGAAAGAGAGAGAGAGAGAGAGAGAGAGAGAGGAGAGGGATGAAGAGAGTAGAAGGAATGGAAGGATGAGAGGGGGAGAGAAAGAAAGAGGAAGAAAAGGGTGAAAAGAAGGATGGGAGAGATAAACAGCAAGAAAAGGGATGGAGAGAAGGAGAGAGAAAGGGAGTGAGTGAGTGAGGGAAGGAAAGAGCAATACAGAGAAGCACACAATCATCCGAAAAGATAAATGATACAGTGTAGAAGAGAGGGAGAGAAGGAGGAAGAGAAAGATAGAGGAGAGAGGGATGATAAGAGGATGATGGAGAAAAGGAGAGAGGAATAGAGGGAGGGAAAGAAGAAGACAAGAGGAAAGAGGACAGACCAGTGTGAAACATGTGCAAAGAGAGGAGGAGAGTCTGTCCATTCTGCCCATACTGTTTGTACTGCATTACATTCAGTCAAAGTATATTTTATATTTAGAGGAGGAGAGAAGGAAAGAGAGGAAGAGAAGGATGGAAAGGAGGAGTTAGAGATAAACAGAAAGAAAAGGAATGGAGAGAGTGAGTTGGAGAGGATGAGAGAAAGGAGCAGAGGACAGAGTGGTACCACATACAAAGAGCCTCTTCTCACACACTCACACAGAGGAGTGAGGCGCTAACGCCAAAACAACACTGGAAATACCCAAACAACCGAAGGAAAAGGAGATTAAGTCAGATGCCCCGCCTGAGCTACGAAAACAAGGCTGCAACTGACGCTCCAAGGGCCCATATCACACAAAACGGATTCTCGTGAGCTTTAAGCCACGTTCTAATGTCGTTTCCTCGTCACAAACACCTGGAGTTGTGTTTTGTTTCATTCACATGTTTAACACACAAACCTGCAGATTTAGGCTGAAAACACTCTGTTCCACCTTGTGATGTCATCATGTGGTGATACAAGCAGTGCTCCTCACCCTAGTGTAGGCGTATATACGTTCAGCAGATTTGAGATGGTTTGGTAGTAGTTCAGTCCTGTGGCTTCGAGGCTGTTCTTCTTTAGCAGAGGCGCAGTTTTCAGAGCTCTTTGGAATGTTCCAGATTGAAGTGACACGTTAACTATGTGAGCGAGCGGTGAGAGCAGAGTGTTGAGGACGGACTTTAGAAATTCAGTGGGTAACACGTCGAGGTGGATGAACTCAGAGTGGTGACGATCTCAAAGACAGTTTGGTCAGTTACAGGAGCAAAGTGTCTCAGCTCTAAGTGTCTGCATGCTTCATATTTGCCTTGTGGAAGTGACGACATTTTTGATGCCCTGAACCTCGTCATTAAAGAATACAGCAAACGTTCTAACAGCAGTGGAGCTGGAGGGTTTGTTTATAAACCGGACACGAGAGCTGTTACTGCAATTTCCAATAACGTCCGAAAAGTGCCTCTCTCTTGTTCTACCTAAACTGCGGTTGTTCATGTGCATCTTTTCTCTGTAAATCTCAGAACGAACGTTTGACTTGCACCTGGAATTGTCGATCTCTACTGAAATAAAGGTAAAAGGAGCTGTTCACTTGAAAACTCCCATTTTTTGAGCTTTGAAGATGTAGACAGACGAATAATAACGTTTTACTCAAACATGTGAATGAAACAAACACAACTCCAGCTCTGTTTTTGAGGAGGAAACAACATTAGAACACGACTTAAAGCTACAAGAGTCCATTTTATGCAATATAGGACCTTTAAATATCTGTATAGTACTGACAGCAACAGTTTTTGGATTTTTTGAGCCTAAATTACTTTTCAGGTTGAGCGTCCGTCAAATGCTTTTCTCCATGGAGATGTTATTGCTTTGTCTGGAATGTTCCACAGTATGGCATTTAACCTTTCTATCTTCATGGAGACCAAACCAGCCCAAGTTCCAGGTCAGATCTGTGGAGAGGCGACCCCGCTCACAGTCAGTCTGTTTTTCTAGGTATTTTTGAGCTCTAAAACCACCTGTAATTGAATAAATGTAAAGTAGAGCTGTTTAATGTCACACTGTGAAACATTCCAGGCAGAGAAATGACATCTCCATAGACGTAACCATAGAAACAAGCAGGTGACGGACCCCCAACCAAAAAGTTACACAGTGCAGCTTTCAAAGGTGCGGTGCGTGGTGATATTTACCGCTCTGGAGGACAGTTTCAGGGTCAAACGATGGCAGCAGGTTGCAGTCCGCTGGTCTGTGGAAAAAACAGGATTAAAATTAAGATAAATGAAGGTCTGAATTAAAATTATACATATATAAACTATAATAACTAATACTTACAATAGTATAAAAGGCATTGGTTTATTAAATTTCATAAACTTGACCTCTGTATCTGTTTCTGTGTCAATATAGTTTTACATATATATATATACAACTATGGACGGGACAAGATCTTGTGGGACAAAATTGTCACAGCGCGAATCGTTGAGGAAGGAAGATTGTGCCAATAAAAGGAGCTTTATATTTAAATGAGTGTTTTCCTATTTGATTTTTGACTCTTGGGACAACAGAAAAAATCTGATCTGATCTGGGGTGGGGCGAGACGAGACACGAGACGGGGTCCACGAGATCGAGATCGAAACAAGACGAGATTTTGAAATCATTTACAATAATGGGATCAATTCACAATTTTGGTCACATGATTTTTTATTGGTTTCATTTTTTATATCTTGTGTAGTAATTGTATTTTATGTGTTGATATATTTCCATTTACTTCACTTTTTATTATTTAAATGATTCGACTCATTCCATTATTATTATTTTTTTAATTTATTTAAAGAATTCTAGTTTCTACCCAGAAAATTTGACAAGCAACATCTTGAAAACAATGTATTTCAAGAAAGTCAATGTAAAAAGCAGCGTTTGATTTTAATATCAGCACTCTGAATACTGCGGGAATTCAAATCTTGCAAAACATGATACGATATTTATAGTGATTTTTGGTGAATCTAAAAATATTACAAGAACTGCCTTTAATGACGTCAATTAAAATAAATTTTAGGGAAGGAAAATTAGATAAAACATGTAAATCAGTTTATTTACTAGCCAAACTAAATACAAGTGATTTTTTTCTTGCACTAATGATAATACGTGTTGTTCTATGGTCTCTGTTGTCGATGAAATGTTGTGATTAGATGTAGAGTGTCCGTACTTGTCTTTGTCCAGTCCGCTGCTCTTGTCGGCTTCGTTGATGATTGACAGCTCGTCCAGGAGGGAGGTGGACTCTTTGGTGAACTTCTCAAAAACCTGAGAAATAAAAATACTCATGTCATTTTATATTATGAGTCACAGATCCAGCAGCGTTTCCAGTCAAAAGGTGCATTGTGTAACTTTAGTTGGGGGTCCATCACCTGCTTGTTTCTATGGATACGTCACTGCTCAGCCTGGAATGTTCCACAGTGTGACATTAAACAGCTCTACTTTACATTTATTCAATTACAGGTGGATTTAAAGCTCAAAAATACCTAGAAAAACAGACATTCTGACTGTGAGCGGGGTCGCCTCTCCACAGATCTGACCTAGAACTTGGTCTGGTTTGGTCTCCATGAAGACAGAAAGGTTTAATGCCATACTGTGGAACATTCCAGACAAAGCAAAAACATCTCTATGGGGAAAAGCATTTGACAGACAAACCCTCCACCAGAAAAGTTCCACACTGCAGCTTTAAAGTGTGTATTGTGTACCAGTCTTTTGTTGAGCCAGTCGCTGTGGTCATAATCCA
This sequence comes from Taenioides sp. WSHXM2023, assembly GCA_029959045.1. Classification (NCBI taxonomy): domain Eukaryota; kingdom Metazoa; phylum Chordata; class Actinopteri; order Gobiiformes; family Gobiidae; genus Taenioides; species Taenioides sp. WSHXM2023. Next base: position 1,208,171 of record CM057099.1, read on the forward strand.
GTGTTCCTCCGAAGTCGTCGGTGAGCTGACAGGGCTCGATGTATCGCGTCAGCTTATTGGCCGAAACCAGGATCACCTGACAGGAAGTAGAGCAAGAACAGGCATTAGCTAATTTTGGTTTATGGCCAAAAGTTCCATACAATACCACACCAACTTTATTTATAAAGAACTGGACAAAGTGCTGGACGTAAACAGAACAGACAAGGACAATCTCAGTCAAGTCACAATACAACTACTAAAAACCAAACATGGAAAACAGTAAGACAGTCAAGTTAATTAACAATAAATGTACATCTTCTCTGACTTATATTTAATTTCATTTAATTTTTTTTTATTTATTGGTTTTATTTATGATTTATTGTCTTTTATTGCATTAATTTGTCTGTGCAGCACTTTGGAAACTGTCGTGTTTATAAAATGTGCTGTAGAAATAAAGTGGATTGGATTGGATTGATTAGATCTCAATTTTTAAAAGCTAGTGAAAAACATCATTCTCCGTGATGTCACTGCTCTGCCTGGAATGTTCCACAGTGTGACATTAAACAGCTCTACTTTACATTTATTCAATTACAGGTGGTTTTAGAGCTCAAAAATACCTTTAAAAAAAAAAAAAAAAAGGCATTAAGTGTACATTTTCAAATATTACCTTTTAAATATTCAGCACAAATATTTTCAAGCCTCAAGTTCAACAGTCAAAATTCAGAGTAAAATTCTCAGCAAAGATCCAAGACGCCAAGGCAGAACCAATCGATCCTGTGTGATCCGATCGAACTTAGTAACAAACAGGAAATGGTGCAGTGAAGCGATCTGATTGGTCAGAATTCACCTCATCAAAACCTCATCTCTTTTATTTGTTAAGTGTAAACCCCGCCCACAGATGAGAACCATTAGGAAACAGCCTCTGTCCTCCTCACTCACACAGGATCGATTGCTTCTGCCTTGGCGTCTTGGATCTTTGCTGTGAATGTTACTCTCTGAATTTTGACGGTTGAATTTGAGGCTTGGAAATATCTGTACTGAATATTTAAAAGGTTAAATTTTTATTTTGAATTTTTAAACATTTTGAAAAAGTACATTTAAAATTTCAGCAACTAAAATTCAGAATAAAAATAATTCAAACATCTAGTTTTCAGATTTAGAAAAATCAAAGTGAGAAATTCAGCGGGATTAAAATTCAAAATCTGATGGAACAAATTATCTTCCATAGGGGTCGCCTCTCCACAGATCTGACCTGTAACTCCATGAAGACAGAAAGGTTTAATGCCATACTGTGGAATATTAAAGACAAAGCAATAACATCTCCATGGAGAAAAGCGTTTGACGGACCCTCCACCACAAAAGTTCCACAATGCAGCTTTAGAGTGATTAGATTTTGGCCTCTTCAAACCAGCTGCAGACATTTCTGTGCAGGATCTTTGTGAGAGGCTCAAACTGGGTCACAGCTGAGTCCGGTCTCACCAGAGAACGCTAAATTAGGCACAAGCAGCTTTTCTAACGAAGGTCCAGCCCCTGTGCAGCTCAGAAAACAGCGAACAATTCAAGAACCCAAAACCCAAAGAGCAGAGCAGAATTATGGCCGCTTTTCCAGTTTTAATTCAAAACACATTTGTCTGGTTTTCTCCAAATTCTAAATGATTTCCGAGATGTTGGAATGTTGGAAAGTTCTGGTTGGGAAATGTTTTGAATATTCCTTTCTTCTTGATAGAAAGAACACATTTTAAAAGTCAAATCAAACCTGCTAAACTGAACAATAATCTTTTTCAATCTTTTTGATTTCGATCGTCACACGGGTATCGATTTTGCTTTGTCAGTGTTTGTATTGTTTTTCTTTTTTTTTGTCACTATGTGGTTTCTTAAAACTCAAAAAAAAAAAAAAAAATCAATAAAAAATCCAATCCAACTTTGTAGAGCACATTTTATAAACAAAACAGTTTCCAAAGTGCTTCACACAGCAACGTAAAACATTTAACTCTAAAAAGTCAGCAGGATCATGTTCAAACTAAAGGAACTAATAGAATCAATAGATAAAGGAATAATAATAAAATCAATTAATAAAAATATTAAAATCAATAAATAAAGGCAGTACTAAAAGAATAAAACAGATAAAAACAATAAAATAAAAAAATAAAATAAAAGACCACATAACTCACGCGGTGTTAAAAGCCGGAGAATAAAAGTGCGTCTTAAGAAAAAAAAAAAATGAAATAAAAATATATCTTCAATCAATTAATCAGAAATGTGTCTGTAAATGTCTTGATTAAAGGGCCCAAATTACAGTATTTTTTTTATCTGTTTTAATGTCGTTTCTTCATCACAAACACACCTGGAGTTGTGTTTTGTTTCATTCACACGCAGATTTTCTTCTCTCAAACTGAAAAGACTGATACAGGAAGTGCTCCACTGTGTTTTTAAACTCCACACACCTTCACTAGAATCATTTGGATCATTTCAGCCCTGAAATTGCCGATCTCGACTGAACTGAAAGTTTAAAATGTACCGCCTCATGACGTCACTGCTCTGCCTGGAATGTTCCACAGTGTGACATTAAACAGCTCTACTTTACATTTATTCAATCACAGGTGGTTTTAGAGCTCAAAAATACCTAGAAAAACAGACATTCTGACTGTGAGCGGGGTCGCCTCTCCACAGATCTGACCTGTAACTTGGTCTGGTTTGGTCTCCATGAAGATAGAAAGGTTTAATGCCATACTGTGGAACATTCCAGACAAATAACATCTCCATGGAGAAAAGCGTTTGATGGAGCCTCCACCTGAAAAGTTACACAATTTAGCTTTACATATGATGATGTGAACCATGTTTTAGTGAAATTAGTCTAACCTGTTATATGCACTTTAAAGTTTGTATAGAGGATTTTCCAAGGAAAGTGAAAACCAGCGACTGTTTGTCCTTTTTCAAATGTTCCTCATGTGTGACTCCACCTCCTCCTCCACAGCTCCATAAGTAGAAACGCCTCCTCCACCTCCTCCAGACTCTAAAATCCTGTTTGTTTACAGTCGGGGCTCGTTCAGAATCGCTGTTGCTGCTGTAACTCTACTGTACGTTTTCAAATAATAAGCAGAAGTTTCCTGTCCAGAAGTAATTTATCGACCAACGTGTCAGTCTTTAGACCCTTCGTCTGCTTCAGTGACGCCATCGCTGGAAGGAATCTCCAAGAATCACCTTAGTTTGTCTTCGCTCCTTTTCCCCTTCTCTTCTTCTTTCAGCGACCTCATAAACGGACTTTCTTTTGTGTCTAACTGGTCGTGGATTCTTGTCCGCCATCGCAACAAACTTTGTACAAACTGTGAGGAAGCTACAGTTGGAAAAAGCTGCTAAGAACCGCTGCGTTGGTCGAGTAAACGGCGTCTTGTGTCTGTGGAATGTGTGAGAGGCAAACGTAAACCACGTGATCCCAGCGCGCCGGAGAGTCAGTTACTATAGAAACGCAGGGAGTTTGATTGACATTAGCCTCGTTATCTATTGGCTAATGTTTATCTGGCCCCACCACATCCACAGCTGATGGATTTTCATTCTTCTTTTTTTTGTTCATCATAATGACAAGGCCACTGCATCTCTTATAATGCTGTTTTGAACTTTCAGTGACAATTTGAAAGAAAAAAAAATCCTCTATAAGTTTATAAGAAAGAAATGATTATTCTGGTAACAGTATTGTAAATTAAGCATATGGAAAAAATTGAATATGTAGCCTCATACCATACTCCCTACAACTGTACAAGTCACACTTATGTAACAGATAATACTCCCTACAACTACACAACAATTACAGTACAATACATTTATATAATTATGCCTTGTTTGACACCGCTCTCTTGCATTTTTTAATTTTTTTTTACTACTTATTTAAAATGTATTATTACCGTTTCTATTTTTTCTCTTTTGTCGTTGTTTTATATCGTGATGTGTGAAGCTTCTGTGTCCAAGTCATTTCCCTTGTGGATCAATAAACTTTGTCCAAGTCCAAGTTTTAGGAAGATGCATAAAAACAAACAAAACCAAATACTCCAACAGAAACTCTGAAGTGAAGTGACTTCGTGTAGACTCTTAGAGGTTTTCACGCTGGTCAGTGAAGTGGCACTGGACTGGAGATTGCAACACTCTTTAAACAATGGGCCTTTTCTACTGCAGCCTGGGCGTGTGGTGCGTTCAGGGCACTCTGTAACAAACAACGCCATACGCAAGGAGCAGATATGAGACGGACGGTCCTGGCTCATGTATCAAGTATTACGCCATTTTCTGATCCATGTTCTAATGTCGTTTCCTCGTCACAAACACCTGGAGTTGTGTTTTGTTTCATTCACATGTTTAACACACAAACCTGCAGATTTAGGCTGAGTTCTTCTCTCACACTGAAAACACTCTGTTCCACCTTGTGATGTCATCATGTGGTGATACAGGAAGTGCTCCACTGTGTTTTTAAACTCCACACACCTTCACTAGAATCATTTGGATCATTTCAGTCCTGGAATTGTCGATCTCGACTGAACTAAAGGTAAAAGGAGCTGTTCACTTGAAAACTACCACTTGATGACATCACAAGGTGGAACAGAGCGTTTGGAGCTTTGGAGATGTAGACAGACTAATAATAAAGAGTTCCTCAAACATGTGAATGAAACAAACACAACTCCAGCTCTGTTTTTGAGGAGGAAACAACATTAGAACACAAGAGTCAATTTTGCGTAATATCGGATCTTTAAGCTTCATCGCTGAATATTTGGACTACGTGACGTCTCAAATATGAAAGGAACTTTAAGCAAAATTTAGATTTAACCGTATCCAAAATAACTTTTACTGAAACTATTGTAATGCTGATTTATTCTTACTTACAAAAACATAGCAGCAGATCAACTCCTGTTTTCACCACCATCGGTACACGCCCACTGCTCTGTCCTTCGTTTTCCAGTTTTATTTCCCTAATCAGTGGTACACGTAGGGCAGTGTTGTGCAGTCATTTTGGTACAAGTAAAGCTCCCATTGGGCACCGCAGGTTTCTATCGCGAAAGTCAGAGAACCGGTTTCTTTTATGAAGTCGTTTTAGATGAATATTGCGACTGAATGATCCACAGGTGTCATAGATTATAACTATAGAACACACATGGGCTCTATATGTCTTCTTTAAGTGTGCACAAAGACAGAGAACCTAAACATGGCCTTAAAATAAACACAATGACTGAATGAAGGAGTGTGTGGACGTGAGGCTCACAGCTGTGGGAGATTCCTGCCTGATGTGACTCATGAGGTGTGGAGCGCTCTGGGACAGCTGCTCTACAAACCAAACACTGTCTGCTCAACAACTGTCCCATGACTTACGACAGTGGAATTCAAGACTGCCTTTAAAGCTACCATCCAAAATTAAACTGGCTGACCCGCCCCTGTTGTATTCTCTCGTATCACCACTAGAGGCTACCTACTTTACTGCTGTCTGATAATGTGCCTGCCAGAGGTGGGACCAAGTCGCTGTTTTACAAGTCTCAAGTCTTTGACCTCAAGTCTGAGTCAAGTCCCAAGTCAAATACAGGCAAGTCCAAGTCGAGTCTCGAGTCACTGGCTCATAAGTCCAAGTCAAGTCCAAGTCAAGTCCAAATCGTCGCTTTGAGCTTCAAGTCATTTCAAGTCTTTAAACCAAAATACCAAATATAGCTTAGATTTTTGCAATTTATATGATTTTTAAGCTAAATTGTACTTAAAAGTATTATATTATTATATTTATATATGAGTATTTATATAAGAGTTGTAGAAATGCTAATTTTTCCTTTTTAAATGTCTTGACAAGATCTTAGTGCGAATCATTACGGTCAGAACAGAAAGAACTCGGATTTAAAATTGCTTATCATTTATTTTATTAGGTCGTCTGCACTGAAAAGGAAGAATCATGTTCTTTGTCGTTCCCTCTGTTTTCCTGTATTGTACTGCACTGTACTGCATATTACTGTAAGATATTTGAGGAGACCATATCACTGTACTTCAGTTACTGTTGCCATAGATACAAATAGAGAAGTGGGAGGGTCATGTTCCAGTTTGTTCCTGTAAAATTAAGCACCGTATGCAACAACTAAAAAGAGAAAAGTATTTTCTAAAAACATTTATTTTATACCATCAAGTCTTAAGTCATTGACCTTCAAGTCCAAGTCAAGTCCCAAGTCTTAGTCCATTTTATCAAGTGAAGTCTCAAGTCCTAAAAATAGTGACTCAAGTCTGACTCGAGTCCAAGTCATGACTTGCAAGTCCCGACCTCTGGTACTTTGTTTTGACAGAAGAACAAGGAGCACAGGTGAGTCTGAACAAGGCCTGCTGGTCTTATGGCCATTTAACACCAAACGTCGATTCAAATTCACTGAATTGCATAAACAGCTCGAGTTTATAATTACGGCCTCTCCTCCAGGTCTAATACTGAGAGGTCTTGTGATCTTGTGGTGTTGGTTTGTTCTCACCGCCTGATAAACCAGTGCACTGCTGCTGGCTCTGAGCACATTTTCAAATAATAAAAATACAGATAAGCAAAATGAGAAAAGATCAGACTTAAAGGGCCCATATTACTCTATTTTCTGATCTACTGTGTGTTCTAACGTTGTTTCCTCATCACAAACAGACCTGGAGTTGTGTTTTGTTTCATTCACATGTTTAACACAAAAACCCCACTGTGTTTTTAAACTTCAGTAAAATCATTTGGATAATTTCAGCCTTGGAATTGCCAGTCTCTACTAAATAAATGTAAAAAGTAGCTGTGAAAATTAAAACTACCACTTGATGACATCACAAGGTGGAACTGAGCGTTTGGAGCTTTGGGGATGTAGACAGACTAATAATAAAGAGTTCCTCAAACATGTGAATGAAACAAACACAACTCCAGGTGTTTTTGAGGAGGAAACAACATTAGAACATGATTTAAAGCTCACAAGAGCAAATTTAGCGTAATACAGAATCTTTAATGTAGATGATCTGCTGAAGTCCCCATGCTCAGAGTTCAGAGTTCTGCATGACTATGAGACCCACCTCAAAGCCCAGACGGTCCTTCTCCTTCCAGAAGCAGAAGTGAGTGACCTTCTTGTCCCAGAACTCGTCCGGTTTGACCACACAGACCAGGGACACCTCCGCCGGGATCACGTTCTACAGAAAAAAATGCATTTGTTTTTAATTAGAAAAAAAAAATGAGATCATTTTTTTAAATCTGTGTTTCAGAACTGTCCCGAGCTCTTTTGGCGCTCTAGCCCAGATTTCTGACGGCGCCCCCTGTCCTCACTCACATTAATATAAAAACATTTAGTACTTTTGTTATG